>VZZY01022693.1:0-295372 GCA_013400335.1 Eurystomus gularis
GCAGCTCTTACTAAACCGACACACTCATACACAGATTTTTCTGATCTTGTATGCATATTTCTGTACTGTCTCGATCCTTATCTCAAAAACTTATGTCTGATCTTCTGCTTCTGGACCAGGCAATGCAGTTGATGGTGAATGGTCTTACCACAAGATCAGAGCTGTTTCATGCTGGTTAGAGAGATTCTGTATCAGAAATGCAGCCCAGGTTGTCAGCACTGTTCTCAGTCAGGTTCTTCACTACATTTCCAGATCTCAGCCCTTGTGATGTGGGGTTTTCTGTAGGAGCCTAAAATCTACAGATGGTCAGTCAAGGTTCACATGGTAGTAATCTCAATAATCTTTAGAGGTTGAGTAATTAATTCCTTCTACCCTACTGTACTTAATGTTCTGGTGGAACTAATTAAAATATTCACCATGGGAAGGGATCTAGTTCTCAGGGTGACTTGAACCGGGTGCTGAAGTCTCCTGTGGGCCCAGTGTTTCAGCCTTGTTCACTGGTGTAACTTTTGGAAGTATCTTTCTTGGATACTTCTTCAGCAAAGTATATAAGATAACAATATACATGAATGTCTTTTCCCCAGTAGGATTATTCTTCCTAGATATGATAGCTCAACAAGACACTCTTAAATTCTTTGCGCTTTCCGTTTCTAACTTCTACCACAGTCAAAGAAATTAACATACTTGTTATTCCCCCCTTTATCTCACATTTTGGGCTGACCTATCAAGATGGATGTCTCTAAGTTGACAACTCCAGAAATTCCCACAATGTTTTTGAAGAGTTGACAAATCCAAAAAGTTAGATTCTGCTTGCTGAGACTAGTTGTGGTAACTGGCCACAATGACAGCAAGCTGCCTCTTAAAAGATTGTTGTGGAGCTTCTTTCCATCATTAGAGCACATTTCAATTACAGCTCAACCTACATTGCAGCTGGAAATTGTCTGTGCTCCTAGCATTAGCCAAATTAAAACGAAGAGCTATCGTTATTCTTTAATAAAGCTGTATGCCTTTTACAGGTGCCCACAACTGATATGGTAGTTAATTGAGTAGTCTCACAGTTTCTGTATGTGCTACTTTACTGCCCAGCCTCAGCCACAGTCCAAGTAAACAAATAACTGAAGGTAAAAAGAGATTTTTCTGGTAACTGGAGATCTTTAAGGTGCATAATACTTGCATTCGTTCATTTTCCACGCTTATCTTTACCTCTCCTAGAACAGATGTAGGTGTTATTTAAACAATACCTGGTTTTGGTGTCCTGTGGGCAAAAAGAAAGTAAACAGAGCTGTACTAAACAGCAGTGTGCCTCTTCAGAAGTATTCACTCTTTTGCACTGCCATGCTCATGTAGCAAGTGTGTAAATTCATGTGTGAACTGAATGTTTTGAACAGTCATGTGGTCGGTTATTAACCTCTTTTTACTCTTTAGAAGCTGCAGTTGATTCTATAAAAACAACACTTAGTCCACCAAGTTTGACATTTAACTGAACACCACAAATGCCAGTAAATAGAGAGGATTGTAGTTATCCTCCAGAAACTGAAATAATTTTCCATTAATTTCTTCTTTGTTGGAAAGAGGAAGAGAGACATTTTTACCATTATCTTTCATATTAGCCAAAGTTAAAGACAACATATACATGTTATCTATATGCACACTGTTCCATAGTTCTGGGTGTAGGGTAATGGAAAACATCCATTTAAGTATACTGTTCAAACAAATACAGGAATTCAGAATTTGAGAATGCCACTCATGCATCCTATCTACTGTTGTTCATCCTGCACTGGTCAGTGGGAGAAGCTCACAGTGAACATTATTGCAGTGCCCTCAGACTCTCTGGGAAGGTGAAAAAGACAGTAAGTAAAGGAGGATGAAGGGGTGTATTTTCCATGAAGCCTTCAAAAACTAGAGCCCCAGCTACTGTCAATGGCGGCCACTGCAGAGCTTGTTTGCTTCAGCTGCCTAGCTGAGCTTGTCATGATCAAAGCAAATAAAAAGTTTCCTCCTGGGAAGTAACTGAAGCAAAAAGGAAATTGGTTAGGAACAAGGTGTAGTACCTGTTCTTTGCTGGGGTGAAGTAAGCGGAGCACAGGCAGGATGGAGGAGGCTCAGGAGGCACAGGAAAATGAAACAGATGTTTACTGTTTAGATGCTACAGGTTTTGTATTGAATGCCCTGACACACACTGCATTCCTCCTGAGAATTTGGAACTCTGTCTGATTGGAAAAGTGAAGTGAAAGCTCTTCTCTTTTTTGATGACACTTATTGTGTGATTTTCTGATATTACAAAATTGAAACCAGTGCTATCTCTTGTGAGGACTTCTGAGATAACTCAGTGCATGTTAAGAGTCTGTGTTTCTTAATGCATTGTAGGTGATTTCAATATTAAAACAGAGAGAGCTTATTTCTTACTTAATTGTTGTAATGCTCCCTTATACCCCCAAACCTCCTTAAAAAGTCAATAATGCAACACGAAGATTCATCAGGCAGATGAGAATTCTGCAGAAGTGGTAAAAAAATCCATGGCACCTTGCCGACGGAGCCTGTGTGGCACAGCATGCCTCACTGATTTTGCTAGCTAGCAATGGTTCTGTGATGGCTTTTTCCATGTTGCATGTATGCCTGTGTGCAGGGCATGAGGAAATGGACTATTCCAGACAGAGGGGGAATGTGGGCTATGAAGCCAGTAATTATCCACCTAGATAATGGTATAGTGGTGTGCTTAGAAGTTAAGGTGACTGTCTTCTGACATGTCTGACATTAACATGAAACTGAAGCCTAATACTTGCTTCCTTCTCCATGCGTTTTATTCTGACAATAAAGTTTCTGCTAATTCCAGAACAGTGGTGATATCTGTTCTGAAATCTCCAGCATTCTGAGATGCTTTAAAAATGCATGAAGGATCCTGTCAAATATTAATGGGAGCTATTCTGTTCTCCAAATGTTGTAGATGAAAGATATGACTCCATCTTTTTCAGAAGGCAAGGTGTAAGGGAGACAATACATTTTCCTGCATCTCAAGTCTTGTGCAAATTATAGCTTCAATTAGCCATACAATTAAATCAGAGAGAGTCAGGGTCTTTTATTTTATTTTCTGCTTTATCATACTCTCCTTTGCTCTTTTTCATGTAGAACTTTATTTGCTTCTTGGCAAGTATTTATGCAACAGATCTTGGTACATCCTGGTTACATGTAGTTAGAAACACAAGTCAGAGTACCATATAAATCAAAGTAACTAGGCAGCAATTCTACATCTTGACATGATGTACTCCTTAGAAACAGTGTGAATGAGTGGGTGTCAGAATTGCTGCCGAAGTGGGACTCTAGAAATAACATGTTCTTACTGGAGATCTCTGAGTACAGATGGCAAATGTGTAAACTGTTGGAGTCTCTAAGATGGACACTTCCTCTCTGGAGCAGTCTGAATCTGTATGACATTGCAAGCACAAACATTTTTCACTGACTGGCAGAAGAAAACTTTCTTGCTGAAACTGAAGCCATTACCTCAATAAATCTGCCAAAATGTGCAATGAGAAGCTCTATAACAGAATGAGAAGAGGTTGCTTGATAGGTATTGTAAAAGGAATATTGAACTGACTAAGCAAATTCAGCTGATGATCTTTAGTGGATTAAATATATGGTGAAATAAGACCTTCTGTATCCATGGGGAGAGATTAGCAGCAGATGGCAGTGGTACACAGCAAAGCATTTCTTTAATTCTGAATTCCTTCAGGGTCTGTAGGATGAACTATTAAAAAGTCTGTAAAGGGAAAAGAGGAGAAAAAAGGATGTTTTAGTATGAAAAATTGTATCACAGCACTCTTGCCTAACAAAATATGTAAAAAATCTGTGCTCTTCTACAAGGTAGAGCATCGCTGAAACTGGTAAACTAAGAAGGAGACTATTGCTAGTCTTAAACTGCATTATTTCGAGAGATAAGTGCTCAGCTGAGAAACTTCATTGTGAGGTTGGAAGCTGCAGATGCATCTGGTGTCTGTTTCCCTTCTGAACAGACTTACATCTTCTCTTTTTACACTTTTAATTTCACATTCCCTAGAGTGTAATCATCATAACTGAAATTAATGATGAATTCTTATTGTCTAGATTTAATCTCTGATACTGATTTGTAGAGAAAATGTTTAGACTATGCCCTGAAAAATGGTTTAAATGTCCAGATTATCAGAATACCATACATTTCATGTCGAATCCATGCCTAAAAATAAAAGAAGGTTATTCTCACAACATACCTTAAAGGTATCCCATGTTGTTATAGGTCAACTCAATCAACAGATAAGGAAGATCAATACAATACATCAGAAGAGCCATTAAGCAAGTGCTTGTGTAAATGCAGTGCAGAATTAATTTTCCTGTGTGCTACTGCATAATATATGAATTTGCTGTAATATGGTGTGAGAAGTCTTCTCTTAACACACCCTGCTAAGAACCCTGCATCAAATTGTGTGAGTACTCCAGACTGATTCCTTTCAATGGTAAGTGTGATCACTAACTTCACCCTGTACATACAGAAGATGACAGTAAAGCCAAGCCTAAAATGGAGAAGTCTTGAGAGCTGTCCAACTTATACTTATGATACTCTAACCAGAAAGTCAATCTTTTTTATAGCCATACTTGTAATTGTTCTCAAGAAACACTAAAAATGCAATGTATTCAAGCACAGTTTCTACAGAAAAAAAACCCCAAAACTCAGATAGATCAGCTTTCAAAAGCTCTTTGTTGACAAAACCCAAGTCTAACTTGGTTAGACTGCAGCAGACTTAAAAATACAATTGCTTCTTAAAAACTGAGATGTTAAAATAAAAAGTTTTGATGGATTTTAATTAAAATTCAATATAAAACTTCATTTAATAAAAGGAACTCAGTAAGCTGAGTCTTGTCTTGCTGTCTTTTTAGTGTTATTTTACATTACTTGAAACAGGAACTTGAAGTACTTTTTTAGAAGGATAGAAAGATTGTTGAGTTTCACTTAAACTTTTCCAAGTACCTTTAAAACCTCCATTAAAAAGCTATTTTTGTAATTTCTTACAGTACTACACTTCTCCAAATCACAAAAGAAGTCACTGCCTCCTACACTGGCAGTAATAAAAAAGGGTTTACATTTTGCAGACATTAGGGATTGATCTTTACAGCAACTCATGGAGACAGGTATGCTAATATGCCCCTGTTTTACAATAGAGAACTGAAGCGAGGGAAAAAGGAAGAGATTAAGCTTTTTGAGGCCAAAATAATCAAGTGTTACCCACAGCTTCCAATAAAGTTACACTGACCTTTATATTAGTGTAACTGATGACAAAAAGGTTTATTTTGTGCAGCAGATTCTTAGTCCTTATATCTTGCAAGTGGTGTTTGTCTGGGTCTTGGAAGGTATTAGCGATGGCGTTGAGACAAGAGCATGCTCTCAGTTTTGTATTCACCCTATCACCGTTTTCCTGAAATCTTAAAGTGAAATTATTTTCTCTATCTGCGTTGGTGGCAGCATTCCAATGTACCTAAAAGGTATCTGTCTCTGCAAAGATATGGAATAATTTCTTTTATGGAAAATTGGAATGGCATGTATGTGCTCTGGGGATACATAAAGGTAAAGTGCTACTCTAGGTTTTCATTCTAGCTGGTGATTAAAGCATATTAAGTTTTCTCCTCACCTGTCCAAGTGATGGACGCCCTGGACTGTGCTTCCCTTTCTTCTGCCTTCAGCTGTGTATGAACCACACAATACATGTTTGGTTTTTTTTCTATGAAGGTTTGTTCTGTGTCTGTTTCTGGAGGCCTCTCACCTGTCTTCTCTTCTGCTTTGCGTTCCTTTTATGCTTGCGTAACTCTGTCAAAGTGATGGAGTTTATACTAATGTCTGATTGGGGAGAATCAGGGCTTGTGTTCCAATTCTCTTCATATGAAAATTAGGTGATCTTTGGTTAAATTTTTGGCTCATCATATGATACCACAAAAATTAGTTTTACCACCTAACACCCCAATTTTATGGTAAAGAAACAACCTAAGTAGAGTTATTGGACAACATACTTCATGGTGGACAGAACACTGTCAGAAGGATTGTCAGAATGAGGACAAATCATGTAGGTATGATTACATGAGTGTACCACTGGCAAAGTTCCAGCACTAGTACAAGGTACAGCTCAAGTTATGATACTTAAGTGTTGTATTAGATAGTCCCATACTTTTCAGGCTACAGACATATTTTGTGTGTATGTCTTTTTATCTACTGTAGGCCTCCAGAATATCCACAGCAGACAAGGAACAGGCTTTACACCAATGTGGTTTTACAGTGCCTAACAGTAAAGTCTCAAGTTACCTATTTGCCACATAATCTTCACTACAGGAGAAGTGGGGATATTTGCATTTTGCTTGGATTAATACTTCACCCAGAGAATGAAGGTAGGGTTTCTGTACCCAAATGGTAGTTTGGTCATAGAAATGGTAGATTTATATTCTGACAGATACAGATTTTGACCTTTTAAGCTGAGCTGATTTTCTGGGCTATCTTAATAATCAATGGAGGGAAAAAGACCCACTAAATCATTGGAGTGTAGTTGACATCTGAAATGATGCAAATAAATCACATTGTGAAACTATTTCTCTCGATTGATAACAAAGGATTGTAGAGTGACTCATATTTAGATGTTTACATTTGAACTATTACAGTTGTGTGTCTGGGCAAAGAGGATAAGGAAATGCCGGAACTTGTCCCACAAACTAGCAGAGTTAAAGCATGGCAATGTTAATGTCAGACATCCATTGTGAACTAAGGAAAGGAAAGGAATACCTCCAGAGCGGAAAGGCTTTCCTGGTGAAACATTGAAAGAACTTCACATAAAGTCTGAGCAGTGCATAAATTAAACCATAATGCAAATAAAGAATTCACATACAACAGCAGTGTGAAATCAAGGATTGTATGGATGGTAACAAGAAGAAACATGACTTTGGATCCTCCAGAACTTTAAATTTTACTGTGAATTTTACCTTTGGAAAGGCATAGAGATTTAGGCCCTGAAGATCAGTACGGTGAGAGCTGCGTGCTGCTCTAACACTGAAGGTTAAGTGATGCTGCTCTGTTGTATAATTGAAGAGTTGTTTGTTGCTCAGTGGAATGAAGCCTTGTATTGCTGGAATGAAACCTGAATATACCAACAAGCATTACAAAATTTCAGTTACTTGACAAGAAGGGATAATGAGGAGGGTACAGAGAAGTTAGCTGTGATGTGGCTCTGAAATCTAGCCATTTAATGATGCTATCATAATCTGTTACCTCAGAATTTATTTTTTTTCTTTTAGGTTGCTTTTATTGAACTGATCCACTGTCATTCATTTCAAACCGTACCTGCAAAAAAGATTGTCTTTTTCTACTCTTATTTCTGTGTGTCAGTATTTTGGGATATTCCTAGTTGTTCCCCAGTATCTTTTATTTCAAGTTTTGTCTGTCTCCCTCCTGTGGTCCTCTTTTCTGTGCACCACACAGCAATATCTTCAACTCTTCTGTTTTCTTCCTGCCTTTGTTATTTGTTCATTCCAAGTCTCTTGCCCAATATTTCTAGGCAGAACAGGCCCTCAGTACGCATTGAACTCCAGTTTTTTCACACAGAATCAGAAATCTGCCTATTGAATTATGACAACTTCATCTATTGTACTTCTGTCTTCTGTGTTTTGTTTTCTCGGACACCTCTATGGTGTAAAAAGGGCACTGACTTTGTCTTTCACTGCCTGAGGTTTCTATCAAGCTGTACAATGCTAAGGGTATGCTGTGATAATAATTATAAATGTTAGTGCTGGTTGAATTTTTTAGCATTAGCACAATTGCTTCCCTCTCCTTTTGTGTCATGGGCAATGGAGTAAGTCTTGCACCCCTGTGCATAGTGTTGTCTCTGTTGTAATGATGTAGTTTGTTTTGATGCTCAGAGGGGACAGTGTACAAGCTTACAGCTCTCTCTGGCACTGAGGGCTGTGCTTGCTGTGCAGTACTGATGCATGTTCTCTGATATCGATGTGCTCCTCTTCAGCCCAGGAGAGATTGTCTGTCAAATGCATCAATAAAATGTAAATGGTTGAATACCTTTTATTGAGGTTTTAATCAAAGTGGCCCACAAGACTATAAAAGTAACTGAATTTGTGAGATTGACAGTGGTATGACCACAGCAATGCACTAGCCAGTTCCAATGGCTATAATTTCACAACAATATTAAAGGAAATTGCAGAAGACACAGAGGGCTGAATTCCCTAGATGTAACTGTTGTCTTTTACAGAGTTGCACAAGGGGGGGCTTGATGAATGTGATCCTTTCTCTGCAATTAAACTATATCTTTACGCCTGCTATTAGCAATGATGAACAGATGCTGGGCGAAATACATTGACAGTAACACTCTAATGTAGGGCAGACTTGTCAGAGAAAACTCGTATTGGCATTAGATATTGTGATTCATGAAATAAAATTAATTGCTAAAAATATAATGCATTTCATAATTAAGTGTACAGTTGCTGCAAATGATCAGTTCATTTCTGGAAAAGCAGCAGATTGAATCACTTGTATTTAAAAAAAAACCAAAAAAACCAAACAAAACAATTCTAAATCACAGTACTAGCACAGGAAAAATGTACTCGCTTCACTGCATTAGCTTGTGTACGATTCACAAATGATGTTACCAGGCAGTGAAACAACATGGGTGCATTACAGAAGCACTCTGTGCCATCCATGTGGCTGGAGCTCATGAACATCTGTGCAAAGTGTTCTAGCTATCAGCAATAGTACTGATAAAGTCAGAAAATCCCTTTTATTGTAGTCACAGGCTAAAAGTACTTGATGAAGTTAGAGCCAAGATATTTTTTTTAAAAAAGGCTGAATCAACACACAGAATTATACCAGTAGAACTGCACTCTTAAAAAATTTGAGTACATGAGAATGTCCATCCCCTAACTGATACAGTTATATTGGTATAAAAACCAACTGTATAAAAACATCAGGGAATGAGGAGGAGCCCCTTAAAACTTTTAAGAGAACTCCTACTCCTCCTGGGCTGTAGCATTACTAGCTGCTGCTCCAGTTTCAGTTCACTTATAAACGCTGAATCCAAGCCCCGGCATCATTTCACTGAGGTCACTCGACAGAAAAATTGAATTATTCATTGTGTTTTTTAAAGTTTTTGAACTTCAAATGTTTAAGAGTTCACAGTCTATTCTATATAAAATACTGAATGACTTCAGAGAGCAATGCTGATTTTGCTCTGGGGACTCTGCTGCTGACCATAAAGCATTCAGGCAATATTCTTGTAGTTTATGATGTCAGAAGTGTAATCCCTCAAGTGAATTATACATATTTGTATTCATGCCAGGTCATCTTATTACCCTAAAGTTTATAGACAGTCCGCTTGCTTTCACTGGCTGACAGGTTTTTGAAATCTGGTCAGCACTTTTCTTCAGTAACACCCATACCTCAGGTAAAGGTAAGGCCCCGTGACAGTCTGAGAAGAGTGTTAAAAGCTCAGGCCTCTTCCATCTGATCCTAATAAATGTTGGTGACAGCCTGCACCCTTTCTCTTTCAGATGCTAACAACTCTTGTTAAAGCGGGTATACTTTTCCTGAGACTCAGTTTTCCTGTCCTTTTCCAAAAATAAGAGGAAATTTTTCTGTCCATCTCAAGCATTATACTGTTTAAAATACAGCACTTTTAAGCAGACTGCTTTGAATTTCCTATCACTGTTGAGCAGTTCCCTAGTGTAAAAGAAAAAGCACTTTATAGGAGTTTATAGGAGTTTATACCACCATCTTCGCTGGTGGTAAGGACCATTGGCTGTCTAGGGAAAGAACTTAAATTGTAATTACCAATAATTCTAATTCAGTGAACAGAGAATTGGCAAGAATGACTTCAAACTCAGGTTTCAATTATTTTCATTGATCTCAATCTAAAATAAATTTGCAACAAAGTAAATAGTCTTCTAGACTTTTTTTCTAGTCTAGAAACAACACAACAAGAACAACTATGAAAGCAGATTACTCATCTTACTATTTATGTTTATTTTGTATTTATCTGGTAATGATTATACACTGATGGCTGCTATCCAGTCCATCCATTTTGCAAGGGTTTGGTTGGGTGGGGAGGAACCTTATTAGGAAAGGCAAGGGAAAGGTCTGAGGATTGCAGCTAGTGAGAAGTAGTAATTTCTCTTCTGAGCAGTGGAGCTCTCACCAAGATTTAGCTTCTGTAAAGTTAGGTCTTATACATTGCTGAGCTTCTTCCCTTGGCTGACAGTTTCATTGTTCCAAGGGAACATAGCTGTCAGAGAAGGTCATCACTGCAGAGGGGTTGGCAGTCTCTCAAGTACCTTAGGCCAGTCCCACAGAGAGTTTTGAGGACTGTGGCAATGACCTTCACCTGGACTCTGAAATCACGGGGGAGTTTGCATGGAGACCAGAGTGCCAGGGTGATGTGTTCATAGCGGTGCGTGTTGCTAGGCAGACTGGCAGCTGCTTTTTGTAACGGCAGGAGTTTTTTCACAATATATGCTTTTCATTCTTGCATAGAACGAGATGCGGTAATCGAGCCTGAAGGTCATACATGTGTGTGTCCTTGCTGCTAAGTCTGTGTCTGATAGATCCTGAAGAGAGATGTGTTTTCCAGTACTTCATCCAAAAAAATGTTGATGCTTAGTAAGGTTGCAGATTTTCTTCATTTATTTGTTGTCCTCATTGTGAGTGAGGAAGTAGTAGTAATGACAGGATGTAGGAGTAGTTCTTGCGCTCTGTGCATCCCATATATCCTCAGGATACACGGTTTCCATAAGTACAGATTGAGGTTATGTGTTTCCCAGCTTGCTCCTAGGGTGGCAGTTGTTGACTAGATGATTAAGAATGTCCTGTTAAGAATGACAGTTCAAATTTAGCTCTGTATTCATGTATGTGTAACTGAGGAACAATAGCCCATCTGTGTTCTTGTTTCCTTGCTTCTCCAGTATTTTCCTTAGCTTTTAATTTGCTTGAAAATAACAACAGAAAAGTGTTTCCATTGAACTAATTGGTACTTTAAGAAAAAACCGTGCATATCTCTTTCCTAAATGCAAGAAAAAAAAAAAAAGGAGATTTGTGCTTACAAGTGTCTGACAAACTATACTCTGTAGAAACAGTTTTCATGTCATACTCTTGAAATATTTTTACATAGAGCAGCTAACAAGACTTTGAAGGATTACTCAAAACCGTGTTCCTTTTGAGCATGTATTGCCACACACAGACAATGAAATAAGGGAGAAAACCCACTACTATCACCACTAACATTTCTGCGGTATTTCTGTGGACATTCCTGCACTGGCTTATGTTGGTGGCAATAGGTCAATCCTTATTTCTAAGTATTTATGCACCTTACTGACCTTTAGCAACCCTTCATTCATCATACATGTTAAAAAACAGGAGAGAGAACTTCTTGTGAAGAATTCTGGTCAGAAAGGGCTTGGAAACTGGAAGGAAGGAATCTATATCCTGCTGCTGTGCTCAGCAAACCACCTTCCTAACTTAAGCACTTGACTGCAGCACCTATGTGCAAAGTGTCACCACCTTTGTGCCTCTCTCCAGAGAGTGGGCAGCAATTGCTACCAGTTTCTGTTCACAGCACAGTTTGGTCTTTCCAAGAGCTGAGTGTCCTCTGAAGGTGTCTACCTTTTTGTCTTGGTTATAGAGTTGTCAAACACAGCAATTAAACTTCTAAAGTTATATGAGAGAAACCAAGGGTCTTGTGTGCGTTATTGGTAAGTAAGAAAACATTCAAGACATACCAAAGTCTATAATTTTGTTTCTAAAAGAGAATGCTGAGCATGTCCAGGAGGAGAATTAGCGTGCACATGCCTGCACACTGTCTGCCAGGGATGCTAGGTACTACAAGGAAGGGCTGAACCCAGAAAAAGAAATAGATGGTTTGTACTTTTTGCTTCTCATGTTAATCTCAGTGGCTGCATTCTGTTTGGCTTCAGAGGTTAATGTCAGAAGTGAAGTAATTTAAATGAATGTACCGAAGAGAAATGTTATTCTTTTTCACATCATATATTCCCTTTGTTTATACTGGTCACTATTAAAATATTTCAGAGTGTAAATCCCCTTTGTTCTGTACAGAAGTTGCAGTTTATTAGGACATCTCCATGTGTTGGTAGAATGAAGGAATGCTCAGTTTTCACATGCTGATTTTCTACGCTAACCAGACCCAACTTTAAAAAAGGAAATCTTTTTTCATTGATCTAAATAGTTCTTTCCTCCTTTCTACTGACTGGAAACAATGTCATCATCCATCCTAGAATTATAATCTTTTTCTGTTATACCAGGGTGATTCTAGTTTAGTAATTTGCCTTGACGTGACTAGGGAAAACCTTGATTGTTTGAGACTAGATACGTGTCTGTTACCTTCCTGCTTTCCCCTCGCTTCTTCCAGAGCTCATTCAAGGAGTCACAGTGGCTCCTTGTGCCTTCACCAGTAGCAAGGTAGCTCTAAGCAAGTCAAGAGTCTCACAACAGTCGCATAGCCTAATGAGGATTGGAATGGGCAACTGAGTACTGGAAGTGATACATAGCAAAAGGGATTGCCTTGGTTCCACAAGGGCCGTCAGACTGGCAAACTGGATCCATGATCAATTCTTTCTATAAGATGAAGGAAAGCCATAGGTTTTTATTTTAAGGTAAATGGAAAATTAGAAAGGAGTCCAAGATTTGGCTTGTGTTGATAAAATGAACATAATTTGCTGTGTATATAATTTTACCGAATTTACAGATCTGTGCAGTTAACATTCTCAGAAAAAGTATTCCTAGATGAGGTCTAGCAGAGGTTGTCTATGCTGGTCTTAAAATAGACAAATGCACGCTATTTTGATTGTATTAAAAATATCTGGAAAAATTGTTAGTCTGACAGTGAAGCTTCTAGGGCTGCTCCCGGACTTAATTTAGTCCAAGAATGTAAAAGTGTGGGGGGGAAATAGCTATTATTAAACCTAAAATATAAAGTTCATAATTATTCTGATAGAAATTATTAATATTTAGAAACTGTTGAGACGTACTGTTAGTACAGAAGAAACAGACAGCTGGTAGAGTTATTTTTCAGCATTCAATATAGATACATTAAAGATAAAATGAAGTCCGAGATGAGAACCAAAGCGTTATTTTAATACTATTAATAATTAATGCTTGTGTTACTAACTAAAAGGTCTTACAAGTAATTCAGGTAACCTTTTTTCCTTTAATCTGGTAATATACTGCAAGTGTATTTTGCAAAACAGGAACATGGAAGTAAGAAAACCTCACCGGAAAACAACTGTGTGTGTTGAATGAGAGTTATCAAAGTCACCTCCTCGCATCTTGCTATCATGTTATATTTCTGCTCCATTCTCTTGGCTCGTCTAGAAAAGTAAAGCTGGGAGACAATTAACTGCAACTACTGAGGAGTTCAGTAATGAGCCCAGAAGAATAATGAAACTGTGTTTAAGTCAATAGCTTGAAGGAAACAGCTGTGCAAGAACAAAGACTTCTGAAATGGAGTGTATCTTGACACAAGCTCAGATCCAGTATATTTCAGCCTTGTTCATTTGTCAACATAAAGGCAAGAAAAAGTCTTGTGGGATTAAGTAAACTTCATAGCTAAAAATATAGTTTGACACTTCTTGTAGACACATGACAAGTCTACACAAAGAATATATTGGTCTTGTTTTCAGCTATAAAAGTATGTTTTTAAGAGAGGGTGAATACTTTTATTGAGTTTAGATTCAAGCAGTATAGTATTAGTACTTTCAAATTGTTTTAACCAGGTGGTGTTACGTTTTAATTCTTCTCAAGTATTACAAATACAGATGGCAAGGAAATCATGTGTGAAATATTTCTAAGTAGAACCCTTAATTAATATTTAGAAACTATTTTGCAGTTGGTATAATTTCTATAACTGTTTATGAAATTTCTGAATCCGTGTGCCGTAATTAGAATTTAATAATTTTCTTAATTTTATGAGTGATTGCAGAATTTCTGTCATTTTAAGTTCTGTATTTCACCTATACTTCCCAGCAACTTTATAGCATACCTGTTCCTAAAATGACCATACCGTCCACACTGATGGTAATTGTGCTAAATGCAGTACACATTGTCCATGAGGAAAAAGTAACAGACACCAAGAGTGTCAGATCTGTAATTTTTGTCAAACAGTTCTGGTGAGAGTGTATTAAACTGTGACAGGACAGTCTGACTGCCTGGTAAAGCACCAGAATGCAAGAAGAACAGGAAAGTCTTCTAAACTGCGCTCTTTTAGGTGAGTATAAAATGATCCTTCTTGCCATATAGTCACATTGATGAGCTTGTCCTAAATTTTGCAACTGTGTAATGGAGAGCAGAATTTAGCCTTTTAACACCTTTTCACAGTAACTTTTTACTGATTTAGGCAAGATGAAGATACTGAGTCAGAACTGCTGTTAACCTTCAGAAATGAGCAGGAGGTATTTTGGGATCCCCTGTGAATCATAAACTCCTCCATCTTTGTTTTGGTTTGGCAAACCCACTTCTATTGCCATGTGTTGAACAGCTGAGGTTTTTATTCCACGTCAAAAATCACAAGGTTAATTTTGCAAAAGGCAGTTCCGCAGAAATAAATTACAGTTTTCATGCATGGGCAGCCTTTTGAATTTGTATGGGTAGTATCTTACATCAGCTCACCCTCCAGTAGATATCTGAATGGTACCAAGCCATACTTCCATTATGTACTGAATTTGCGGCATCTTGTTATTAACATCCCAACAAACAGAAGAAAAGAAGTCCAACCCACTTCATCAATCCGGATGTGTGAGCCTCACTGCTTCTGGAGGAGTGAGGTATCTACAATGAAGTCTACAAGTTCATAGCTGGAGCTACAGGTGTAACAGGTCACACTCTTTGCCTGGCTGACTGATGGGAAATTGGTATGATGATCCCTTGAGGACGTGGGCAAACAAATTGATGTGTAACAGTATGAACACTAAGAGCTGAGTCAGAACTTGAAGAGCTTTAAAAGCAGAAAGGTACAAATACAGTTTAAAGCTTTTCCTGTTCTCTCATGCCCAAGTCTCAGACAAGGGATCTGGGCCAAGAAGTACTGTTACCTTAGAAACTTATTTAAAATGGAAGTCACGTTAGACTGTTTTTGACATGGAAGACTAATGTCACATGTCTGCAAAGACAGCTCCAGAAAATATAAAGCATGTCTAAAATGTGCCCATAACTTGATATTTACTGTGATTAAAAAATGCTGAAGTCTCCAGTATAGCAAACAGGCACAGCTGCCTCAGCAAGTTCATTTGAATTCAAATAGATAAAGTTAAAAGGGTTTTATTCATTTATCATCCTTAATGTTTCTGTATGATTGGTACCATTTGTCTGATTGGGTTTCTGGGGTTTTGTTTGGTTTTTTTTAATTGTACAGGAGCTACAAAGAATCATGTTCTTATTGGAGTCAAACAAAAGTGTGGAAAGGAAGATGTGCATGGCCGTGGCCATGCAGATCTTTCTTAAGTGGCCTCTTCAGTCTCTCTCTACCGTCCTTCGGTTGGATATTACAACCGCACACAGAAGTTAGCAGAATGGCTCACATGAACCCTCTCTGTGCACTTCAGTGCAAAGTCAGCGAGCTTGAAATGCTGCCAAGAGCTTCATTATTTTTTACCTGAGAAAGCTAACTGCAGATTTTAAACTCCCTAATTTTATTTACAAGTGAAAAAGGTCACAAAACAATATAAGCCATAGGAATCTGCTGCTAGTCATGTTCCGATTGACAATTTGATCTATTCCTAATCATTGTGCCTTAATATTTATGGAAGGGTTTCTAATATATACAGCAATTAATGAGAAAGGAGTGTAGTCAGAAATTACAGGACCTATTTTCAAACTGGAATTTTGTTGCTATCACACTGCTAATAAGAAGGAAAAAAATATTTGCAAGTTACTTATCTATGAAATTTCAAAAAACCTGCTAAAATAATTATGATGAATGGATTGTGTCTGAAGACATTTGTACCATGTATGCTATAAAAATACTGCAAAAATTAAAAAGCCAGAAACTTACTGGATCAGAAAAATAGAATCTAGAATGTGAAAGAAGGCAGGGGCCAAAAAAGGTACTTTGGAGTTTCATTCAGCACTTCTCAGTCCAAAATTTCGATTAAAAAAATCTCACACTCAAAGCAATCAAATAGTTGAATGACAGTTGCAAAACCAAGAACAAGCAGAGGCAAAAATATATTTTAACACCATTTCAGCATCTTCCCATATCAGAATGAGTATTGTAAAAGAATTTAGTAAGAGCAACCATAAATATGCTGTCTCTGCTGATTGTGCATTCTGCTGTAAAATAGTGGGGATGTATATATACCATATATTCAGGATGTCATATAAGAAGTTTGGCACATAAATGCCCTTCATAAACAGCACCCTTCAGAAATAGCCTTTTCCGTGTTTGAATGAGAACTTTTGTGATGGTATAGCTAAAACCACATATGCAAATATTCTTTGCTTTTGTAACACTCCTGTAGCAACAAAGCATCTTCAGCTCTGCTTCTTTCTCCTTTCTAGAAGCACTTTCTCACTGCCCATTTTTGTTTCCTAGCATTTTGAAATTATTTTGTTACTAAAAATTGCAGTGGAGTTGTAAGAGTGTAGAGGCAATGGAGATTGCCAGAAAGTTGGCATACTTTGAGCTCTCTCACTGGCTCCCAAATAACACCTTTGAATCATTTTGTGTAACTAGAAGAATCAATGGAGAAAATCTCTCTGGAGTGATGGAGGACAAAATTAATTCCTGAGCTTGTACAAAAAAAAATTGTGAGCCTTGAGATAATTTGTTTGTTTATTTTTTAGATAATATTATTTCATTATAGGAATGGGAAGGTACCCAGTGAAACTAGTTTAAGGATCGCCTGTTTTTGGAAGCAGGTGGCAAGCAGAAGAGATATTAAGTAAGAAAGTGGTAGATAGTCCAGTGTAGTAGACTTCCCTGCCCTAGAGACTGGACAAGAGCTTGAGCCCGACATTGTTGACTGCACTTGACTCTGCAGTCTGTAAACTGCTGCTCGTGCAAAATTCTTTGTGGAACTGGGATCTAAGTTCATTTTTCAGGCAGTTAGTCTCTGCCATTCTGATCTTAAGAGCTCTCTGTTCAGGCCAGAAAGGCATATGCGTATAAAATATTTAATCCTATGTTTATGCATAGCCAGCAATCATACAAAAATGCAAAACAAAAATACCAAGGCACCTGTCATTTATGTATAAACTTATTTTCTTGTACTAGCATGAGATTTGTGACTATCACTTTTTAGTGTGCTATTAAAAAAAATCGCCATTAAAAATAAACTGTTCACTAATGTAATTTTCAAATTTTAATCTCTCAAGTAATTTATTTTTCCAAAAGCCTACATCCACCTTTTTCTACTTGTAAGAGGGCTTAATATAAGTATTTCCATGACACAGGCAATCAAACACTCATTTGCTGCTTTTATGCCACATTGGTTGTTATACTGAAATAGCTAGCAAATTGTCATTTTTCTGATCATTTTCTTCAATTCTGTGCACCAGATTGCAAGTAATAGCTCTAAATATATCTTGTTTATCATCATTGGTAATTGCTAGCATATTTTTGGTAGTTGTGTAGTCAGAAATGGAAAAAAAAGAATTACTAAAAATGGCAGAAATATTAATTTCCAATTCTAGCTGAGTGTTGTGCTGTGGTTAAAGAACTGAGACTGAAGAGTGTGATTCTGCAGTCAGTCCTTCCATTACCTGATCATTAACTGGCCTGCAAATTCAGTGTGTAAATTGTTTGCAGGATTGTCCCAGATCTTTCACAGCCTTATTTTTGTAGTGGAAATGACTGACAGTAGACACATTTATGTGGAAATCCAGGGATAGTTAGCTTTATAACACAGGATTCAAGAGCTGTTCAAATGTGTGTCCTACCTTATTGGAACCCCAAAGTTTCACGGTTACTGGGATGAGTATGGGCTTGGTGAAGACAGTGTCGGAGGTATCTGGCACAAAGAACCTATACTGAGCAGTTCTAATCACCTTCCTGTTTGTACTCCTAGTACAGAAGAAGCCCCAACAAATCAACATTTGATGGATCATCAATCAGAGCAAAGAGAAAACTCAAGTGTTTTCTCATGCTAAACTAAATGTAATTGCTGCCTGCTGAATACAGGATTACAGCATAGTTTAACCTGTTAGCCTATTAGCCATACTGAAAAATTCACATTATGAGTCAGTTTAACTTCATTACATTTCATTTGTCAATTGGAAATAAACAGCAAGTGTCCAGACTAATTTCAAGTCCACATGTGCAAACCCCAGCATAAGAAGCAAAAGGATGTGCAATGGATAGATGTCAGGCTTGGGTCGTAAGAACAAAAGCTGTGTTTTGTGCTACTACATCAAAGCTAATAAGCCTGCCTCTTGGGAGACCGAAGATATTTTAGGTCAGCTGCCTGTGAGCAGAAGTTAAGTGCATGCAGATGTCATTGTGGTCCACTGAGAAGACACGCTGGCTTGTATTGATGCGGGTTTAGAGATTTCATTGCTGCATTGTGGACCAAAGGTGCTCGATGACTCATATAAAGTCTGTTTACATTTTTATCAAGTAAGATAGTAAAGCTTATAAATTATTCCATTGTTTCTGTAGCAGACTTTAAAGGGATTCACGTGACAATTCTGGATTCTGTGTATTTTTAAGATCTCTTAATTACTGATGACTGAAAAATGTAGAGACTACTCTAATTAGGAGTACTTTCATAATTAATAACTGTAGGTAGTATCTATTTTCTGCCTGTCTCTCAAGCACATGATAGCACTGGGGTCTTAGAGCTGAATTTTCTGCTCCCAGAAGTTGCGTCTTTAGTGTGTCTGAGCTTGGTTCTTGTCCTGTGGGTTGATCTCCTGTGTTACCTGAACAGGTGCTTGGATTCTCTTTCGAACACTTCAGGAATGAATGATAAATCTGGGATGTCCTAGGAAGTATTCTAATATCTAGCTTACAGGAATAGCTTTCTCTAACCTAGGGATAATCTACCTGTCAGTGTCAACCTTCATTTCTGTTGAAGGAAATGTAAACAAATAGTTTTAAGCTCTGAACTAGATCTCCAGTCTATTGCAACTCTACAGTAGTATGTCTCTTTACTGAGCTTACTTCAACCTCATGCTGTCATTTTTAGTATTATATCATTTCCACACTTCCCTCTCCCTGTCTTCCATCAAGGTCTCTCTCTTTCTGGAATTTGTCAGTCATCTCTTGACTGTCTATTTTCTTGTTTCATTTTCCCATCAAAAATGATCAGATTTTTAAAAGCTGGTAAGGGTCTTTGGTCTTCTGTGCATAGGATTCAGAAGGTCCTATTACAAATTAAAAATACCTGTATATACTCTAGTTTTACATGATAAATACTTCATAATAGACCTAAGGTTGTACCAATTTTAGCTAATCTAGAGCTGTAATCATATTTCATTCTTCAACTGTTAGAAAACATTTTTGGCAATATACACAGAGAAGCCGCAATTTTAATAAAAGTGTCTACAGATATTACTGGTTTTCAAGCATATATAGATTTTTGTTTATATGCGTGTATTAATAAACTTCTAAAATTCTGTTCCGGTTTTTCAGCCAACTAACATGGACATTTTCTTGAGACTCCTATTTATGTGACAAGCTAAATCAGGGGATCTATATTCCGGCTTTGTGCATTGTATGTATACTGAGCATCACCAGCAATATTTGTCATTTTTGCTTGAAGTTTTACCACATTAACTCTGCTAGATGGTAGTTAAGCCAGCAGTATGCCTCCTAGGTTAATATGTCCCTAGGATAAAATGCAAGTGCATCAGCACTAGCTTAGTTTTACACCGTCTGTCTTTCAAGCTGGAGGTGGAATGGAGGTGTCAGGTACGATGTCACAGTACTCTCATGCAATCAGGATACTCAGTCCTGTGCTGATTAATTTTAAAATACATTTTTTTGAGCAAGAATGTATGATTAACTGTGAGAATTCAGAAGCACTGAAACTGGAGTCTAGGGACTGTTTCAAAGATGACCTGTTGTCATCAAGGCAGGGAGGATGAGACTTCAGTAAAGCAGAAGGTTTGGTTTCGATATATATAGTGGTGGTTATAAATTAAAGTAAATTAACTGTAAATATGTATTTGCTTCACCTATAGCTATAGTGGATATTTAGTAAATGTAGCATCTTTATCTTTTCCCAGGTAAAGTGAATATTGTTGTCTCATAGCCCCTGAGAACATGCGGTTATTGCTTGAGAACACTAATAATCTAGCTGAATTTTTGTCTTCTCTTTAGAGTTGTAAGGCAAAGGTATATTGTTTTTTAAAGTTCTTCTGTTTATGCTTAGTCATTGGAGAGCTTTTTGTTTCTCATTTATCAATAAAAATTTCTAGAAGGTATTAAGACAATATGATCTGAGCTCTGGAGGGGAGACTTACATTTTCTTAAAATAGGGTTTGTGTTCTCCTTGTGCTGAGAACAAGGCAAAGAGCTGGAGCTCAGCCAAATGGTCTGCTCAGAAAAGCCCAAATGATAATGCTCCTGGGTTATGTTAATATCATAAGGAAAACATGTAAACATGGACAGGATGAATGAAATAAAGGTGATTTTTAATAGTACTTTATAGCTAATTCAAGTATGTAAATATAATCTGCATTCAAGTTCATGAGAACGCTGAGGGAAATAGCAGAATTACTTTGGCCAAGAAAACCCCCACCAAACACCTGATCTAGCTGAAGAAAAGAGGTGACATAACAAAACAGAAGAGAAGGGATAAATACAATACTAAAACTAGTAATTTATTTTTCAGAGGCAAAAAGCTGAAAGCTTAATGCAGTATGTTATATATTCTCTATGGCATTATGCTAATTGAAACAGCTGACCAGCTTCATTGGAAGCTACTTACCAACATTATTAGCACAGAATTTTGCAGTTATTGGAGAACAGTCTTTATTGGTTTGTAAAGAAAGAAGGAATTTAAGGTACTGATTAGAAACCCTTCAAAAGTATGGAATGAGAAACAGCCAAAGCCTAAGTAAGATGTTGAGAAGTCAACTGGTTTTCAACTAAATACCAGCCAGACAATTTTCAACAGAAGGTGCACAGTCTTATGCAAAACACTGATTAAAATGCTTAATCAAGTAAGCTAAGATGACAAACAAGACCAGCTGTAGAGCAAAGATTGTACCGTATCAGCTGTGCACACAGTATGGCTCAGCCTTGAGACATGTCCACATGAGAAGTAATAATTGACCAAAAATTGTTATTCAAAAGAGAATCTGATAAAAAAATCTGCTTTACACCATGTGGATAAAGCAGCATTTTTTAATTTGTACCATCTGAACTTTTAAGAAAAGCAACTTTCCCTTTCATCTAAAGTTGGCCTCCTTGAGGTTTTTCTCCTTTGTTCTTTATTAAAGAATATATTGATTTTCTCTATAGTGTGTCTTATGAATATGTATAAGGTAAAAGTGCATTTTAATGAGTGACCATTAGCTGACTTCATATGGCTTTCTGTGTAGACAGTAGATAAAGAATAAACATGTCAAACAAATGGCAAATAACTATGCAACCATGAACTAATCTTATTTTCTTTCTTCTAAATGATATCAATCCTGCTTCCCCATGGGATGAATGTTTGCAGACAGAGAGTGATGCATGGGAAGCCAGGAAAGAAAACCTGAAAAAATCTTGATTGTTTGTTTACATAAGAGAGGCTCTGTTTTAAATTAAAATACAGTATGCGGCACAGACTTTATGCTATAGAGACTGAATAACAACTGTATATTAAGGATTGTGTTCTCAGGTGTGCTTAGAAGTGAAACAAATTTCCTTCCATTGTCTTTGAATGTTCTGTTTGCTCAGAGGTCCTGGCATTCTTTCACTCCTTATTGAACTAAAGCAACAAACATACGAAGTTTTGCGTATGCTCAGGTAACTAGGCATTTTGGTTAAACACTGCTATTTTCTATAGCCAAGGGAATGTGAGAAAGCAAGGTTACTACCCATCATTTCTAGCCATCCTTGACTTCGAAGCCTGCAAAACCTGGTATCTACTTACTGTCAAATTGGCTGTGGAACATCTTTCAGCGCAAGTCCAGAAGGAAGTGTAGAATCCTGTCCCTAGAGTTACAGCAATTTCTCTCTGCTCTCATCTTTCTGTACCTCCTCTTCCAAAATACCCCCTAGTAACCCAGCTAGTACTGGAGAATTCTTCACAAACCACTATCCCCTGTGTGTTTTCAGTATTCTTCTCAAACAAGGAACAGTATGAAATATTTTCACTTGTATCCATTAATGTTTAATAGCCATCTTTCCCCTTTGATGTTTATTATACAAAAAGATATAAATATTCTTAGTTGTTAAAAATTGTAATACTTTGCCTTGACTCTGCAGCAGCATGAATTTTATCTGAAAACCAAAGTTTGGAGTTTTGTATAACTGGAAGAATTTCTTATCTTCTACTTCATTATAAGGCATCATAGTTGATAGGAAGTCTTTGAAAACACACACCTTAAAACCTGAATGCAAAAGGAAACCTCATGATATTATCTTTCTTAATTTGGTATATCTGAGTTAGGCCAATCACATCATTTTAAGGGAACAGCAGTATCACTATGCTTGCAACCCTAAAGGCCTCCAATATCATGATTCTTTAATAGAGACAACTTAAGTAATTATCTCAATTTTCTGAATAATTAATCCCAAAAGTTCCTTATTGAGGGAATAGGGACATGCTTCATTTTGTTTTCCACTTTCAGCACTGAGAATACCTTGAACAATCCCAATACAGTTTAAGTGTAATAATTACTTCTCTGCTTTCTAAAAAGATGCTACATTTTTCATGGGTATTTTTACATTTTAAATTTATTTGGAGGTGTTAAGAATTTGACTGCTTGATTGTTCTTAATGCAATCTGACACAAAAAATAGTTGGCTGACTTTTTCAAAGTGAAATATTTGTTATTCAGAATAGTAACTGAACTTGCAACAGTCTAAAGATTTTCCTCTGTTGAAGTGGAACTGGTAGTAACCACCTTCCACTGTGTACCTTCCATGTGCACTCTTTATTCTAGAAGTAAGACCAAAGTAATTTTTTTTTTTTTTTTTAAAGGGGATTGGACAAAACTGTGGCCATGCTTGTACCTCAAGTGCAGAATTGCCCAGGAAATGTGGGCAAATAGAAGGATTTCTAAACTGTTGACGGATTATGTAGCTTTAGTATAAAAGGGTAATTAAAAATAATTAATGATGTTGCCCATAAATCTGGCAAAGGACCAGAAGCGGAGCAGAAATTATTTTAGTTGCATAATCTCCTGTAGTATGATGAAGAAAATACTGTAAAAAGACATGGAAGGCTTTTCAGAAGCACTTCATGAATTTTTGGAGTTTGTTTTCTGTTAACAGTTTTCATTTTCAGGTTAGTATTTCCAGAAACTGAGAAACTTGTTTTGCGCAGAATTATTCTCATTCTCTAATTAGAGTGAAAATATGTAGTAGCTGTGTTTGCTATGAGTGCAGAACAGAAAAGGCCACATAGAGGAAGTTTCAAGTTCCCATTTACCTGTTTTGAAGCCTTGGCTTTTCTGTGCCAGTCCTCGTAAAGAAGCGAAATGCATTGAAAGCACTCTGAGCTGTCAGTACATCACAGCTCTGAATCAACTGGAAAAGCAGTGTGGTGTCAGCAGCACGGAGATGGATTTTCGTTTAATTAGGCCCTTTGTTCTAGCAAGAGGAAGCAGGCAAGTGTCTCAGCAGAGTGGCCTGTGCCCCTCCCACATGCTGCTGGGGACCTCCCAGTGTTCAGCTGAGTCTCCTTGTGGCTTACATGCCTGGATGTGAGAGAGTGGTGGAAGGCAGAGGGTAAGCATCAGAGCTTGAAATCACATCCTTCATTTTTATTGGAATTGATTAATTCATTTTTTTTTTACCAGATTCTGCGTGATGTAGACACCAACAGAGACTTTTGAAAGATTTGCTTTATGCTACTTATATTTACTCTAGTTAACATGTGCTGTTGATCCAAACACATTGTGTAAAGTGAAAACAATTCTCAACGATCAGGTGGCAGAACACACCCATTATATTTCACATTCACTCAGCCTTCTCCACAAGAAGATAATTTCTTAATAGCTGCCAAGTGGAAGTTAAATAGCGAAGGAAACAGTAGCTCCCAATTTTTTCATTAGTAATATGATATTTTCATAAGTGATTGTCACAAATGTTTCTTCGTATTTCACTCTCTCACCTGTCATAGAATCACCCTAACACTGTGTCCTTACTGCAGGTATTGCCTGCATTTCTTGGGATTCTGCCATGCAGAAAGCTGTCCCTTATAGCACAGGAATATATGCAAGTCTTTTTGAGAAAATAGTTAGATGGAGATGTTGAAAGAAGACAGGCCTGAAATTGAATTCAATCAGTAGAAACCTTTGTCATGTGAACATGTCTTGCATGGCACTCCTTCATGTCTTGCAAATTGACATTTGACTTTCTTTAAAGACATATCTAAGCTGGTAGCATGCTCCCCAGCAGGCACTTCCCATTTCCAAAGTCCAGAAGAGCTGTCTTTAGAGATATTAAGTACACGTTGTTGATATATCCAGAACTGTTGGCAATCTAGCCAGAACAGCGCTGCATCTATGTTGTATTAAGCCGAATCAAACCGGATTTTTTCCCAGTTTTTCACTGCTGCTGATAGTGACCTTCCTAAGCTCTGTGCCCTTGATGAGATCAGTCTGTTGAGCTTGTGGTCTGTAAATTGCAGGCACATTCAGACATCAAAATTTTGCTTAGTTTAAGACAGTCTCAGAGGATGAATCACACCTTAATTACTATGTGCCACCATTTGGTCTGTAGTTTGATGTATGCTGAAACAAAGAATCCTGTGTTTGTGAAGTGTCTATACAGCCGGGAGCCTGCACATTGCTGCAGTTTGGAAGTAAATGGGGAAATGCTCACATTCTTTCAATATTCCAAGATATGGATCCCACCCTAACTACGATGTGCATTCTACATAAAAATTATCTTTCAGCATGAATGCATTTTGAACCTTCTGTTCTTTCTGTCAAGGCAGTGGAGGCTGCCCATATACTAATCACATGCTGGCTCACTTCTTTCTTCGGTGCTTTGCTTTGTAACTGGGTGTACAAGATTCATACGCTGAAAGAAAGGATAAATTGCCAAAGAGTCTGATTCTGTAGCTACAGGGGATGGGGAGTCCTGAAGGCTGATTTTCAGCCTAGGCGCTTGGTGTGCCTTTTGCAGTAAAGTCAGTGGATAAAGCCTATAACCCTGGTTAAACTTAAACCTCTGGTAGATCTGAGATTTAAAATGGGCACTCCCATTTGATTGTTTTAGGCTAGTCTACAGTGGAAGAGTAAAACAGTGCATCTTTGGCATCATTGCCTAGAGAGCTGTGCATTTTTAATCTCAAAAATACAGAAACACATCCTGTGGGAACCTGAGTCAAGCACATAGTCAAGTACTTGGTATTTGCATTGGCTGGCTCTGCTTACCAGGCTGGATCACACTTTTGTGATATGACTTGTCCATGCTCTAAAGTCCTTGCTTGCTCCCCTCTAGGACCTGCCCAAGGAACTTTGATTCTCTGTTTAACAAACAGTTTGTCTGAACTAGGCAAAAGCCTAATTTTTAGGCATAGGATGTGTGAATGTGGCCCTTTGCCTATGACAAATTGTCATTCCTTATGAGCCGTCACATATTTCATTAACTGAGTTAATGATATTTTACTGAGAAACAGTAAGAACTCTAGGAAGCTAGGTTGACCAGACTTCCAGTGTCAGCAGCACGAACATCTGAGCAGGTCGTGTTTTAGAGCGAAGAGAAATAGGTGCATCTTTACAACAGAACCTAGTTTGAAATGAATTATACCCCAGAAATGCCTTTTCCTTTTCACTGACTCTAAAAAGAATTGATATTGGTCTAAATGTGCATGACTTCTGTCTCTGGCCTTTTACCAAAACCATCAAGCTCTCTAAATGAGTAAAGCAAGCTCTCCTGCTATGTCAGCTTAAGATGGAACTGAGTTGAATGCCTTAAGTAAAAATCATGGTGTGGCTTTATGTCTCACATTTTGTCTGTAATACATGATATTACCCAGACCTCTGCTTCTGCATGTGTAACACTAATAAAAAAACAGTAAAGAAAGGAAAAAAGTCTTCTGAAACATGGTGTCAATGATTATATAAACAGTAAGTGCCTGCCACATGGCAGCCAGTTTATTTTATTGCACATATACAGTGATTTGTGTACACAGTAGGGACTTGAAACGTGGTAGGAAATGAGATGGTGCAGCTTGGAATTTTTTTGCAGAAGCCCTACTTCAACTGTACAATTGTTCCTAAACAGTTATTTATATTTATGAAGCGTCAAGGAATTTCCAGTTAAAAGAAAAACATTCTTACTTTTTGCTTGTTTTAGATTTGACACAAAAAAACAAACCCACCAAAATTTATTCAGCAATTATTTCTGCTGGTATTGAAATGCAAAGTATAATTTCCAGAGTAACTTGAATAGACCTAAAATGATTGCAGACCAGATTTCTCCCTAACTCACCTTTTGATATCTAAAGATGTTTTCCACCACAAATTGATTGTGGGCTAGACACTGGCTGTATGGAGCATTCTGTCCTAGCTCGATTTGGAAATTGAAAGGAAGTTGTGGCAGGGGTGACTTTTCTGAAGTTGAGCCTAAAGTGTGTGTATTTTGATTTGTTCTTGTCTTGTTGAATTGTTATCCTTGCATGGATTATGACTATGGCAGAAACTTCTCTGACAGTATTAAAAAAACGAATCAAGATCTGCTGCCTAAAAAAAGAAGAGGCTTTCTGCTTCCTCAGTGAGTGAAGAAATAAATTTGCATGGATCAGTAAAGATGGCAATAATTAATATAAGCACTCTCAGTGTTTTCACAGAAGTTCTTTGACCGGTTTTGATGGAAATTCAGATGTAAGAGTACCCATGTTCCAAAGCTGTGAATCGGGAGAATAACAGCTCATAAGAGCAACAGTCTGGAAATATCTTATTGGTGGGAAATGTGCAAATGCACAAAATAATACTGGGGGCTGTTGTGGAAGCAACAGAAGTGAAACATCATATTATTTATCAGTTATATTGATCCCTGAATTGCAACAGCAAATTAATGTTGGTTTTGGGATTTACCTATTGTTAAAACAATATGTGTTGGTAAGACAAGAACAATATGCTGGCTCTGATTAAAATGAGAAAACAGTTAAAGAGTGGATTGAAGGGGCTGTATTTTGTCTATGTGATTGCTGTTGCTTTGGAAATGCGAATATAAAAAGAATTTCATACAATTAAATTGAAGGAGAAACAACCTAACACAAGCTTGATTGTTTTCAGAGTAGGAATGAAGCTACATTAGGAATGTTCAAAAATGTAGAAATCAGGCAAAGCTACTTTAAAATCTAGCAGTGTATTTACAGCTGACTATTGCTATTAATATTTAGCTTGAAAAATAACATCCCTCTTATAGATCAGTAAGCCTGAGTACAAATATTTGTTACATGGTTTTCAAACACTTACATATTTTGTATATTCCAAAATGCAGCAGAGTGGATTAAAATAAATTAACAGTTATTTCTGAAGGACCTGTAATAAAATTTTTGACATTTCTGCCCAACTGCCAAAAAAATTCATAATTAAAGGAGGCATTTCATATTATCGTTGTTTCAGCCATGGAAGTGTTGAGGTATGATCCACAGAAGACAGCTTTCTCCCTAACATCCAGATGAAAGAAGTATAAAAGCATTTTCCATATAGGTTACTTCTGTACATGAAACGAACAGCTCTGCAGTTTTAAAATACCTCAAAGAACATGAAGACAGAAATGATGGATTGAAGCTTTTAATGACTGAATACTAAATGTTTCCTTGGTTTGGTATATGATTACCATGATGTAGTATAGTACTTAAAGACTGAGATATGATAAAGAATTGATGTGTAGTTAGTGGGACACCTATATATAGCTCTTACCTAAAAGCACGTAACAGCAAAGCACTGAGCGCGTGCACTCAGCTGGATACATTAGCTCTCGTTGACTTCACACTCTGACTTCAGGAAACATAATTACTTTGACCTGATTTAGCCCCACTCTCTAGAAAAAAACCACATACTTTTCAGAAACACGTAAGTAGTGTTAAGTCTTTGCAAAAGATATCAATGACTTATTTGGAGGAGGAATGTTGTGCTGCACAAAACTAAACAACATACATGCACCTGCCCTGGGAAACTACCTTTGAAGTTGCCCCGAAACTATGGCACCCTTACAGTTTCTGAAAAATTTTAGAACTTGTGATATTCATTCTTATCTGTTAAATTCCTCAGTTGAAGGGCTGAAAGTAATGATTCTTGTGTAAGGAATTTGGGGAGAGAGGAAAAGTGCTACTTACAGAAGTAAACAGAATTGGATTGGAAGGGACCCTTGAAGATGATCTAGGCCAACCCCACTGGCCACAGGCAAGGACATCTTTCACTGGGTCAGCTTGCTCAAAGCTCTGTACAACCTGATCTTCAACTCTTCCAAGGATGGAGCACATCCACAACTTCTCTGAGCAAACTGTTCCAGTGTATCACCACCCTCATCATAAAAAATGTATTCCTTATATTGAATCTAAACATACCTTCTTCCAGTTTAAAACTGTTACCCCTTTATCCAATTACTGCATGCCCTACTAAAAAGTGTTTCTTGCTCTTATGGGTCATCTTCATATATTGAAAGGCTGCAATAAGGTCTCCTCGGAGGAAGGACTTGGGTATACTGGTGGATGAAAAACTGGACATGAGCCAGCAATGTGTACTGGCTGGACAGAAAGCCAATAGTATCCCGGGCTGCCTAAAAATCAGAACATCTAGCAGATGGAGGAACATGATTCTCCCCTTCTGCCCCACTCTCATGAGGCCCCACGTGGAGTCCTGTGTCCAGCTCCAGGGCCCCCAGTACTCCAACGCCTGTTGGACTGGGTCCAGAGAAAGGCCACAAATGAACTATTTAAAGGCTGAATTTTACAATAAATTAATTTAGTGCTACTTATGAAGAGGTTTATGATTAAAAATAAGATATTTTTAAACTGTAAAATTTTTTAAATAGAAAAACTTAACACTCATCATACTTGAGTCATGTACTTGACTGTGGTAGATATATGTATTCTGCCAAATGCAGAGTTATTCAGGCCACTCCATTTTCCACTTACAGCACCATAATGTCTTGTCCTCCTGGCTCCTTTACTGATATAAGATGTTGGAGTCCTGCTGTCCATTAGACCTTTCACTGCTCATTACTGTATGAAAAGAATAAAAAAGATTTCAGAGGTCACTATTTGGTTTGTATTTCCAGGCTTTTCTTGTGGTGCTTGGCTTCTTCTACATTCTGTGCTCTTACCCTGTTTTGATGATTTATCTAAGTGTGAATAAAACAATCAAAATCCATCACTGAAAGTTGGTCTCTACTTAACGTTACAGTATGGAATACATGGCATCATAGAGAGAGCTTGTCCAGAGTCCATTTCTCTTTCAAGATACAGTTTCTGCAGTTTCTTATGTGAAGAAGTGCTACTATGAAACTATTTTATATACTTCTAGGTTTCTAAAATGAAAGTGGGCAGATGAAGACAGCTTGGCCAGCAGCCCATGCCACTTTAGTTTTCCAGGAATGATCAGTTTGCATTCTGAGGATGACAGCACAGTTCCTGTTAGGGAAGAATTTGGGAGATACTCTAAAGGCATGAGAAAAGTGTTAGGTCATTTTCTTCTTCTTTTTAAAGAAAGTTTCACTTGCGGTTACTTTATTAATAGAAAAGATACTTAGGCTTACCTGAAACTTCCACTGCAGATGTTGCCTCTGCTGGGAAGGACCCTGTGACTTACAATGGAGCATTGTTTGACGTTACTGTCTAGGGAGGAGAGATCTGCAGTATGTACTGAGCATCCAGAGCAATGTGCTCAAAGAGCAACTACATGTGAGGAGTAAATGATCCTTAAGGTGTCTTACTGTTCCACTCAGTATTTCACAGGTATCTTAGGTATCTTACTGCTTTGTTGGTTTTTTTTTTTAGGTTTTTGTAATTTTGCTTTCTGAACTTGTTTGTGCAAGTTACTTGCTCCGAATATGACTTTGAATCCTAGGTTCTTTCTTCCATATGATACAACATAAGTTTTCAAATTATTGTAGTATGTCATATCAAAATGAATGGTTTAATTTTCTGTAATAAAAATTGAGAATTTCAAATTTATTTAATGATAGTAATATTATTTTTTAAAAGCATTATAAGTTATCTTCATGGTTACTGTGAATTGAATAATATGAATAGTCATTAAAGTCATATTTTTATTTAGCAAAGTGAAATTTAAGATTCTTTAATATAAATTTTTTATGAAAATATTTTGCTATGGCATGTGTGTAACTTAAAAAGTCTGACAATGTGTATTATGCAGTTTTGTGCACTTAACACATTTAGACCATTTCTATCATGACACTAAATAAAATGAAAGAGTCATTATATGTAGGAGCCGTTCCTTTCTGAATTGAAGCAGTGTAATTAATTGATTAAAGTATATTACATCTCTTAAAGAAAATAATACATTACTTAATTACTTTTAAAGTTACTTTCCCTGTTTCATCTTGATTATGTAGGATGCATGCATACATAGAATTAGTGGAGTGATGAATTATTTTTTTATTCCTGAGTATCTGCATTGTTCCCAAATACAGTCCAGTAAAATAGAGAAATGTTTGCTAGCCAATAATTGCATTGTGAAATACGAAGAGGGGTAAAAAAAATGCACACTCACACATCTCTTTATACTAAGTTGTGCAAATTAAATTAAAATTTATATATTTTTCCTTTTCTAAGAGCATAATTTTAACAGCAGCACTGAGTTTTTGATGTTCTTATCTAAAACTTATTAGCACTATGACAGTGTTGAGTGCTTTTCTCCCATGAGCTGTTTTCCACAGTGACTGTCCTTGACCAAACCAGAAAATGAATTTGATTTCTCTAATGCAAAAGGTAATTGGATTTCTCTTTATGGAATGCATCCCTTTAATGACTGTCTCTGCTTCAGCCAATTTAGCTGCAACCGACCTGACATTGATCTGGTGATATGACTTTAAATATAAATGCCAAGGCTGGGAGATGAAAGACCAACTGTCTGATATCAGAAAGAACATTTCCTGCCTTGTCTTGCCATTTTCCTCAGAATATGTCTCCTCCTTGAATGTCATTCTTATGAAACATGCTATTCTAATAATTGGTCATAGAGCAGCAGATTGCATCCTTCTACCAAAATAATAGGTATTTCCCAGAAAGTATCTGGAGAAAATATTTTGAAAATTGGATAAAACATCTCAAAATATCTGTTCTTCTTTGCAAATATTCATTACTATGTAGACTCTTCCTAAGAGGAAAAGCTATCACTAAAGTAGTGAATTAATCTTTACAGAGGTCTTGTTCAGCATTAAATATTTATTTAGATAATAGGGATCTTATTAAAAGGTATCTTAGCATGCTGATCTGAGAAGAGATTTACCTACAGAAAATAATTTGTAAATATTGTATTTCAGAATATAGTATGTCCTTTCTTCAGACTAGGCTCAATGCAATAATAAAATCCAAGAATTTGGTTTTTTGTTTATTTAACACATTATCCGTTGGACTCAGCCTTCAGACTAATATGCTGAACACTTTTAACCCCAAATAGACTTGGAACCAAAGCTTAGAAGTTGGATATAGTTTATATGTAGTTTTAATTTAATCATGGGCCATGGTTCTTTTTGATAAACACTGTTAATGTTGTTGGTTGAAAGTGGTAGCTCACACTCTGGATGCTAAACTGGATTTTTAAAACTCTGTATATTAAAATAAATGTAGTGGAAAAATAAAACAAAAAAAATCTTGACTTCACTTTGAAGTTGTTTCCTTCTGAAATTTTATTAAGAGTTATTTTCAAACTAATCAAAACAGTTAGTGATTTTCCATTCTGTACCGATGCTGATGACAGTAAGAATTTGTTTTACTTATCTGTATTTCGAAGCAGGTGCTCACCCTTATTTCCTTTATCTGTTCAATTATTTTTTAATCTTTACATATGGGTAGGTTTTACACTCTTCTAGGTCTTTTGCACAATGGAATTGATGAGTTTACCGTAACATAACTTTTGTGGGTTTTAGTACAGTTAATTTGAAGCAAATGGATATGAAAAAACAGCTTCCCAAAGGTGCAAGTGCCTGAGGAGTATTCACCTCCCTCATTTAGCTGAAAGTCATTTGCAATACTTTTGTGTATGTGTATGAGTCTCTGGACAGACAAACAGATGGTCTCTTTAGATCGGAATTATGAAAATGAGAATAAATATTTCATACTTCTTAAATTTTTGTGCAAGTTTTAAGGGATTTTTGTGTTTCTAGTCCCAAGTGTGCTTTTCTTACTGATACCAGGCAGCAAGAGGAGATTATAAATGGCATACAGTGCTTAATTCACAGGCTTGCACTCACTGGCTGCAGTTCTGATTTCAAGAGTGGAAATTCTGCTGATGCTGCTCTCAGGGAAGAGGGTCCTGTCTCCAAGGCTGGACCAGAAAGCTTCGTATGCAAAGGGGGATGTAGCTTAACCAGTTTAACAGTATATTATTTCTTCTTTCCCTGTAGGTCACTGATATGATGCTTCAGGATAAACCCTACCCAGATTGGGGAAAGTCTGCCAGAGCTTTCTGGAAGAAAGGAAATGTTAGGATCATTTTATTCTGGTAGGAAAACAGTAAAACCAAATTATTGTAAATGGATCTTTTATAGAACATCCGAAAATATATCTTCTGTGACAGTAAGAAATATAAACAGAATATGTGGTTGGAAAAAAATGAATCTTGGAGTAACAAAAAATTAAGCATTACAAAAGCTGTACACGAGTAAACAATTCCTAAGCAAAATAGTTGGTGTAAAAATATAATTTTAAAATTTATTTATACTGTTTTTTTATTACATCTTTGACACTGTTTATAAGTGAGTTATATTTTTGCTGTGATAATATTTAGATGTCCCATTGTCAGTCCTTGTAATTAAGGTAAGTAGGTATGTGAGTTTCCTTTTGTGACCTTGACATTAATTATAGCAATTCTTTGAATTAACATATGAATGGGATTTGAAATGGTGAGTCTGCTTCAGATCATTAAGAAAAATATTTCAAAATTGATAGGAAAAATTGTGAGAGGTAAGTGTTTGTCTGACCTCAAATGTATCCTTTTCCAGGTAAAATGTAATGGTTAAAACAGAAAACATAGTGTGGCAGGAAAAATGGAAGACAGAAAATGAATAATCTAAGAGGTGTTCTGAACACCTTATACCTGAAGATGAAAGAAACTACAAAGACTTTTTCAACTACATCAGAAGCAGAAAATCTCATGAAAATATCAGCAGATCTGCTGTAAGAGTAGATTTAGAAGGAATTGTTACAGAGAAGTTGAAAGATTTATTTACATGAATACTACTACAGGAAGTACCATTAAATATCTATACTTTTAAAGCATTCAAAATGAGGTATTATATTAAATTGAGGCAATTAAGAAAATAAGAGAAATTTAAAGAATAAAAAAAAACAGGATCAGATGACTGACTGGCTACAAACAAGGTTTATAAGGAACTGAAGGGGCTGAGCTGATGCAAATTCTACTAGCATTAAATTGCTTATTGAAAAACTGAATGTTAAAATTATTTGGCTGTTGTTTTGATTTTGTTGTTGGTTGTTTTTTTTTCAACAAGCTACAATCATCCTACTGGCCTGTAAGTCTGACTTCAGGATTAGCTAAATGGATTGAATATATCATCAATAATAGAATTATGAGCAAAACTCTAGATTAAATTTTGCTAAAAGGAGCCAGGGTAGCTTTGCTGAAAGAAGACCTTCTCTGTTCTGTTAGAACTCTTTGAACATGTCATCAAAATAATGGATGAGGAAGAAATGCTTGATCTAATTTACTTGGACTTTCAAAAGGCTTTTGACAAAATTCTTTACTGAAGGCAATTAAGAAAACCAGTAAGCCCCATGGAGTGTGCTGAACATTTAGGAATCATCTCAGAAATGTGGAATGAAAGTTATAAATAAAACAATATTTTTCTGCCACATTCATCAGAGTCCCATTACTTAATGTTAGAAGTAGTATTCAGTATTTGTATACACCATATATATTAGTGACATACAGAATTTAAACGTGAGGTGAATAATTTGATAAATGCTAGTATGGAAAAGGAATCTTAGAAAGCCAAGTGTAAAAAATAATACAATTGAAAAGCTTGAGTTGGAGTGGGGCACAAATGGCTCCTTGCCATCATTGCAGGATGGGCAGAGAAAGATTCTGTCTCAGTGTTCTGGGGTGGGCAAAAAGGTGAAGCAGATGAATAAAAAATGCTCAGATAGTTAACAAGTGGCCTAGCAGTGATTACGGTGTCATTTGGTTAAGTCAGCAAAAAGCTCGGTCTAGAACACCAGTGATTTTTCTTTACCTTTGTCTGAAGAATAGCCTTGTCAGAAAGACTGGAAAAAAGATTAGTTAAGAGTCAAAAAAACCTTAATGACACAGAAAGACTGAAATAATGGAAAAGGGGTTAAAAGCAGGGAGACATGGTAGGAAAATTTCAAATGTACTTGCCAGGGAGAACAATAAAAGTATTCAAATATTGTTGCAAAACATGGTTGGTCTTCTTGCAGTCTGAAATGTTATAAATCTGTATTTTCTTTCAAATTTACAAGTCCTACCAAAAGTTTAAAATGGAGATAACATTAAAAATTATGGTTCTCATCATGGTTTACCATGATTCTTATGCTAAAGGGTATGCTTAATGGGGATTTAAAAACCTAACAGATGACAAAAATGCTTTTATTTTTAGCTTTAAGCAGTGAAATAAAATAGCCCTGGTCAACAGCCTACATTCTGTAGGGACATTATTTAGATAGTACACATTAGACGTAAGTAACAGGAGACTTTTTTTCCCTAATAAGTTGGAAAAATAGAGGGGAGGACTAAAGTATTGATAATGTTATGTGCAATAATCTGGGGTATTTGTGTTTCATTTACTGTTGCTTAAACAGTGTGATGTGAGCAACCTCATTTCTGAAATGTCCTAAATGAAGCAGCCTCAATAGTATGTCTTACACAGATCCTGGTATGCCAAAATCCGTTTATTCAGGACATTTCCTAGTGGCACACATGTTTAGCAGAGATAGTGTAATACAGTACACTGTATTTTAATTATTCCAAATATCGATATGTGATGCACCATCTAAAGTGGTTGATAAACCCAAAATTTTAGAAACATACTGGCATTGTTTTTCTGTTAACGCCATTTTTATTCTCAGGTTTACTTTGTAAAATTAGAAAATGTCTCTAAATGTACCAAAGACACACGGATTGTCACAGGGCTGAACACCAGCCACTTTTTATAACAGTTGATCATGTGACTGCTTTGTGTTTCTCATTTGGAAATGTTTTCAGTTCTCTCATGCAACTAATTAGCAAAAGTTCTGATTTAGCTTATCATCTCTTTTAAATCATTCCCTGGAAGCATTGTCTGCAACTGGTTGATGGTTGCTTCTGAGGATTCTGGCTGCCTTTTGAATGTCTTGACAATATAATTCTTCTACAGACAGCTCAGCTAGCTCAAAAATGCCCATTTACTATTTGCCTTTGTCTAGCCCATCGTTAAAGGAGTTCATTGAAGTGCCTTCTACTTTTTTACAGTTAGGAGTTGTCTTTTTTTTATATAAGTATCTCAACTTCGGTCATCTCCAGCTCTGCTCATGGCTAATTCCACCATCCAGAGGCGCCTTTGTGTAACGCTGTTACGGTCTGTGTCATACTGTATAGTGATACAACGTAAATACAAACACACTTTCTTGCAGATTTAAGAAAGCATGTTGTCAAGATAGCTTTTGGAAAGCAATGAGGTGTCTGGAACCCTGGTGGAATTACTGGGATGGAGCAGACGTGTCTGTGGGTTATGAAGGAAAGATATCCCCAGGGAGTTAAATATCCACACCACCTGGCAGTCAGATGAGGCTGTGGTAGAGAGACAATTGTCTCCAGTGCTCTGTGGTTCCCATCACTATTGAGCAGTTACAAGCATGAATTGAAATAGGTTGATTTATGTTTTTTGAGCATGTTGATAATTTGACCATTTTAAGAGGGACCAATTATGTATGACATGAGAGGACTGGCATTTGAAAGAAGCAATAAGTAAAAAAGGTTGTTAAATTAAGCCAGATAAAGATCTTGGGCAAAACTGATGACAAGCCAATAGCAGTAGCTAGTGATAAGTTAAACAAATTGGACAATATAGAACAGTGGTTATTTTCAGTGTTGTATATTAGAGGAAGCACAGAGAGGGGTACAATGTAAGAAAATTGATTATTCTGCAAATAACTTTTTTACACCCATGAAACACAGAAGAAGTCCAACCTACACAAAAGTCTCTTTCCATAAGGATTTTTTAATAAGAAAACCACTTGTTAAGACAGAGGAAAGAAATAAATACATTAATAAAGAACTACAAATGGAAAAGAATAATATTAAGAGATTTAGTAAGTGGTTATGGGATATCTATCTTTATGGTATTTTTCCAAGTAAGGAAACTTGTGTTATACTGAACTTTCTAGATGGTACACCAAGGTTTACTGAGAGCATTAAGCTCTTACAGGCAATGTTAAAGGCAACGCAGGTGAATGCTACAGTACGCAGTCAGGTCATGTGGTTGTTGCCCATGTTAACATACAGGTCTCTGCCACCAAGGCCTGTGGTTAACCTCTGCCTAGTTTGTGCCTGAAATCAGTACCTCCTCATTACAATGTCTTCTGCAGTGGCCCGCCATGTCCTGTGAAGAATCAAACATAGTAGTTACAATAAAATCACCAAGACATCTCTGGGCTGTTTGTGCTGTTTGGTTAATAGAGGCAAGATGCAAATATTCTCTCTTGACAAATTCTGCCAATGTTAATTGTCCCCCAAACTTTCCTAACAAAGGATGGAGGGGATAATAATGAGCAAGACAAAGAGCTCTTCATGTGAACTTTTAGCTATAGGGAAAAAGTTAACACCAACAGAAAGAAACTATTTTACTGGAAGAGAGGAAAAGAGCTGCTGAGGTCTGTGTAACTAGGGAAGAAAAAATTCATATTCAAAGGTAGATTATCAAAATGGGGGAGTGTAGAGATAACAGTGGATTGTGCAGCTGAATATTGATTGCAGACAGGGTGACAGAATAATATGTACAAAATGAATGTTTGAATATGCAAGTAGCAGACTGGAATCCATTTTCGTGGTGTCCCTGGCTAGACGTTCATTGTGTGTGTACACAATGATCAGTCTTCACTGGTGCAATAATGTGTCTTTGACATGAGACTCGTGTCTGAAATAATACAAAGCACATACCAACGTGGAGAAGAACTAAAGTAATGCAGAGAATTGCAAATTTGTGATTCCCTATGTTTGCTATGTTTGACTTTGCAAACTAAATAATCTTCTTTTACTATGTATTTCCATAAGCTCTCACTAGCTTTCTTTAATAAAAAAAAAACTACACATGCTCAGAAGTGTGTTTTCGCAGTGTAGTAATCACAGTACTTTGATTCAGCAAATTAGTAATATGTGTTTAAAAGCTTTGATTCAAATTAATTGTTCAGAATTACTACAGAGTACTAATTCATATACATCTGTTATGTTTATAGAGGATTGTGTTAAACATGAGTTTGTGCAGGATCCTTAATTGGACAGTATTTTGTAGCCTGTAAGTAGAGGAACTCACCTTATGAGACAGATAGCAATGTCTCCCACACAGAGATAAAACATGGTTTAAGAGATTTTATGTTATACAATTATTTGAGTGTTTGGTTTGATAAGTTATATTTCCATATTCTATGCTTTCATGATAAAGATTAAAAATGCATACTGGACAATTATATTCTTTTCATATATATGAATGTAGTTCATGCATTTATTTCAAAAGACAGCTTCTTAAAACATCCATTCTTTTCATTATAGTCTGCACTGAGAGAAACTACTTAGACATTATAGCGTTGTCAACCTAGGTTATATACTAACCCAAACAAAACAAACCTTTCATTAAGTTTGAATAAAAGTTTTTGTGATGCAGTCCCTGAAATACAACTGCATGAACAGCAAAATAATTGTATCTATAATATACATGTATGTAGATACGCATACATTATTCTCTGCCTATTTTGGTGGGTTTTAAGTTCATCCATTCATTCTTTCACATTTAAGTAATTTATCTTGTGATAAAACACTGACTGTTGAATGGAAACCTGGAATCATCTAGCAGGTGAGGCAGGTTTTCTGGTAAACAGTATAAGTAGTATAAAAGAACATGAAAATATTTGACAATATTATTGCTCCCAGTAAATCTTTTATTCTTGATTGTGCTATAACCAAAGTGAATAGCTTCAATTTGGATAAGCAAGAGAAAAAATAAGTTCATTACTATTTGCTTTTTGCCTCAGTACAAAATATCCACTAATATCCTCAACAGAGGATTTATATTGAGTAATCTGACTACTAATCTGGGTAGATACTGTTAAATATATTCTGAAAGGATAGACACTGTTAAATATATTCTGAAAGGATAAAACTATCCATGAATAGTAATTGTTACATTTAGCCTGGCAGTCAAGAGGTATGATTACCATTTGTCAAGAGATGACTAAAATGTTTTTGATAGCATTTATTTAGTTTCTGTACTGGCTACTACTGGTAAACGATGCTGTAGGACTGCAACTGGTTAACATGCAAAAATCTTGAAAATAAATCATCATAATCCAGACCACTGGAATTTTTTTCATACAAATGGTAGTTGTTTCAAATTTCTACCTGTTTTTAGTTTTCAATTAACCATTCTATACTATATTTGAAAATATTATATATGTTACAATATTGTATTATATAAAATATTAACACTTCTTTGTTGTTGTTCAAACCTATGTTTGATCCTGTAGAAAATCTCTGGTCCATGTCCTAAGGAATACTTTTCCATTTTGATAGCAAACTACTTTTGCAGTATCTAGTATGGAAAAGTAACGGCGGGCAAGATTCACCAGAATGGTTGAAAATTGACAACCACAGGAGTCAGACCCATTATTTTGGGGACCTCATTATCTGTTACCTTCCCCCTACTCCTCAGTGCATGAAGACTGTAGTGTCAGTAATTCAGGGTTCTCCCATCAATCTGCACTCCCCAGAGAGCACTATTTTCAGCAGGAAATATTACTCAGTTCTCCTCTAAGATGCTCCTGCCTTCCCCACTACTTTCCAGTATAAGAAATCCCTCCAGTCCCTGGCAGAACATGTATGTCCTTTTCCTTCTTTCCTCTCTCCCTCCCACCCTCCAACACATCGGTCCCTCAAAACACTGCCAGCATGTGTAGAAGCAAGAGGGAAAGGGAAAAGCAGACCTGGAGCTCTAAGCCAGCTGTGGGGTGGTTGGCTTCTAAGATAGCATTTGCTGCTCTAATACAATGGCCTCTGTCAACCTTTCCCTGGCTTTTCTAGAACAAGCCAAGGAGACAGGAGCATCTTGGGAAATGCATTCAGTCCACAGACCACCCATATGGCCACATGCAGTATGTTATTCACGGACTGGTAGTGCACTGCATGAAAGGTAGATGCTTTCCATGACATTAGTTATATATGAGCAGAGACAACGTATCCATATGTGAGGGAGTGTGTGTAAAAGTCTCCCGTCTCACCTATCAAGGAAGAAATTTCTATCTTGCCTATGCCTGTTTGGAAAGGCTGTGTCATGCATTTTCCTCTCTCTATTTGTAATAGGAAGAATAGTAAGACAAGTCATTCCTCATCTCACTATTCTTCTCAGAGGGAAAAGCATTTAAGGGAGACAAAATCAAGTTTAGGGAGCTCTGAGATTAAAAAAAAAACCACCATAATTGTGAGATCACTTTAGTCTGAAGATTAGTTTTACTATTTGTCTTGTTCAAGTCACATCAAGTGGTCTCAAATTTTTCAGACGGAGATTCTTTCAGATCAAACAAAAATGTATGTTTTTTCTTACTTGTACTTGCATGAATAAGAGAAGGGTTGGCAGAGAGGGAGGGTGTAGCATGGCGAATTTTCTCTCATATGACACACGTGCATATCCACATCCACCCATGTAGGCATGCACTTGAGACAGCAATAGAGGGGAGGAAGGGATCTCCTAACACCCCTCCACAAACACTGTTCCCCTGGTAAGTTCTAGTGTGGAATCATTTTAGTCCTGTGGTGTGAAAAAAGATTAGTAGAGCAGTCTGACTGAAAGATAGTTGTATTGAAGAGAGAAAAGGATCATGCATTAGCTACAGAGGGGTTTTGGATTGGGCCCATAGACTTGAGTGTCACCTTTAAATTCTTTGAACTGATGTATTACATATGTATTTTATGGCATACCTTTCCAGTTCCTCAGCCTGTGTAAGCTTTTTGAGTTATATTTGGTATCTACTTGCAATTCAATAGCTGATAGCTTGTTAGAAGAAAAGGCTGGTTTTATTCCTACATAATTGCTAGATCTCTAAGTATAGCCCTCGTAATTGGATGGATATGGCAACCTGTCTTCACCTCTTTTAAAAAGTACATTTTATTCTATCTCTGTTAGTGAGCCAGAGGTATATAACAAAAAATTACTAAAAATATTTTATCCATGTGTAGCTTTAATAAAACTTCTTAAAGTGCAGTGTCTGCAATGTTTCAGTAATAACTGTGCTTCCAAATGAAATACTTCCACAAAATTGCATTCTGTGCCAAAAACTGAAAAGCTCTAATTCTTAGACAAAAACTTTCCTTAGCAGGTTTCAGAAGTTCTTTTCTTTGAAATAGGCAGCTGCAATCCTCAGTTCAGGAACAGGGCCAGTGTAGAAGGGATGTTGCAGCAAGTCCTCTTTTAGCACCTTCTCTCTGCTTTTCATGGAGTTTTTTGCTGAGCAGGAGACACCTCTGCCTTCACTCAGGCCCTGTGAAAGACTTTCCAGGAGAAGAACAGAATCACTGATGTGGTTGCTTGTTCTGTCAGTGCACTCTTGCTGCTTAAGTGCTTTCCCTTCTCTCCTCTTCCACAGTATAAATCCATTTGTTATGAGCAAAAATGTCGTTTTCTATGTTTAGCATTTACAGATGGCCTACACCTCACTCTAGGTCCACTCTAAAAGTAGGACGTGTGTAGCTGTTAGATAATATGCATTATCTGATCATGTAGGCAGAAAAAAAAAACCCTGAAATTTAAATTATAACAATATATATATGGATAATTGTGACAGACACCCCAAGACAGAAGTTCCAAGTATTTAAGTTAGATCGCATGCACACTGTGGACTATTATTCATACAACAGCAGGATATATTTCAGATTATCAAGGCAGACGTTGACTGTCTTGCATCTTTGCTTCAGTGTGCAGGGGACTGGCAAAATCATAGCCCAAAACCTGGTCAGCTCAACTTGAACTAAAATATCTTTGGGGAAGCTTTAAAGAATCCATCACACAAAGACATGCTGCATGGAGAAGATGCAGCCTCAGCCAGTGGTTTTGTGCAAGATGTGCACTCTGAAAGCCCACAGAGTTCAATGGAAATCAGAAAATGAGTGCTTCAGCTGCTTGTGCTTGCAGCCAGAGTTCATAGACTTTGTCATGGCTGGATTCCAAAAATCAATTCAGTTTTGTAAAATAAATGTGATGATTAAAGCAATGAAATTATTTCCCTTCCTGGAATGCTGGAGTACTTTTTAAAAATTGTATTTCTCCATAATGGCATGTTTAAATTTGTGCCCTAGAATTTGCTGATGTATATAGGCTGAACTCCTGACTCATCATATTTCTCATATTCCCATATTTCCCATAAATACTGAGTATTTACACATTCTGGACTGAAAGGCCCATAGGACTACACAAAACTACAAACTCTTCTTATTCTGGCAAAGACTGCAAAAATGGTGATCATATAAAGAGGTCTTTGGCTTTCAGATCCATGTGAAAAAGCCATTCTGAAACTGATTTGTGCCCAGTGAAAATCAACTTGGAAACTATCTGGTTTCTGGGACTGTGGATTTCATGTGTAACTGGAAGAACTAACACAGTGAAACGGTTCCACCAACATTAATGGAATTTTTTAATGGTGAATGCTGAGAACACTCTGCCTGGGGACACTTTGGCTGAGATTATTAGTTTTCCACTGGTTTCAGGGGGATATAGCAGTTGTCATCCACTGAGCTTCTGATTTTAAAAGTTTTATTCCTCTTGCTTTTCTTATAGTCCTTGATGACATGACTTCTGCTGTGTTTCGGGTGTCAACAGTATTTTGCGAATAGAATTTAGCTAAACTCTCCACCATATCAACCAGTTCAGCTGGTGGAAACAGGCAAAGAAACAGCAACAGAGGAATTATGGTTCCAGTGAAATCACAGCTTGAGATCCAAAGTGCTGCACAGGACTAGAATGTGGCTATACTGATGCTGTGTTATTTTATAACTGGTGGTGCTTTAAAAGAAGGGGGAAAATAGCTTGTTGCATCCCAACTCAGTTACTTAGGGCTAACATAAAAATGATGAGACTCTATCTTTTGCAAGGACTGGACTTAAAGGTGAAGCAAGAAATTATTTTTTAAATGCTGCCAGACTTCATCCCCTATCCTATTCTGTTCCCTTCAGATTCTTATACCCCATGGCCACTATCAGAATAAGGCCATTTCAATAAAAATAAGGACTTAATTAAAACTAATGTTTCAGGATTTGCTTAACACAACTATAAAAATGAATGTACATATGATTAATTGGTCCTTATATAAAATCTCCATTTAGATGTAATAAGCATTTCTTTTGTTTCTTACTTGCTTTCCTGCTTAGGAAAATCTGTAGGTTGTAAAATTAAAAGAATTTGCTGACAGCTATCTTAATCAAGACATGCAACTTTAAAATATTTTTCTTAGTCTGGATAACTTAAAAAGAATATTGTGGCTATATTTTTATTTTAAATAATTGCATGTTGATTTCTGTAATTGTGACAGTAGAAAAAGCAAGGCCTAAAACAAAGGGTAAATTAAATTGACAATAAAATCACACCAAAAGATTGTTAACAAAATATGCCCTGAAGGGTTCTTGGTTTCATAATGTATGTTTTGATACTTTAGCATCTTTTCTGGATTTTTTTTGTTAACAACAGAAAAAAATCATGTTAGCAGTTAAGTCCTTACAATAACAGATACCAGTTAAATTTCAGACCATGCGTATTAGAGATACTTTGTCTAGCAGGAAGTTACCTGGTGAACATAATGGATTTGTCATACTGACGAATCGAAGTCAAGAGCTTCAGTAAACTGTGTAAACAAAGATACTGTTAATACAGTACTAAACATTTTGCATCTTTCCAGATTCTTTACCTACTGAAGTGAATATCTTTTTGTTGAAGAAAGCCCACCTTGACTGCAATTTCCTGTTGTTTGCTTTGTATTTTTGTTTGTGTTGGTACAATGATGAGCACAGTGCTGCTCCTCATGCAAAGAGGACATCTTTCTGGATTTCAGTGGAAAGGGCATCAGCCCTTTTTGTCTGTGATGGTGGAGGGGGTAAGGCAAAGCCAGTGACAACAGCTGGGAAAAAAATCTATTCAGCCTTGAGAAAGGCCCATGTTTCCGGAAGCTTTAGAAAGAAACATGGCACAGAGATGTGCTAAATCTCTCTCATCTACAAATGCGTATTTGCTGCTCACAAAAGTAGCGTGCCAGTAACATAAGGCCCTTGACACATGCTCAGCTTCCAGTTCTTTGCATGCTTTGACCTGACCTCATTTATTGAATATTCAAGGCCCATTGGCATAGTGCAGTAAGCATAATTCTTGGGCAAGGAAATAGAGTGAGACATGTTTTCTATGACAGTAAACAAGCTGGAAATATCTTGACTTTCAAATGATACATTGAGTTGAAAGAGTTGGAATTTAGGTGGGAAACAATCATCTTCAAATTGAATAAATTTCATATGAAGAATCTGGAGGAAGACAGCACATGCAACGGCAATGTCACTTTTAGGGCTTTAGTTCTCAGGATGAAACTTCCTTCAAACGCAGGCCCAGATTTCTTGTCTAAGCTTCTCTGCAGTATTCTGTCACATAAAGTCTAACATACTCATGCTTCTAAACTTTATAAATAAAATATAATATGAATTTAAGTGTTTCACAGGGATTCTTCCAATGTCTGATACAAGCTTGACCAAGCTGTATGAACATACCTCTGCTATAAGGAAGTGTATTATGAAGTTTTAAGTACTAAGGGCTTAAGACTGTATGTAGTTTTCACGTTAACCTAGGATCCAAGCAGTGCTTATGGACATCTTCAGGTTCGTTTCCTCATGATGGCTTACTTAAGATTTGAGCTGCCACAGTTTAATCATACTTATCCTTAGTAACTTGAACAGGAAAATTTTTGGTTCATAGTAGAATAATTCACACTTTATAACATCATCTTGGTTTGAATAAGACCTTAAACACATTTAGCTTTTCCCCTTGTGTGCAGCTGAATTGATAAAATTATCTGAACTTCTTTAGTTTTATTTTTATGGAATGTAAAAAATTTATACTATCTCCCAAAGCAAATTTATTTACAAGATGCAAGCACAGACAAGAGCGTCTTGTGTGTGATGATAATAATATTTCAATGAAAAATTGTGTTATGTTTCAGAAAGGTAGGGCTTTGTACTTAGGATTAAACTTCTGTTTAAAGTATTGTTTAGTATTTTTAACCCATTGTATAATTTCCAGCTCTTCCTACCTGAAATGTTTCTGTGAAGCAGTATTTCAACGTCTTCAGTTGAAAGTACCACTTTCTTCTTGTGCCACAAGATATTTCAGTGACTACAGTATATTTTGGCTGGTTTCAAGAAGCATACACTCTCTTTTAATCTATACACAACCTCAATTAGTGTTCAGGTCAGTAAGTGGGAAGACATTTATGGAATCAATCATTTTGGGTTAAGGAGTACACATACTGCAAGCGTACTAATGGAATGGAAATAATGCCTGGAACATCTCCAGAACAGTAACAGTCTCAATGGAGCAATTAAATATGTATGAAGAATATTTGCAGTGGAGTTCAAACACATCAGCCTAAGGCTTGTATTTTTGGTTTAATTTATTCACAGCCTTTCTGTGTACTGCTGCTTGATCATTGTCCTGATTTTGGCTGGGATAGAGTTAATTTTCTTCCTAGTAGCTGATTCAGTGCTGTGTTTTAGTTTTGGTAGGAGAGTGATGTTGATAACATGCTGACATTTTACTTGTTGCTAAGTAGCACTTATCCTAAGTCAAGGATTTTTCAGTTTCCCCTGCTCTGCCAGCGAGGAGGTGCACAAGAAGTTGGGAGGGAGCATGGCCAGGACAGCTGACCCGAACTAGCCAAAGGGATATTCCGTACCATAGAACGTCACACTCAGTATGTAAACTAGGGGGAGCTGGCCAAAAGGGGCAGAGCGCTGCTCAGGGACTGGCTGGTGGTGAGCAATTGTATTGTGCATCGCTTGTCTTACTTGGGTTTTATTTATCTCTTTTTAATTGTTTTTGTTCTTGTATTCCTTTTCATTACTATTATTATCATGATTTTTTTTTATTATAAGAATAATAATTATTATGGGGTTTTTTTCAATTATTAAACTGTTCTTATCTCAACCCACAAGTTTTACTTTTTTTTTTTCCCATTCTCCTCCACATCCCACTAGAGGGAGAAGTGAGAGAGCAGCTATGTGGTGCTTAGCTTCCAGCCGGGGTTAAACCATGACATCGTCCAAAACCACTTTTGCACGCTACTTCCTGCACTGTCTATGTATCCAATGACTGACAGATACAGTGGCAGTTGCTATTTTTAAAGCATCATCTCAGGACCAAGGAGTAGACTCTGTAGTAGAAAAGTGCAGAGTTAGTATTCAGGTTAGCAGTTTTTATTCATTAATAGATTTGACATCATTCACAGGATGAGAAGTCGCCTTCCCAATTAATTCAGAGGGTGTTTGAGTATTTAGCAAAACTTATTAGCCTGAATGTGCTGGCATTATTAGGTCTTCAAATTAGATTACTGCGTGATCCAGCCTATATTACATATCTTCATAGCATTGCTTTTATCCTTCATGAAAGAGATGCTTGTACTATAGCTGCTTTTTTATATAATCCTGAATGCTGGAGCTCTTTAAAAAGTTAGTGGTTATATTTCCCGCAAAATGTATAAAAGAACACATGCTATTTTCAGGGTCAGTAATTCTTTGTTCTCTCTACTATTTTAAGTAATAAATAAAACAAACTATTGGGGGCTTTGTAAAGCAAGTTTGTTTCTTTCGATGGCTCTCAGTTCTACAATTTGTTACTGATCAGAGAGCAGCAGCATATTAGCTGGTTCATCTGTTATCAATTCATACACTATGAGTAAGTGGGTTTGTCATATAACCAAGCTTAGAGCTATTGGCAAAGCAACTGAGCAAAGACGCCCTTTTAAAAGGATTACTGGTAATGTAATTACTTGTGGAAGATGTATGGCTATCTCCAGTATGAAAACACCAGCATCTTAATATGTTCTTTAAGCAATAACATTAGTGGAATGAGAGCTTGTGTTCCAGTAATGGCATACACTACTGGGGGATAATGGCACAGTAAAGCAAAGGCATTTGTGTAAAGCAAACACTGAGCTAAAGCCAGAAACGTGCTTTTGTTTCTCTAACTAGTTTCAAGGCTGTTATTGAAGCAATATTCAATTTCTAGTGAAAATGTAATATTTTATTAAATGCAATGGAGTTGTGAGGCCTCAAAGCTCCCAACAGATTTTCTTCTCATCTGGAGAAAAATCTCTGTTTATATCCATAATGAAATCTGCAACTGCTAATCATATCGCTAATGTTTACCAAAAAAAAAAAAAGTGGTATTAATATGACCCCTGTTACTGGAGATGCCTGTTATTTGTCATGGAAGTGTCCCTAAGTCCTGTAATTTTCTAGAGAAGCAGAATTAATTTAAGATCTTCAATTCAGGCATAGGATAAGCAATCTTGGTGGTGTTGGAAAATTAAAGAAACCTCTGTGCTTGTGAGCAGGTGTGGTTGATGGCTTTTGATAGCCACTTTAACTATCATGATGATTGACTTTTCCCAGTGAAAAAGAACATTCACATAAGCATATTGAAACAAGCACCTGACCTTCATCTTTTTAAAATCAATGGTAAAAGCCCAGTAGTCTTCAATGAAATTGTAATACTCTTTTAGATACTGACAGCTTTTTTTCAGTTAGTTGTAGGGGACATTTTTTCCTGCAGTATTTAATAAGCCCCATGGCATGCATAGAAAGAGGTTTCTGAAGCATACAATGACAGTTGATGCTGTTTGATTAGTCTAAAACAGCTTCTTTCCTCACCTTTGGTAATATTTCCTGCTTCCAACTTCTGTATTTCTTTCTTCACAGTACTGGTTCATATCTTCTCATTATTCAATAAGCAAAATTCTGATACCTGGTATATGTTTCTTTGTGTTCTTTTTTTTTTTTTCCAGTTCATCAGGCTTCTTTTTCTGTTCATTTATAGAGTGTCGCTATTGGCTTGTTGTTTTTCTTAAAGGCTTATTTTCTGATATTGAGTAATAATATTATTAAGATGCCTATCCTTATGATTCTGGTAACAAAAACATGATTGGGTTATTTCTTATGATATGTGGGCAAATAATCTAGCTTTATGAGTGTCAGAAGTTTCACGCTTACCTTATGTAGTGCAGTGTTCTAAACCATAATGTTTTGTGAGAGCAGGTTGTACCTCACAACAGCAAGATCAGATTAATAAAGGCAGCTGACACTAAGGTCTAGGTATGTGTACTCAGAAAGTTATGCATTGCAAAAATGCTTTACCCTCCCAGGAAAATGAATCATAGCCAAAATACTCATTTCTTATCCATCTGAATTTACTATCATAGATTATTATTTCAAGCATCTAAATATACAAAAATCTCGCTTGAATTTGACCTGTATCAGATTTGTGAGGCATGCAGTACTCCAGAAAATCAGACCATTTAAATATAATTCCCTTGCTATGGATTTAGGATCCTAGTTTAAGACACAAGATAAAGTTGTATCATAAGGTCTTTCCCTGGACCGGGTAAAAACTTCAAATACTTTAACTATTTGTCCACCTTGTAAACCCATCTTTTTTGTGTTTGTTTTCTGATAAGTTTGGAAATGGAGACAGGTTAAACAATTTTAGGAGACTTGAACCACTACTTTGCAATGCAATTATTCAGTTTTCCTCCTCAAATCTATCATTTTAGTTTTTAAGATAATTCATGCTATTTGGATATCTGCAGTGAGGTGACTTGCTGTGATTGAGGTAAATCCCAGCACAAGGAGAAAACCAGAGCTCTTGGAACTCGGAGAGGCAGGATTCAGATTTGATGTCTCTCCCTCAATATGCAGAAAGAGAAAGAAGATATTCCTATCCCATTTGCAAAGTCTGATTGTATGGACACGGAATAGATGTGTATAGATGATGCTGTCAAAGGTCTGTGCTTTGGATTGTTTCAGGAGTCTTTTGACTTTATGACACAGCTGTGTTCATTAGGACATCGGCTACCTATTAGTCTGTTTTATCATTCTCTTTGCAACATGAGCAAACTGAATGGGCATTAAGACTCTGCTTTTGCAGCCGGTATGGCTGTGTTGTAAAGTAACCCGTAAATTAAAGATGCATTTCAATTTGCTAAATTTTATTACATTTTCAGTAATAAATGAACTAAAACTGAACAGTCATTAGCAGACTTTGGGCTACAAAAAGAAAAGGCTTAACAAATCATTATTCTGTAATACAAAGTGTGATAACTAAATATGAAGTCTTGGAGATGTTTTTAAATGTTTCATTTTTAAAGAGTTCCTAGGGCAGAGCTGTTTTGAATGAAATTGATGGCGAGGTCTAAGGTGGAACAAGCTGTCAACACAGCAGGCACACATTGCCAGCATAGTATGTTAAGCAGGAGCTGAGATTTCAAGCAATTTTCACCTGTGGTAAGGTAATAGTTCATTCCAAACTTCTTGACAAAGTGAGCTGTTCTGTTACCATTTTTCTAAAAGAGATTGGAGGACATTTGTCCACATAGTAAGTGTAGAAAATAGTCTTGATACTCAAAAATGAATGATGAAATACCTTTTTTTTTCCCCCTTAAGAAACAAGTGGCCTATACACTGTCTTTGAATTATACCTTGTAACCAAAAACCTTCATATGCTTAGTTCTTCCCATTTGAGTAAAGAAATAGAGCCTTTGGTAGTGGTCCTCATTACAGAGCCACACGTCCTGTCTTTTAAACCAATTTAATGCAAATGTAATTCCAGAAATCTAAATAAAATTAAACATGTTTTGTCCTAGCATTTAGATTTATTCAAATTCAGGGAAACTATCATTTGAGTGACAGAGAAATTGATAACAGCATTAGTCAGTGAAAGCATTGTTTATATTTAATCTATTATTTATTCTATTTTCTCAAGAACTTGTGGGCTGTAGAGGATCCCACACTGAATGCAGCTATGGACATCTTGCTTTGAGGGCAGATGGCTGCAGAGGAGATGCTGTGGCATTCTGCAATTACTGTTCATAACAAAACTGGTAGTTACCCTAGTCCTGTATACTCCATCTGTGAAGCCACCTTTATATGTTGAATGATGTGCATATATAAGTAGTCATTGGCTATAGGGTTTTATGAACGTTTTTCAAAATCCATCTGATCTAGTATAGTATTTCACGGTATTTGGTGAATTTTAAATGTAAAGTCCATTTCTCCCTAAATAGAATATCAAAATACCCCCAAGGTAATGTGAAGACCTGCTTTAACTTAATGAGGGTAGCCACTGCCTAAGGTGAAGTGTATTTCATTTTTTTAGTAGACATTGATGGGGTTATCAACGCAGAAATCTCTATGATAGACTGCCAGTAATGGTTGGAAAGGCCCAGGAATGATTGTAAGTCAGTTTCATCTTTCAAGGTCTCCTGGCTAGAGATGACAATTATTTTCAAGGGTCTCAGGAATAACATAAAGCCAAAAAACTCAGTGAAGAACTGGACAAATTAATTTAATATCATCTCTGTACAATGACTGAATGACCTAGGAGAAAACTGAAGACAATACTAACAAAGTTAATCTAAATGACTGAACAAAGCTTTCTGAGAGATTACATCCAGTCCCAAAAGCTTTCCTCCATTTTACAGCCTTTGTGAAATGGACATAGTTATTTGCTCTGCAGAGATCTAAAAATTCGACTGATTCTACTCCCCCAGTGGCTGTTGATCGAACAGGCCAAGTGCCTCCATCTATTCCAAATGCTGATTTGTTTCCAAGTCTCATCAACAATACAAAGGTTCCTTGTTTTGAGAGAAAGTGAAGCACTGCAAAATATAGCCCTTCCAAAAGAGTTCTAGCTGCTCTCTGTAGGTGCTTGGTGGAAACTGATTGAGCAATCATGTAAGTGGTGAGGAGACAGCCTGTAGGCTTTTGTGCCTGTCAAACACATATGTTTAAGTATTTTACAGGAAGTTTTCTTCCTTTTGGATCATATAGCTGTAAAACTGGGGGGGACTCAATTGGCATTGAGTAAAGTCTTTAACAGAATATTAAACAGAATATACATTTAACAAAATTTAGGTCAGCACAATGTCTATTAAACTCAAGGTCTCTTGAGTTTTGAACTTGGTATAATCTATTTTGAACTCTATTTTGAACTCTATTTTGAACTCTATTTTGAACTTGGTATAATCATGGAGGAAGAGCAAAAGCTGATGTATTATGTGGGTCTCTGGAAGGTAAACTGGGTGGGATATCTAACTAGGCCTCTTGTTCTGACAGCTCACCTATTCCTTGGGCAAAAGAAAAGAGCTGCCTCCAGCTTGTAGCCTGGCTCTGGTGAAAGGACTGCCTTGTTGGACAGGTGTAAGAGGTGGGATGTTGGTTATCTACTTTTTGAGTACTTTCTGCAAGATAATTATAACCCTAAAGGAGATCCACAATCTAAGATGTCAGAAGCAACAAATGCCACTAATCATACCCCAGAAGAAATGAAAACTGATGCCTCTGCCTTAGATCCTGCTATGTCTAGTCATTTGCATGAATCCTAGATCACCAAAACACTGTCAGACCTTAGGGCCAAGGAGGCCATATTACAGGTTACGGATCACATGCAGAACTGACATCAGGTCAAGTGGACAGATCAGGAAGAAGAAGCAGGTCTAAGACCAGATGGGAAAGAGACAGAAAATGACAGCAAGACACAAGAGTACGAACTGCCAAGAACATCGGTTAAAAGCAGATAGTAGGAGAGATGCTTTTTCTATAATGTACAATTGCAGAGGACTGAGCTGGCAGATTCTGAGAATCCTCACATCTGAGTCTTGCTTGTTAGGACATTAGAAGTTGAAGAGACCAAGGCTGGAAAGTAAAGGTGACAAATTATTTCAGAAGGAGAGGGACCTTTGCTTACGCCTTGCGGGGAATCCTGCAACAAAAGTTTTTCTTTCCTTTTTTCTTTTTTTTGAGGGTTTTTTTTTTTGAGAAAACAGAGACATTCAGAAATGCATACTTTTGATTAAACTTTCATTCAGAAATGTTTCTCATCTGTGGGAAAGAATTTCTGATCAAAACTAGTAAGAGACTGAGTCTCCTCAAGGTAGGCAGTAGCACGGTGATAAAATCCACATGCACGAATGTTAGTCTGAGCCCCTGCACTTCTCAGCAGGGGGGAGGTGAGAGAAGAAGCTTCAGTCTGGGTTATTGCATCTTTGCTGAGTCTTTTATTAAAGGGAAAATATCACGGGAGCATAGGACCACAGGATAATTCAGTGTGGAATTCAGGATCTCAGGAGTTCTCTAGTCTACTCAAAGCAGGGTCAGCTCTGAGCTGTGTCTAGGTTGTTCAGAGCTTTATCCAGTTGGGTCTCAAAAACGTACAGGGATGGAGAATACACAGCCTCTCTGGGCAGCTGCTTCCACTGCCTGACAGGACTCATCAGATATAGTTTTGCCTTATATCCAGTCTGGATCTCGTTTCAACATATACATTGCCTCTTGTCCTCCTGTCATTCGCTGCTATGAAAAGGTTGGCTTCATCTTTTTGCTACCCTACCCAGAGCTACTGGGTAGCTGTTAGGTGCTTCCAAAGCCACCCTTTATCTGTGCTGAACTTGCCCACATGCCTCAGCCTCTTTTCACAGGACAAGGGTTTCAGCTTCCAACGAGCTTGGGGAGCTCCAGTTTATTGGTGCTTTTTATGTACTGGGGGGCCAAAAACTGAATATGATATTTTGGGTATGATCTAACAAGTGCAGACTAGAGGCAATTACTCATTTTGCTTGATCTACTGACTGTACTCCTGTTAGTACATGCCCAGACGTGGTTGGGACCTCTTTGCTGCCAGCGCACATGGCCAGCTCATGCTCAGCTTGCTGTATACTAATGCCCTTTCCTTACCATAGTAAGAGTCATATTCTTTAGAAGACTTTTGACATTAAAATGCATTGCTCAGAAAGCAAGATTAAAGCTTTTTGAATTTGTGTGTGTGTTGGAGTTGTTTTGGAAATACATTTAGTCAAAATATAATCAACTTGTTAGATGAAAAATCCTGCATTTATTCAAAATGCTTTGGAAGAAATAAAGAGCCGTTTAAACAATTGTAATTATATTTTACTTTGATAGGGTTTGCAGAAATGCAATTGCAAAAGGCACACATATTGATGAATGAGAAGTTATATCCTATAGATACTATGGTGTGTGAAACCTAAAATAATGAGAGATTTCTTATTCCTTCAAACTACTACACAGGTAAAATACACAGTTAATCTAGTCCAGAACATAGAAAGCTATTAAAGTGTTATGATTGGTTTATTCTAAATTTGAACTGTATTTCTTAATTTTGGTTGTGGATATGTTATCTGAAAAGCCATGAGAATATAAGTATACACTATGCAGCCCTCCCACCTACTCTTATCAAAAGCTTTGTTTAAAAGCAGCAACATGACAGCATCTGAGCAAGAACAACGTGTTCCACATGTTCTGCATAGATAAAATCAGACTCTGTTTTTATCCTTAATGCTTTGTAACTCATGATCACAAAGACAGCAGGAAATTTTATGGGGTTTGTTCTTGTTTTTTCTAAAAACTTACAAGGATAATTTTAAGACTCTACAACATCAAAATGCTTTTCGAAGTCATTTCGGTTTTCTAAAATGTGTTTTAAAAAGGAAATAAACCCCAACTTTTCAATGGCATTTCTCATTTGACAGTTTCTAAGTAGAAATTTTCTATTATGTTTTTCAAAGATGGGTTTTGGTGGTTCCTAAATAAAATGTGGGAGTTTTTTTTCCAGTTCAAGCAGGCTTTTATTTATTTTCTTGAAAGAAATTAAAACATTGAAAACGGACTTCAGTTTTGAGGTTCATTTCTGGATTCATGTGCCTGGTATCTATGTCTTGATTATGGCTATCAACATGCCAGCTCCTACTACAGCTTCCTACCAGAGCTCTGACCAATGCAGATGATGGTTCGCCTCAATTAGAAACTTTCATTTAGTCACTTGAATAATGTTCCAGACTCCATGAACTGAATGAAGATGGGATTCAGGTGCCTAAACATAGGTATTGACTACAATTTGAAATGCTCTAGGATATTTGAAAAGTGCACAGGCTTGGTAGAAGACATGGGGTTCAGAAGAGACCTTCTGTTGCAGGGTCTAGAGGCCAACCAAGGTACTCCACAGTGCCCCGAATCATACTAAACACATATGTTTAGACAACTGAATCTCACACTACATCTCTGTCAACTGTAATGAGAGATTCAATATGTTAGCTCTCATGTAGATTTCTACCAAAAAAAAAAAAATCCATGGTTAAGTTTCTGGCTGAATCTGAACTCCTTATAATTTTTTTTAATTGTGCTGAACTAAACCATATGTACAAATACTCTGTGTTAAAAAAATTAATGATCAGTTGTTCACTTGGCTCTAGCCAAAATGTAGCAGACTTCACATGTGAATTGGGAATCAAACTGAATAATTTAAGTGCAGAAAAGAAATATGAGTCTATAATATCCTGAAGAAAACATTCAGAGTATTATCTATGTAGTAAAATGTTGATCAGGGCTAAGGTTTCATTAATTATGAAATAAATGGTGAATTCAATAATTAGTAAATAATAAATAACATTACTAATGAAATAAGCGGTTTATTAATTAATTGATTTTTACCACCTTTCTGACATACATGTTGTTAATTGAGTCTTCTGAAAATCAATCAGTTTGTCTTAAATCAACTACCTAGAAATCCAAATAACCCAGAGCACAGATAGGCTTGAAAATGTGGTGTTAAGTCAAGTCCACACTTATGCTCTTGCTTGTTTCTAAAACTAGAATTTAATAATGTTTTTTCACTCAAGGAAATCAAGGAGGTGTTGGGCTATACCTCTAGCTCCTGCTGTAGATCTGAAGAGCCTAATTTTAGGCTCTTAGAGTAGCATTTCAATTACCATCTAAATGCATTTGAAATGGGAGTTGCCTTCTAAATGCAAAAGCATATGTTTTTGCTGTTCCAAAAGCTTTTTTCCCATTCTACATTGCAATGAATTTAAGACATTACTGAGTACTTCACGATAACTGAGAAAAGGAGGCCAAGAATGTTTTCTTCTCATAACTGATTTCTGTGACAGTTACTGGAGGTGCTGTGAACATGGAAAGCCAAAGTCCCTGTTACATGTGCTTTGGTGTATGATCTCATGACTTTTGCACTATGGTGAACAGCAAGCCTTTACCTCACTCTTACTAGGGTCCAAGAATAACATAAACACTTAATAACTAGCCACTAATACACTCAGTTGGGTGTGGGAAATCTGTGGCCAAAAAGTTGTACTAATATTGATTTGTTTATATGAAGTAGAGCAGCTCCAACTAGGGAGTCTGAGCAAAGATTATCATGTAGCATCCCAAAGCATGATTATTATGGTATTCAGCTGGTCTCTTTAAGACTGATATTCAAATACCTGGTCTGAATCACACAGAACAGGTATTAGCCCCTGATCTGTTTGCTTCATCTCCTGCGACTGAGATGCTTCCCTATAACTCTTGTCTCCTTGACTGCAGTGAGGTGCAGGAATCATGCCCAGTTCTGCCACAGCTTCCCTCATGTTACAGAAATCAACCCTTTCACAGATAAATTCCATGTATTGATGAACTGCCCTTGCCTGAATAAAAACCATTTTCAGTGAAAAATTACCAGTCAGATCTATTGTAAGGCACATTCAATGCTCTGAAAACATTTTTGAAAATCTTGTTTCTGTTGTTTCTTGAGCCAGCTGTCTTCCACCTCCCCATCCTGTTCATAGAGTGATGTATCCATCTGAAAGTAAACCAGAAGAATGGCTTCCCTTTACCTTATATAGAATCATGGTTTTTTCAAAATGCTTTCTACTAGATTTAGGCAATTAACTTCTAACTTTGGAAGTTGAACATGGAGTAGAGTTCCTTGGATATAAGTAATGTGAGTACTATACTTGCATATGATAGGTGTTGATTCAAAATGTTTTTTACAAGCAAGACCATGAACCTTCTTAAACTGTTTTTCCTTTTCTGTGTCACAGATAGGAAATGATATTTGAAACTTAAAGCTTATGCCTGATGAGTTTAATTTAAATGAGCTGCTGTTTGAAATAGATAACGCTTTCATTTTAGTAAATTAATGGTGTGGCAAAAGAAAACTCAAAGATGTTTCTACCTATAATAAAAAAATGATGCTCTCTAGAATTCTAATATTTCACCATGTGATTATGTTACCTAATCTTATTCATTTTATTACATGAAACCTAGTAAAATGTTTCCTCTGTGCATTAACGTAAATGTAATTTCAGACTTTATACAAATCTTTGTGCAAAAATCCCAAACAGCTCTGGAATCATATTGATACACTCTAATAAAATTGCACTGTTGCACTCAAAAAGTTTGTGGGAGAGGTAATATCCTTTCTTTGACAAACTGATATAACTGCAAAATTACACTAGTGCTGTTTACATTCATTAAAATGTTTTTCATTTTTCTAAGTAAAATGAATGTATAAAAATGCAGACTAAACAAGTCCAATTTTGCCAGACTCAGGGCATCCTTTATACTCTGCAGTGTCCAGTTTCTTCAGCTCACTAGGCAGAACAATGACAAGCATAGACCAAAAGACATAACTGCGAATGCATGGTTCTGAAAATGTGTGGTATCTGCTATTGATAAGCATTTGTGAGCCAGTCCCAACACAGAGCTCCCTTTGCTATTCCCTAATTGAAACAGAGAGGGTTTCAGAACTTGCAATTTCAGAACTGGCAGTTACTGGCAAATACTGAATTACTTACCCATTACTTCCTACTGTAGGTTAGACGTCAGAAATACACTATTGTCATGGCAATTTTTTTAAAAAGTAATGCAATTCAAAGTTTGAATTAAAAACCATTTTCTTCTAATTGGTATTTAGCTTCAGATAATTAAGCCTTTCTGATGGTAATCTACTTTAATATACTTTCTCCCACTTATGCCTGCAGAGCATGCTGTGGGGGTGTGGCACTCTGAAATCTGGCAGTAGTATTATTCCATATCTCTAGCACACATTTGTCCCCATCAGGGGAACAAGCACCACATTTTAACAAAAGAGATCCAGTGTAATTAATTTTCCAATACTCCTAGATATTTGTTGCTTGTGACTTCTTCTAGTGTGTGTCTGTCTTAGCAGTTCACTTCAGTAGCACACTTCTGAAGTGGATCTCCCAGTCACCATTCCACCTGTCCTTTGCTTCATGGCATGGATTGGTCTTGGGGTGCATGAGTGGGATTTCTTCTGGGTGCAACTAAAGTGGAAGCAGCTCTGGGATCTCACTTAGTGAGCTGCAGGTGTGGATGGGTGCTCAGTTCAGCCCAGCCCACAAGATGCAAACACTGTGAATATGGGTCCTCAGCACAAACTGTGTCACCCTATGGCACTACACTACCTCGTTGCCACTGCAGTAGCTGCTGAGAAAGGCAGAGCTCTCCAGTCCCTGGTCTCTCTCCTTGCAGAGCACTGTCCCACTGGGGCAGAAGAGCAGTGGCCAGCTGGAGGCTTGAATATGTTCTGCTTCGGAGAACACAGATGCTTTTCACCAGCAGAGCATCTGTCCCTTACACTTGCATAACTGCAGGAGCGATGCTGACACTGAGCAACAGGCAGACTAAATATTTTATTTTAAATGGTTTTAGAGTTGCTATTTTTGACAGATTTAATCACAGAATTCTTCTTAATTAAAACAAGTGAAATCAAAAGTGTTGGCATTTGCATATGAACATCTGCAGTAACATTGTTCTTTATAGTTATTGTACACTGTGGGATGGTATGTTTGGCCAGTGCTGATTCTGGGATTAAAAATCATGGAGTGTATTTAACTTGATGGATGATCTTTCTTTCCTGAGGAAAGGAAAGCATTTTTAAATATCAAGAGCAGTAAAATTTGTTCTTCCTTTTCTGCGTCTGTTTTCACAGAGTATTTTTAACCATTTTGGCAGATTCATGAAAGATTGATGTTATAAACCACTGCAACTGATTGCCAAGGCAATCAGCTCCAGTGCAGATGCGTTCCACAGCAGAGCAGGGGACTGTGGCAAATGGGGAGTTTCCTGAGCTGGGGAAACCCCAGGGAAGTGCAGAGACCCCCCAGGAGCTGGCAGCTCTCACAAGAGAGAGCAGATGATGAGCTGTGGGCAGGGATAGCAGTAATGGAGGCCACCCCCCACTCACACCAAGAGCATCCCTGGGGAGCACCAATCCCAGGTGGAATGGTAGGTGCTTGTCTGAGAGCAAAGGCTGCAGCTCTGGCTGTGGGGTCTGCACCATCTGCCTCAGTGGTGGCCAATGCCTCCACCCAGATGGAGCTGCTGAACGAAGAGACAGTGGTGCAGACCTCAGACTGCAGGAAGTGCTTAGACCTTTCTCCTGGGGCAGGAACAGGCAGTAGACCTGCCTGCAAACTGTTCGACCAGGTGGAGGACGTCCTGCAACAAATGACTGAGCTGCAGGAGGCGGTGAGAAGGCTGCATAACATCAGGGAAGCTGTGAAGGAGTAAGATACCTGGTTTCCAGTGCAGTGCACGGTGGGCCCACAGCCAAACAGCCAAAAACTCCCCCACTCCACTCTCATGAGACCCCACCTGGAGTACTGCGTTCAGCTCTGGGACACCCAATATATGAAAGACATGGACCTGCTGGAGCAAACCCAGAGGAGGGCCACAAAGGTGATCAGAGGGATGGAACACCTTTCCTATGAAGAAAGGCTGAGAGAGCTGGGGCTGTTCAGCCTGGAGAAGTCCCTGGGGACACCTCATTGCAGCCTTCCAGCGCCTAAAGGGGGCCTGCAAGAAATCTGGAGAGGGACTTTCTACATGGGCATATAGTGATAGCACAAGGGATAATGGCTTTAAACTGGAAAAGGGTAGATTTAGATCAGAAATTAGGAAGCAATTCTTCACTGTGAAGGTGGTGAGACACTGAACAGATTGCCCAGCAGGGTTATGGATGCTCCATCACTAGATGTGTTCAAGACCAGGTTGGATGGGGCTTTGAGGAATCTGGTCTAGTGCAAGGTGTCCTTGCCCATGGCAGGGGAGTTGGAGCTAGATGATCTTTAAGGTCCCTTCCAACCCGAACCATTCTATGATTCTATGATTCTATGAAAGCATAAATAGTATCTTATAAAACATTGATTGGAATAGCATTTCTGTTTCCTACAGCACCGTCTGAAGCTGACAGTTTTGATGAATGCTGATTAACTGCTAGGTGGTTTTATTTAGAGTTTAAATATACCTAGTGTATATGCTAGTTCATTTCCCTTATTTATTAAGTTCACATATTTATTATATATTTCATTAAGTATATATGTTTATTTCCTTAATGAACAATAATAGGAATACAGAATTTATGGTCTTGTTTCTTTATTAATGTGTCGTTCTGTCCCAGGTGTATATAGTATTAAGCAATACCTGGAATGCTTATTAGCAATGTTTAACAGTTTTTAAATAACCTGGCTTAGTGACAATTATGTGTGAAACTGTGATGAGAAGTTGTCAAAATGCTATGTCATACGAATCTAAGAGCTACTTTTGACTAAGCACCGGGAGGGTTTTGGGTTTTTTTCTGGAAAAGGTGTAGTCAAAGGACAAGATACTGCTTTTTGCCTCTTGGAAAAGATGAAATGAAGATAAGAAAAATAGCCAAAGTTTGTCTTTCATCTCTTCAGTCGATCTTAGCAGAACTCTTGCTATATGATCATCAAAGCTATAGCTTCATAAAAGATTTGGCAAAGGGTCATGCAATTCAAGAAAATTCTAAATAGCTCTAACAATGAGCAGCTTGAAGTTGCTGGTAAATTGAAGATAGTTATCTTCCTTTTACATATGGTTGTGCAAAGAATTGTATTTGGTATTTGAGCGGTGAAAAACTTCACTTTCACTATGTGATGGTTTGAGAAACGAGGTCCATCACCAACCAACCAACCAACCAATTTTTGGTTTTGGTACGCTTTTCCCTGCACATTTAGACATGAAGAATCAGGAGACTCAGATGGGAAACTTCTTATTTCCATTAAATGTTTTGTGAAGTTGTACACGTTTCTTAGTTTGTCTTTATCTTTCCAGGAACAAATTCTGGTTTGTTCAGTTTTCAACTCAGTATAGGCAAATAACACAGACAGTTTCCTGAAGATGTGGCAGGATGGAGTCAAAGGTACTTCTGGCACAGGTCGGGAGGGGATGTGTTGTGCGTGGTTTTGTGGTACTGCATTGGGGCTGCAGGAGGATGAGCCAGGCCTCATGGACTCTGCCTAGGGAATTCCTGATGTGTGAGGTAGGACATGTAAAACAGCAGAAGAGGGTGTCTCCAAGCAGCCAGGACCTAAGATCACTGCAGTACGTTGTCTCTTGTCTTCTGAAGACTTCTGAGAACATCAGTAACTTCGTGCTTTGCATACTGATTTAGAGAAGTGTCATGGGCAAGCCAGCCTTCCCGTTTGAACTGCCTTTGACATGGCCGATAATGTTACTGAGTGATTAGAATATGTGCACTTGTATGTGTAGTTTGTAGATACAGCCAGGAAAGCCCTTTACCAGGAAGGCTGGTGGCAGTGCTGTTATTTTGGAATTAAAACAAAATTTAATAATGTGGCCTCCACTCGCCTTGAAATGAAGCCTGAAAGTCTTAGTTTACATCAACACTTTGGGGGGAGTTGGGGTTGTTCAGCCTGGAGAAGAGGAGGCTTTAGGGGGGACCTTACAGTGATCTTCCAGTACCTGAAAGGGGCCTATAGAAAGGCGGGGGTGGATCTGTTCACAAGGAGTTGTAGTGACAGGATGAAGGGTAATGGTTTTAAGCTAGAAAAGGGTAGATTTATGTTAGACATTAGCAAGAAGTTCTTTAATATGAGGGTGGTTGATCACTGGAACAGGTTGCCCAGAGAAGGGATGGAGGCCCCATCCCTGGAGATATTCAAGGCCAGGCTTGATGTGGTTCTGAGCAACCTGACCTAGTTAGAGATGTCCTTGCTTATTGCATGGGGGTTGGGCTAGATGACCTTCAGAGGTCCCTTCCAACACAATACATTCTTTGATTCTGTGAACACTTGACATCGGTTGTAGTAGATTGCAAAGCATGGCTGTTCCCATCCTTTCCCTTCCTGGCTTAGTCTCTCACAGCTCTTCCTCCAGAGCCCAACTTTGTGTTTTAGAAATGTTCGTTTGCTTTTCTAGCACACTATGCTCTCTCAAGGCAAGGACTGCATGGGTATGGGATGGCAGTAGTGGCATTTCAGATGACAGTGGTGGGGTTTCCCTTTGGGCAGACAGACTGCAGACCCTAGTATGGCAGGCAGTCTGCACACCAGGCTGTGCAGCTCAACTGTGATGTTCCCTGCCACACTCTTCCAAAAGGAGTTTACAAATTGCTGGCTTCTGATAGGAGAAGGTCTTGCTAATTATGGATCTAGAGAATTATTGACGTATCTGAATGCAGTTACACATTCAGAGAACAACTGCATTGCAGATCCTAGGACTAAGTGGCTTTCTCTTCTCTCCACAGACAAATTTGGGCTCATCCCATTCATAAAGAACTTGCAGTTCATAAACTCAGGATTGTGTAGGTGCAACACAAAAGGAAAAATGTTACAGACCAGTCAGCCAGTGCAGGGACAATGTCTGCAATAAGATGAGGGTACTGGCAAAACAGCACTGTAAGGGAGTCTGCAGAGTCTTGAGAGTCTTCAGTGCCAGACTGAGCTTACAAAACTGCTTTGGGAATTAACTTGTTAACACAGTTATGTCCAGCATGCAGTGTGGCGGCTCCTGCTTCTCATACTCCAGGAAGCTGAGTATCTCAAGTCCTCTCTGCCACTTGGAAATGGAAACAAGCCAGGCTTGCTTAGAGGCAATGGGAATAGTCATCTTTACTTTTGCCACTGTTGGGTGATGTCACCCATGAAGTAGCCCAGAGTGTAGGAATGGAAACATCTACTGGGTAAATATTCTGGCAAAGAATCCTACAAAAAAAAATCAGGTTGTCAAAGCACTGGATGGATTACTCAGTCCATTGTTTTGTGTTTTTTATTTCTTTCACTGAACATTTGGGATTTAGCTTAGACTTCTGGAAGAGCTTTTTAGGAAATCCCACCCTATCCTCAATATTTTGGAGTGGATGAAGGCAGGTAGTCCTGGCACTTTAGAATATTGTCTGCTGAAGAAGGACACAGCTCTGCTCACCCAAATACAAACTATACTCATTTTATTTTCTAGGGAGTATGTTGGCCTCAACTAGTTCTATTTGGCTTCTGTTATTTTTGATTGCTGTGATGTTGCATTGGCATTATGTCCTTGGTCTTTGTGTCCAGGTTATTTTTTTCATGACACTTTCTAAGTATGTCTTGTGTACTTAATGTACCTATGTTTCTGATTTATGTTTTCCTGCTTCTTGTTCACCCTTTGGCCACAGCCATGCCAGAGCATGGCATGAAGGGAACCTGGACATCGGGACACTAGCAGAGAAAAGCTCATGGGGAGAGCTTTACTCAGAGGGTGAGGGAAGAGCAGTAGCAAGGGAGGGATGATGAAGCTACTTTCCTTTGCAATAGGATTTTTGTTTGAAGAATCAGTAGGAAAGTCCAGCTGGATCTCTGGTCATCATGTGCCAAGTGACAGCTAAGGCACTGTATGCAAGGGACAGAGAGAGAGAAACTCTGGGGAGAATGTTTTTGTAATTTTTTTAAGAGCAAGAGGTGTTTAAGAGAATGGTGTGGTATTTTCGGCCCAACTGTCAGAATTAGGTCTGAGATAATATGCATGATGACCATTGCATGTGTAGACAATGTAGATATGTATGGACTCTCACAGAAAAACGAAACCCACTGTTTCCAGTGATGGTCCTGTTAGCAAAGTTCCTTCTTTAGCAGAAGCTGTGCAGTGCACTTCATGCCGGTTTAACGTGCACAGGGTTTAGGAAGCTTGTACCTAGATGAACAAATGAAGACTATGATCTCATAACAAAGCAGCCCAGTGCAAGTTCCATGAGCATGATGTGAAATTTATGGACATAAAAAAAAAACAAAGACTGATATTCCCCAGAAACAGCAGGGAATATGCAGCACTGCCTACAGTGCGGATTAGTACCTGTATACTAGATTGCCCCAGATCAAAGATACCATGTTTTCTAAACATTTTCATGCATATATTATCCACCAGGGTCTTCATTATGCTGTGGTGGCAAACTATTTTCTATTCGCATAACTACGACTTCCACTGAGCAAACGTAAGATTCATATGTGACCAGCATCTCAGACTTTTTCAAGAGATCCCACAGAGCAAAGCTCTGGATGACACCTGCAATGGGAAAGTGTGACTGGTGACAAAATACACCAGCTCTGAATTTCCCTACTTCTAAGTGCTTTCCAAGCAGCTTGTCTAGGGTTGGGTTGTCCAGACTTCTGAGGATGATGGTTATGTTCTTGAACACTAGGACAGCAATGTGGAGACGTTATGGGTAAATGAATGCCAGGTGATAGGCATAGTTTGTTGAAGATGGCCTACTGCATGTGGGTGTTCTGTACTTACTACTGATTGTAGTAGTGTAGAGGAAAATGAGATGTCATGGCCTTTCCCCTCCAGAAGTGGTATTTCTGCACAATAGAGCCTGCAGGATTGAGGTTAATGACCCTGTCTGCAGCAACCAACAGTGACAAAAACCTGCTCAAGCTTCTGGCCCATGTTGTACATAACCTCTTGTAGTATATAATATGCTAGGTGTTAGATGCTAAGTGGTTGACAAATTCAAGACCAAACTCAGTCCTGACTGTCAAAGATTATAGAGATACAGCCTAAAAGATTGCCTGCTTCTTAAGAGGTTGCTAGCAGTAAAAAGTTCATTTCTTCAAGCTTTCCCTTGAAAAAAGGAAAAAAACTGGAGATTTTAGATCATCACTGGCAGTGATGACCACAGTGCTGACTTTTCTGGACGTACCTAATGCTTTTAACTTGTCAGTATGCAATTGTCCTGGAGAGTGTTTTTTTGCAGACATTATTTTTATTCTTCATAGCAACCTTGAATCTTGAAGAGTGTGGGCTAGATTGTAAAATGTGTGTTATAGTTGCCAAATAGGTACCCAGGGCACATAATTATTCAATACAGCAAGCTAGAATTAGAAGTCAAATATTTATAAAAAAGTATTTCTTCTGTGAAGTAGAGAAAGAAGTAGCATTTCTTAATATCTGCTTCAGAGAAGAATCAATCCTCTCTTGCCTTTCCATTCATAGCCCTTCTGTAAGCAGAAGATGGTGAGATCCCACCAGTAGTGCTGTGAATAGTTTGATGGCATAACTCTCAGTAATGTGCATTGCAGAATAAAGGACAAGCTACACTGGCCTGAATATTGCAGGTTAGCTCACATTTGTTCATCTGATGCAAGTTATTCAAGTTAAATGAAATCCTCTGTTTCTTCTCTTAAGCCCTAGGTAGCTGAGGCAATGCTAGACCTTCACAAGAAGTGAACTAAACCCTAACCTGGACAGACTCCATTTATAATAACTCAAAAAGCATGTATTGAATATCATACTATGTTCCAGTATTGTAGGTCAAAAATACTACTGAGTGCTAATTATGCTGTTTAATGCAACCATTTCAAAAGTCTGTTTCTAACCTTTCTAGTGGTTTTGCATTTTCTTATTCTATTAGCAGCCCATTTTCTGCTCCCTTCCCTCCCTATTTGACATTTCAGAATGAATAACGAAGCAGTTTTTTAAGTGCATATGCATTTCCTCAAGGAAATCAAGGCTTGAGCGCACACATCCATCTTTGCATGCATGTCAATGAAGCATGCATAAAAATATGTCTGCCTCTGCTTGCATTCATGCCAAAGTCTGACCTTCTATGCTTTGAACTCTTGCTCCAAAATGCAAATGCATAATTCAAGAGGACTAAGGCAGAATAGCGTTGAGCATAACGTCTGGGTATATGGGTCCATAGCAAACTATGCAGACTTGAATTCCACTTCTAAACTATCTGTGCACCACAAGACCTGGGTTCCTCAGCATGAGGATGAGGACAATCAGTGTGTCCCATGGCCAGGGCAGTCTGCACAAGCAGACAAGCACTGAGGACTATGTTCTTTTTCGAGAACTTCTCAGCTAAAGTGAGAACATTTACTTTCATGTGAATTTCAGATATAAAGGCAAAATAGGGGGGAAGAAAGACCTTTGTGAGTCTCCAGAGACTATACGCATGAGAGAAGCACCATAATGAATCACCTTTCCAAAGTAAGCCACTCTGGGTATGTGCCAAATTGGAGCCTGTAGAAAAGTCCACCAGGTTCAGGTACTGACAGGTGAGATGGTAGTTAATCAAATGTTCTGGGGATAAGCAGGCTTCAATATTGCTTAGGTCTTATTAAGTCTAATATGCCTCATTCATTTCTTTCTGGCCCAGATGCTGGTAATTCACTCAAGGGGTATTCTTATGGTACCAACCACAGTGTTGAATATAACTGAATGTATTTATGAAGAATAAAAATGAACATTCAAAGGTAAACGTGGTAGCAATCAAGTCCTTTTGTGGCTCATTATATTGTGAAAAAGCACAACCCATTGTGCCACAGAAGAACGATGTTTAGGAGTCAAAATAGGTACACTACTGCTTATGTGCCTATTTGTTTTCCCTTCTTACACAGACACAGTCAAGGCTGAAGTATAAAAAGAAATGCGTACAGGCTGGTAGCCTGTTACTACTGGTGCACAGATTTTCCTTTTACTCTGCTGAGTATTTGTCTTGTTTGGAAGTGTCACGGGAAATATTCTTCACATTGTTTTACAGCCCTCAGTAGCTGAAGAAAATGAGAATTCATTGCTGTAGAAAAAAACTTCACCCTGCCACAATTATTTAGTGGTGTGCGTGCATTCAGATGTTGATATGCCCCTATTATAGCACAGATTTACTGACCACTATGGCTGCCGGGAGAAGTCTTGTTCCCCCTCAAATTACTAGCCAAATTTGCCAGCTTCCATGGAATCAGGGATTCAATCAGTCATCACTCCCAACTCTGAAGGATATCACCAAAGTACTGCTGGAAATGATGCAGAGCTGTTTGGGGGGGATAGCTTAGAAAGATATTTTCTTAAATACCATATTGCAAAATTGTATGAATTAGACAAATGTGTCTTCTGGAATTCTCATAGCACTCATATGGAAGCTTTATTACTTTTGTAATTCACTCTTCACTGACTTTTCAGAAATGCCATAAGACGTGTTGAAAGTTTGTACAAAGGACATTTTAGGAGACACAACACAAAATCTCTCTACCACACCCAGAATTTGCTAAAGATTAATTTGGTGCAATGAAAATTTATTTCATACTGATGTGTTTCTGTATAAAAATTAGATTTCATCATTAGCGTCCTATAACTCCTACAGATAAGAAAAGACTTTTCAAAGGTTCTAGTGTCTTTGGTGACTTATAAAATGTTCTCTCAAATTGTTCATTTGAGTTTGGCTTAGATCATACAGTCCTTGGTATATTATTGTAGTTTACTTCTTTCTTATTTTACTTAATTACTTTTCATCTTCAGTGAAAAATATGAAGAACAAGAGTGATACACTTCAGCCTAATTTTGCAACATGCTTGGTACTAGCTGTTAAATTTCTTTTTACTAGGGATACAGCTGACTGCTTTCCTATTTTGAATTAAATGGTTTGATTGTACACTTAATTTTCTTCAATCTCTTCATCAGTGGAAAAGTACTGATAAAGTGCTAGTTGACCATTAGAGGACAGATAAAATAGAATGATGCGTCTTGCGTCTTCATTACTATCATATTGTCTCTGAACTATTTTTTTTTCCCCTCGCAGGACAGTTCTGTTTACTCTGACCTCTGTCGTCGTGCTTGTCATCACTACTGACTGGATCAGCTGGGACAAGCTTAACCGTGGGTTTCTGCCAAGTGACGAGGTCTCAAGAGCCTTCTTGGCTTCCTTCATCTTGGTGTTTGACCTTCTTATTGTTATGCAGGTACACTCTTCTAATGTTTCATTCAAGCCGCTGAGGCTGCCTAGTCACTCTATTTCCTCTAGAGCAAATGGTGTTTAGCTACATAAATGTTTCGTTTGCAATTGCTGTTAGTAGGGGCATTTTATAACATAATTCTCAGTGACTTTGCAAAAACCCCACTGGACTTTTATTGTGAAAATATTGCTGACTTATCTTCTTAGACTACCAGGTAAGAACTGCACAACTTTCCAGATTAGAGGGTGTCTTCTGCAAAAATGACATTGGAAAAAGAAGCAGAAGCTAGTTGATTTGTGAATTCAAAGCTTCTGTTAGGAGGGTGAGAGAAATTTGGCCAAACAAGAAAGAAATACTTCCATATTTCAAGTATTTGCAATATCAGGTATATGCATATTACAGCATTTTAATAGATGAAAACTAGTATTTCCTGTTAAGGTTCCACTTTCCACTTCCACGTGAAGATTTCTTTACTTTGATGACAGATCCTTGTACTGTAACGTCTTCTGCCAGCAAGGGTAACTGGGGAGATGATTCTCTTGGTCTGCCTGAGGTCTGTTCCTTTGAATCTAGCTGATAAGGAATCTGGGTCACAAGTATGTGGCCAAAAACCTCCTTCATGCGATGCTGCACTTTACCCTTTGCATTTGTCTATGGTGTGAGACTTGTGTGAATAACTCACCCAACACTCTGTGAAAAATTAGGTCACTTGGGCTGAAACAAGGAAAAGGAGCATTGAAGGCCGGAGTGACTTTTGCTATTAGTCCTAGACATGTTAGACTGTTGAACTGAAGTTCAGCAAAGAATTTAAGAAGAACCGATGGATCCTTTGTCTCCAATATATTACGAACTCTCCTAGCAATGACCATTTCTGAGACACTTAAAAAATCTCTTTAATGAGATATCTATTGCTTGAGTAATTATCATAGTGGTGACATTGTGGTGGCACTCAGAATTTATCACAGCTGTAGTAGGACATTAAAGTTCCACAAAGTCCTGTAGTTCAGTTTTATTTTCCAATGTCCACCACTGTTCAGTGCTCACTGCAGTTCATGCTTAGAATAAGGAGGGTAAGAAAAGGAGTACTGTTTTTCTGGTAAGTTTTCTGGTGCTTCCTTTTCTCTCCCTTTGTATTTTACATTTTGTTTACTGTTTCAAAAAGATTAAAGAGAATGTATAATAAATGATTGTACTTCACAGGGCTGTAATGCAAGCATGAATAAAAATACATGATGTATCAAGCTATACTGAATTTGGTATTGCATTCAGGGTAGAGAAACAGAGTTGTCTTCATCCCAAATAATTATTAAATCATCCTTTCAACTTTGAAAAATGAAGTTCCAGTACTTTGACCTTGGAGTTGCTGCATATAGGGAAGAATTTTATGTGAAACAGCCTGTAAAAATATTTCATATTTTTAAAAACCAGCAAGAGGCTCTTTTTTAATTACATTTTTGACTGATGTTTGTGTGATGGAGTTATTTATTTGGACTGTACAACTAAGTTGGCATGTTTTATTTACAGTGTAGTTCTAGCATCATCATGCTGCTACTACAATAAAGTCAAGTTGAGACAGCAAAGTATTAAATCACAAAACCATCAGGATCATGATCCTTTGACTAAACTATGCTTTAGGATTACACGTCTTTAGAATTTCTTTGTCAGAGTATTGTCTGTTTCACAGCTTTTCCCTAAAATAACAAGCTTTAGCAACAAACTGATAAATTAGAAAAAGACTCCAAAACCACTTCATATTAAACAATTTCTGTTTGAGGCTGATGTTAACTAAGCACACAGATGAAGTCTCATCTAATTTTTGAGTGCAGGCATTTTGTATCCCTCTATATGGAAGCATTAATACTGCAAATGTGACTGTTTACCAACAAGAGAAAACCAATTGAGTTTGGAAATCCATTCTCAATGCTGTGAAAAAATAATCACATAATTGCAAAGGTTGGTTTTTCCTTCATAGTATTATTACAATTTAATTTTTATCTAAACCCTATGTAGAGCTTAAGAAAGAAATAAAGGCCTGAGCTGTCCGTGCTCTGAAGAGCTACCTTTTTTCAATTAGATATAATGCAGGCAGACATGTGAAGAGGAGAACACAGACAGCTGAACCTTATATAGACAGTTACTCATGGGTGATACTTAAGGGTATGTGCACTTTTTACCTTTGGTTTCCAACCTGCAACAAACTCTGGCTTCCTTCAGCCCCACTCTCCTTCCAGTGTGCAAAGACTCCTCCAGTTGGAGTGATTCACTGGATATTCAGGAGACAGGTGAGGGAGGCAAGCACAGATGAGAGACAGAGTAGAAGACAGCGAGACGTGACTGAAGTGTAAATGTGAAAGCTATGACCAAAAAAAATATTAAGACAGTTCAAGAAAACAGATCATGGAGAAGGTTACAGAACTACAACAGGACCTCATGGGTAACGTGGTTGGCTTCTGGCTCAGGCTGTGTTCCTACCTCTTCGGCCACCCTCACTGTAACACATCACTTCACATCTGCCCTCCTTGGAGCGAAGAAAAGGGAGCCCAAGTGCGTGTGTGGGATGGCTGCTGTGTATACATCTCAACCTGATTTTAATCACTGTATCTTTGTAGTCAACAGAGAGATCAAGGTATAGTTGGGGTGCTTTTAACTATCTACAGTAGGGTGAGATACAGCAGGCATTAGAGGTGCATGTTTCACTTCACTGAGAATAAACAGAGGAGCGGAGATGAACCATCCCTTAAGCCAGGCTCAGAAAAAGGGTTGTGAGAGTGAAATGGCTTCAGTCCAGAGCTGCAGCTCTGCAAAGATCCTGCTCAGCTATTTCCACAGCTGGTAAAAGAGTCAAAGTAGCATTTTTCTGCTAGTGTTTTGTCATGGAGACTTCTTCAGAGTATTGCTGATTCCTGCAGGCAGAGTGATATCCACTTCTCCCTCTGCTGCCTGGCCACCGTTTGAAAGCTATTTAAGTTTCACTGAGTCCAGGACAGTGTATCAGAGATAACATCTATTTTAGGCTGTTTGAGAGGCAGCAGAGAGGCCTCTATTCCAGTCCTGGTTGTCAGGACATTTTATCCACTGCAAATACAAACAATTACATTTTTAAATGTGGAGACTGCATATTTTGTCTCTGAAAAACAACAAATGAAATTCACCAATGCAGGTGAGTATTAGTTCATTTTAAAGGACACACGCTTGCTTATAGTAAGCAAATAAAAACTGTACAAGTTTATTATTTTTTCCACAGGATGGAAGTGATTAAGTTCATCATTTTCACAAGGTGTTGAATTATGCCTGCCCTGATAATTGAGATGGTAAGATGCCAAAATACATATAATTCTGCCACTCGTAGCTTTCACTGCTGTACGTGGGCATCATTATATTTTGAGCCTTCATTTCAGACTAAGTGCAAGACCACACATATTAAAGCTGGATATGTAGTAATGCTATTATGTTCATGTAATAGAACTTTTTACTATTTTAATGAAAGAGCACATATCTAGTTCTCTTTCTCAAAGATTTAAGGGGCAAGCTGTTAATTAAAGGAGTAAATATGAAAAAATGATCTATTATCCCATATTCCAACTAGTATTTGAGCAAGTAGATTGTAACTCATACATTAGTCTGTATACTCCTTTTTTCTTTCCTTTTTTTTTCTTTCTTTTTTTTTTTCTTTTTTTTTTTTTTTTTTTTTTTTTTTTTTTTTTTTAGTGACTTTGCTAATGGGTAGGAAGGAGCCTGTGGTGGCTGGATTATAAAACCTTGTGTGTCCAGGGAGATTAATTGTTTCATCTCTGTAGTGTCTTTTGTGAGGGTTTACAGGTTTCTCCAGACTTCTGAGAGGTATTTCAGCATCACTGTGGAGTTACACACTGTAGCTACTTTGCTGAGCACTCTGCAAGTCCCATGGCATAAAATCTTGCAACTCTTATGACTTACTGCAACTTTTTATCTGACAGTACAATCAGATACAATGCCTGAGTGATATAAAAGCTACCTGAAAGTACTATTTGATTCTAAAAGGAGAATTTATTCTTCAATAAACTGCAGAAATTCTGTAGTGACTGAGTGGAATAAACAGAAGCCAGGCAGTGCTTATGTCTAAGATTCTTTGAGAAAGCTCTTGCATGTGAATCTTTAGCCAAACTAGCAAAATAATTCCATTAATATAAAATGGGAATACCCTTGTAAATAAGGAGAATAGGATTTTGTCCTTCTGGGCAACCTGAAAGATATGAAGCTCAGAGAGATTTAGATAATTAACAGCATTACTTATGACCAGTGCTGGAGCTCTGCTTATGTAGGTATTAGGAGATCATCAGACAGTTTTATTTTTTTTATAATAACCATTTTTCAAGTAATATTTTTCATAATATTTTTAATGTCAATTGCTTTAATGTGTAACTCTAGATCACTCTTTGCTACTGCAGTTGAAAATCAACATCTTTAGTGGGTGACCTGTCACTTTTCTTTTGTTTTCTTTTGTTTTCTGCAGAACGTCTGGTCTTCTGTCTCTGGTAGAGTTTTAGTAAAAGAATTACAAGTTAATCAGATTGAAGAAAATTTGTATTTAGGCTCTCCCATTTTTTTCTTCTACTCCTCATCTTTCTCTGAAAAAAAAGAAGGTGGTTCATTTAGCTGCTTTTTAATGTTAATTATGTTTTGTATATGTCATTGTTAAACAGTTGCACATAAATGTTATCAGCAAAATGGAACAGACTCTGATCTTGTTAACAAATTAGTAAAGTGGGGACTCTTCCATTTATTTTCAATTTTGATTAAAATCTAGTATGATGTGTGAGCACATTAAAAAACATCACCCACAGCATCAAGTGGATAGAAGAAGATAACATTTGCTTGAATAGTTAAAGTAAAAGATAGAGTAAAAATATGGTCTTGTTCACACAAAGTGGGTAAAGACTTGATTTTTGAGGGTTTGGGGTTTTTTAGAAAAGCTGTTTAACTTTGAAAGCATAATTTCATTGAGACTTTTTACTAGATTTACTCTCAGTGATTTAACAGAATTAATTTGCACATTTACAACTAAGAAGAGAATCCTGATTTACATTTTAAACAGAATACACAGGTATAGTCATTTTCCTTTGAAATAGGTAAGCACGAAATGATTCTGTGTTCATAGAGAAAGCAGGATATATAAAATCATTTGTCATTCCTGTCAGAGTAGATCCTCTCAGCTGTACATTTGATTCAAGAGTGGTATATAAATTTTTTTGTTTCCTGACAAGCAACAGCAAAAACTACCGATGAATAGTTTCTTTCTGAGGAAGTTACCAAACTTTGAATGAAAATGTCCTTCTAAAAACCTCCCATTAAGCACAACAACTTCTGAAGAAGTGAGCACTTGAACGTCAAGGTGCTTTCCATCATACCTTTGCTGGGTTTTATAACATTTGAAAACACAATAATAAAATACAAGTCAAAACTCGTGAGAAACATCTGTGTTAGTGAATTTAGCAAAAAACTTTTGCATCATCACTGACATTCCAGATTCCTGTATATGAGGGGTTACTGTGTTTTTTTGTTCATATACTACTTGCCCTTTCAAGAGGGGAGCCTAGCTATAAGGACGTGTTTTTTAAAGGATTCATGTGTCCCATGGGAATTCACCTTTAATAGAACTGATGGCAGATTCAGCTCCTTTACTGATGTCCCCAGCAATTACCATATGACAAGGTTTAACAGAGAGGAACCATATACCCTGAACAACTTTTTTCAGATGTTATGTGGAGTGTTTCATTCTGCTCAGAGTACATTGCTCTTCACTAGCAGATTTTAGACATGCCTGTCAAACAGCATTACAAAAATGGTAAGCATTTTGAACACACGCTTGTACTCAGTTAATTGTGCAATGTTTGCTGAAGAACCCTACTGTGAGAGTTGGCTCTGTGGAACTGTACCTTCCATGGCCTGTGGATCTCTGAAAGAGAAGGGGACAAGTTCAGCTGAGGTAACTTTAGGATAAACCTTTCTGTAGCAAGTAACAGATTTTCCTTCCTGCAAATTCTCTCATGTAGGAAAGACTTTCCCCTCTTTTCTCCTTTCTATGTCATCATCCTTCTATGGATCATGGAAATGTTTCTTATTAGCACTGGTGTAAAATATTCAAAAATAATCCTGAAAAACAAGAGTGAATTAGAAGGGCTAGAAGGGAGCAACTCTTGATCTACAAATTCAAGTGACAGACCTGAGTATGTTCTTAAAACACCATTTAAGCAACAAAATGATTATGTTTCTCGTGCCATTATTGGCACCATGGCATTTCTTTCTAATGGGTCAGACAGGTCTTTCTTGCCTATCCTAGAATTGTTCCTTTTCTTGAATCTGCCTCCACAGCTGCTACTCATGGATTTATATCTGCATTGAATTTCTCAGTCCCAAAGTTATTTGTTTCATTTCCCTGAGAGTCACTGATTCAAGTGTCAATACTTTCTCCTTCCTATTTTGAACACAGAATAATAGCTCTCTTGAGCTTCACTTCCATTCATCCATCCATCCATCCATCCATCCATCCATCCATCCATCCATCCCATTAGTCATCTATTTTCTCTTAGCTTTTCTGTATCTTCTGTCTGGGCATGGGTTATGGTCTTACTATCATGTACTGAGAGGAACCAAGCTAGTGTGGTCCCAGAAATGGCCCATTTGACAGCTCAGGAACAAGCAGCTAGAAATGGAGCCAGCATCCTGCAGAGTGAAGTGTCCCTGTCCCTCTCCTGGCAGGGAAGTGAGGCTCTGAGGAACAGGTGCATGGACCCTCTACACCTCCTTCACATTTTTGTTTTCTGTGGACAAGGCAAAGAGATTCTATAAAACAAAGATGTTCTATACTTAATCAGAGAATAAAATAATGCATTTGAAATCTACTGCTTTTATTTTAAAGGAAAACAGTTTGATTGAAGTCTATGTAGTGATTATGTTAAAGGGTGATGAGGGGGGAAAAGAATAGCATTGTTATGTGTAATTAAACTCCTGAAGTTTCTGTTGGAATAGTTTCAAGATCCAGCTTGATGTATAAAGTCCTTTTCAAAATCCTTGAAAAGGTCCTTCACCCCCTTGCCAGAACCCACTATAAAGTACAGTCTATTTCTTCAGCTTTTTCAGTTACTTTGGGACTAAGAAAATGATAAGCAAAATCATCTTCCCCTGAGAAAAGGTGGGTGTATCTTGTCCCTTATTGCACATTTTGTACCCTATTTTTTAATGAGCTGTCTGGTTTATATTGCTATATTTTCATTCTGTGCTTGTCTAGTTTGATAACTGGCACCATCATTTTATGCTGTGGATTTTGTCAAAGACATGTAAAGTACAGTATTTTTAAGTACATTTTGTCTTTTACGCTCTTTGTAGATGGTTAAATCTTACTAGGATGCATTATACTTGTCTCAGGCATTATAGATTCAACTCCAGGCTTTGCTTCAGCTGCTGTAACTTCGTGTATTTGTGCTGACCTGAATCCTATTGTGCCAATTTATAGTGGCTGAAGGCTGGGCCCTTTTTTTAGCTCTGTGACTCAGTTCCTCATTTGCTGAAAAGGAACAACTGTAGTTCTTTTCTTTCCCTAGTTGCCTGATTGTCTGCTTAGCCCCTAAGGTGCTCAGAGAAGGATGCTGTCTGACTTGGTACAGCTTCTATCATAATCAGGCACCAGTCCCAGCTGGAGCCTCTTGGCTCTGAGATGACTACACACAAAATGAATTAGCTGGAAAAGCTTCTCATTTGTCACAGTCATTCCCTTTTACCTTGACAATGGGTACGTGCCATACATGTGACACTGAGGCCCTTCTTTTGCAGTGCAGGTATTCGCCTGACATAATGAAGCATTTCTCTAAAAGCAGATCCAGCACTTTGACATGCTTCCACCTGAAGCCACCATATCCAGCCCACATGCACAAAACCTGTAGAACTGTAGATAAAAGAAAAGCTGGAAATTGTTTGCAAGTCTTTCACAGGACTTTAGTTGCAAGGAGAGTCTTTTCACAAGTTCTGCTATAATATGTGTGTGATAGGCTCTGTTGTTGTAGGATGTATGTCTGATCAGTGTTGCATTGCTTAAGTTTATATTGCAGTGATATATGTTGATATAACAGTAATGGTGACATTCAGATAATTTCAACTCTCCACAGCAATGCTCTGGAATATATTATTTGATTGTAGAAATCTGCTTCGTAATGAGCATTGTTACATAGGTTTTTTTTTTCTAAAAGTGAAAAATCTGAGATGAGATTGAAGTGGTTCAGCTGTTTTCTAAGTGCTAGAATTGCATGCAATTTGTAAATGCAAGCATGTGAGTTAAAAAAAAGAAGGATAAACCTCAGTTTTCCATCACTAGACAGAATGTTGCGTTAAGACAGGTTTTATGCCTATCCATATCTTACATTTAGCTACATGGCATACTGAATTTACAGGACTGTGTGCCCAGGTCATACCTGGCACAGATCCACCTAGCAACAACACTGAGTTCAAGAAGGGAGAAGGAGCAAAACCAGCTTGGTTCCTTTTAATCAATCCTTAGAGGGAAACAAAAACAAGAATATGCCTGATATTATTCATCTAGCTGCATTATTTCTGCAAAGCTGATTGAATGACAGTTGTTTATACTTCCTGGGAAAGTTTGAAGCCTGTTATGTGAGACATTAACAAAAAGACATGCTTACTTTTATTGTTTTGATTTCTTCCGACTTGCTATAAAGCTGCTGTTTTCTTTGTGTAACAAAAGGGACATATGTGGTTAATCACTGAGTGTCTTCAGATATTGAGTACATTAGATATTTTTGCATCTGTTAGAATCAGACTTTATTGAACCCATCAATAAGTAATTCATTCTCATATGTATAGAAAAGGGGAAATATTGTCTAGTGCGTTCAGTGATTTGAAATTATAGTTGCAATGGTTTCTGATTTTGAAATAACATTTAATTACTTATGTGTATTGTGTTTGGAATCATGTACCTGTAGGTCATAGGGGTTGTATAAGTGTAGCCTTAAGTCAACTAGGCTTCTAGTCTCCTACCAGTCAGAAGATAAAAAGATAAAAAGTTTCTCTTTTCTGGAATCTGACCATGTTTGCCTGCCCATCATGTAATGCTCATTAGGGAGAGGCAATTCCTCAGCGTAACACTTAGCAGATCTGACAGATAGGTTGGGGACCAGCGTGGCATGACACAGTGCAAATCTGTGTTTCCCACTGGAGCAGCAAAGCAACTAAATCAACATGCCTATGGAGCCTCCCAAATAGTCTCAGTAGCACCGCATCTGATTTTGGACTGTGTTATGTCTTGGCTGGTCCCTAAATAATTAACTTCTTCTCTATCTCTTCCAGTACCTAGATAGTGTTGCAGTATATTTTTATTAAGATTCCTCAGAACCCTGCAAGAGCCAACAGGTGCTGTGGATGCATTAACACATTGTCACTATTGTTGAAATTATATGAACAGAGACAAAACCTGATGTTAATCAAACTGGGAAAGAGCTGTATTTTTCACCTTCCTCCCCTAACACTTGTTTGATTGCTGCAGTAGCTAGTAATGCTGAGCTTGTCTTGATACTTCTGATCCCAGAATGACACAGTCTTAGGTAGTATGCTGTGGGAGTCCAACCCCCCATATATTAAAGGAATGCCTTTCTAAGTCAGCTAAAAGAACTACATTTCTCTTGGACCATTGAGAAGACTCCGGAAGTCAGAAACTGTGGGGGACGCAGCAAGATATAAATTATGAGGGAAACAGAAGATTTGCTCTTTTTTTCCCTCCTGCCCCACTGAGAGATGCTGTGACCACTGCCCTGAAGCATCGTCGCAGCAACACCCGTTCCTATCGCCACGCTCATAGTCGGTATCTCTCTCTCTATCTCTCTATCTCTCGTGCATGCACTCAGTGGGACCGCTGAGTGCTGATGACTACAGCTGGCTCCATATGCCTTCATCTCCCACAATTAGCAGGGAGGGCAGCCGCAGGCATGCAGGGGACTATCCATTATCAACCTATGCAAGGTGGAGCTGTCAGGGCCTCTGAACTCGGTTACACCAAGCATTGAATCCATTTCTCCCTGTGTAAAGACAGGTGAATTGAAGAACCACTTTCAGGACCGGCTGTGAGTGAGGCAGTCCATGGCCTAAAGCACCAGGCTACTTGGGGCAGTTTGAAGCACTCACAGGGGCTGTAAGGGAGAGAAGGGCCCAGACCCCACAGCCACAGCTGCAGCTCCACGCCTGGCCACCTCCAGCTTGAAGCAGCCATTTGCAAGCAGTTCCCTGTGTCTGAAGAAAGACCATGGTTGTAGCCATTCGGTCCTACTGTGCAGGGCAACATGGCAGTGGGGGGAAGGACTTGAAACTGGCTTGATCCCTTGAAATCCTCTCCCTCCATCCAGCAGTGCTGTACGGTGCACCAGTGGCACAGTGGCAGGCATAGAGCAGAGGCAGATGCTGGTTGTGGAGCCCCACTGCTGGGATGAATCACTCACGTGATTTCAGTGACCTGTCAGAGCTGCTTTTCTGATGTGGCCAGCTAAATTTTCCTTGTACATTCAAGAAGCTTTTTTTCTGTCCTGTCCAACTCTCTTTCCATATCTTCTTCAACATTCGTAGAAGCCTATGGAGCACTGTGTTTCTCAGTGCATTTATGGGTTGCACCGCCACCAGGATTAATTACATGATACAGTAATCCAAAAGACTGTACTGTAGCTGGTCTGGCTGGAACTGGTCATTTTGGGCTGTGGCTTTTTTTCATCTCTCAGGAGAGACATTAGCTCTTCCTTTCATACAAAACCACCTTCAATTTCACTCTCCATCAGTTCTCAGTGAGCTCTGCTATGATGTTGTTTCCCACATCAGGTACCACATGAGGAATTAAATGAAAATTTGTGGCTAGGTAATCCATTTTATTGCCAGTAGATGAAAATGAGAAAACTGTACATCTCTTTCAAATGTATCTCGCTATGGATTTAAGGAGATAAATCTATAATCTCTCCTGGATAGCTCTTTGCCTTTAGTTTCTCTCAGAAGGTCTTTGGGCTTGACTGTATAGAATGTGCAGTATGCATTAGGTTTATAATGAAATTTCATTCCACCTCAGAAGTGTGTGCCCAAAGTAGAGAACCAAATAATCTTCTACAGCAGCAGTGATCCCATGTACAGCACACAATCTATTTAGGAGTAGGTGGCAGAAAAGAAGCGATTAAGTGATCTGCTTTATCAGGCAGCCAAGGGAAGCCAAAGGGACTGTTGTCCCATCTCAAGTCTGTAGTGTACTTTTTGATGACCCTGATCTGGCCAAGTTTCTTCAGACTGCGTGTCAGAGGAGGCTGCTCAGACTGTGCAAATGGTGCCCTGTGGCATTGCTGAAGACAGCCTGCTTGGTGCTGCACCAGCCACCTGCGGCTGCCACCTTCTAGGCAAGAGCTGTGGCATATTCTCTTGGCTGCAAGTTGGTACTTTGTCCTGACCTTAAGTTGCAAAGCAGCAGCTACATCTTCTGAATGCATGTTAAATACCCTTAGGGATGTTTCTGGCATCTGGGCCAAACGACTACTGCACTAATCTAAATTATACAAATACCTGCTATTCCTCAAGGTCAGGCTGCAAAGATTTGCATATCTGTACAAAGTGTTGCAAATACAGGAGATGAGAGAAAGAAAAGCATCACACAAGCCCAACACCAGAAATGAGCAGATGATTTAACCAACACAAATACTATTACACATAAAAAAATATGTTAAAAATGAGGCAACACTACTGGGGCTGCAGAGTCATGCATTCAGAAATTAGGAGATAGCAGAATTAAGGCCACCAGTATAAACTTTTCACCCCTATTGTGTATATGCATTATGATACCATCTTTAATTATCTGTTCACATCCCATTTTTCTACAGGACCTCTGTCTCACTTGCTGCACTGGATGAATGGTGTTCACTTAATGAGAAACTATTCAATATTTTGGTTTACCCTTTTTGTGAGGCGTGTGGCCTCAGGTCTTACTGCACACTATTGAAACCTTCATATGAAGATGAAATAATTCATTTCCTTGTGGGCTTTTTTTGTGACACTCGTTTCTGTACTTCCTAAGGGTTTTTCAAGCATTAATATATTTATCTTCACAATAGCCTTCCCAGTCGGAGTATTATTGTCCATTATTGTCCACATTCTATACTGAGGCACAAAAACATTAAAGTCAAAGGGTCCCTAATTTGAGATTTCTGAGGACATTATTATGAAAATTCATATTATTACCCATCTTTTAGATGAGTGGTTACCTAATTGGGGGAGAAGGGCCTAGCATATTATTTCATTAGGAGCAGACAGCACTACATATTTACTTGATGTAATCTTATGTATGATTATATTGACAGCCCTATTTCCCTTGTAGAATTCAAACAGTTGTAAAAGCAGTTTCTTTGCTTGTTTTGAGTGATGGCTGTAACTGTCATATATTTAACTCCACAAAAAAGACTGGTTACTTTTTATGCTGATCTTAAAGGAGTACAGGGCAGTCCTACCTAGGTAGTGCTATGCGTTACAAGACTCTTGCTATCCCTATGGATATTTTGTCAGCCCTTCCTCTTCTCCCCAGTGGCAATATATTCTGGTCCAGCTCTCATTGATTTTACTCCCAGATATAGGCACTTTTCATTTGAACAAATCTAAGCTTAGGTGAGGTGTGGAGGCAATAACACAGAAAGAAAGAAAAAAAAAAGGCGGCAAACAATTAATAACTGCTTGGGCAAAGTTTGGCTTTAGAAATTCACTTAGTATCTCACAGATGTGTCACGTCAGCGTTGACCGAATTCAGTTCCTCCTGACAGCAGTGACCCCCTTGTTCTTTTGCAAATGCTTCCACATCTGCTGCTGTCTCTTGCATTTACACCCTTCTTCCCACACACCTTCCAGCTTGTGCAGCAGATGCAAAGTGTGGGAGAACTACAGGGGTCTCTGTCACTATACATTCCCACTTCACAATCACAAGGTAGATCCTGTTTAGTGAAAAAGGGTCCTGTCCTCCAGAGCAAACAGCATGTGATCATGTAACTAAGGAAGGATTGTGCCGTGCACATACATACTGTACAGATAACCTTAGCCTGACATCTCCTAGTTGTGAATCTTCACCACTGACACCTCCATACGGTTCCCCTAATGCAGGACTTTCTATGTGCATATATCCATTAGTTTTTACAGAAAAGATAGCAAACTCAGAATCAATTCTGCCATATGAATTGGATGTGTCTTATCAGGGTGCTGGAACTGTTAGCTCCCCATGCACAGATGTTTGCTGTGTGAGCTACCTGCTAATAGCAGCATGTGGCTTTTCCTCCAGTGAGCCATTTCAGAGGGAAGAGGAGACTCATAGTTTGCCTCTGGGCTTCACATCTGCTTGTTAACAGCAGAGAGTAGGTGGTAATTTGAGTCATGGTGGCCAGTCCAAACTCCAATGCCAAAGAAGCACTAACGCATTCTGACCGTTTCCACAAACTTGGCTTTTTCCTTCTTGTCACTTCCAAGCTCTCTCCCTCCCTCTTTTCCCCGATCCTGGATCCTCCTCACCCCTGGTTCTGTGACATATCCTTTTATCCTGTTCCAGTTTTCAGTCTTTGAGTCTCTCATTTCTAGTCTCCACATCCAGTGATGCTAGCCAGTTCCAACCTTCTGCTCCAATCCCCACCATCCTTTCTAGCACTCCATCCTCTTGCCCGGATTCAAGTCTTTCCCCTCCTCCCTCTCCTTTTGTGTAGCCTGTTCAAATCAAAGGAGGTTGCTCTGTCTCTCTTCTGAGACTGGCAGTTTCAAAGTCTGATGAGCTCCAGGAGTTGAGAGACACTTTGGCATGCCAAGTGATGCACATTTTGTGAAGATACTTGTTTCTGAACCGTTAGCTAAATTCTTGCGAACATGAAAATTATTGACTTTTCAAAGGTACCTTATATTCTTACACTCTGCAGATAATTTCCAGGGAAGCAAAAGGCACGTCTCTGACACAAGTTACTTCCTTGCTAAACTCTACACCTCTACTTCAAAGCAGGAGACATTTCTACAAAGCAAAGCAGCTTATTTTCTTTCTGGTCTCTCAGAAGTGTTTGAATGGTGCTAGTTGAAAATGTCAAAACTCTAAAACAGAAACACAGAAACAAACAGGAGAAAAACAGCCTGAGGCAGACACCTGGCATGGGCTGTGTTCAACCCAAGCAGTTAAATTTGAAAAAGTTGTAAGCAAATGAAATCAGTATATTGTACACAGGCACACTTGAATGGTAAGCAGTAGTGCTGTGATTACTCTCCATTCTATATGGCACCTGCAGCAGTAGTAAGTGGGTGCCCTTGTGGTATGGGTTACATGAACTCCTCTAGTGCCATTTCCACAGTAAAATTAACCCAAAAAGGCTCTCTTCTCATAGTGCAAGTAATTTGTTGCATTTCTTTCTTTGCACTTACAAAACTACACCTAATGACTGAAAAGGGCAAAAAATTCCAGGGTTTTCCTTACGGAGTTTTCTCACTCGTCACTCTGTGACTGGGAAGGGTCCAGAAGGAAGAACAACCTCTGCTCCTTTACCTGCTCCTTCACGTTGACAGAGGGGAGGCTGTTCTCAGCTCTACAGGACTGTGCTCCAGCATCCTGGCTCCATTTTTAGCCTTCATTCAGACAGTGGCTCCAACTTGACACAACTGTATTAATTTTCAGGCAAAATACCTTCATACTGGAGATGCTCAGAGTCTCAGCAGAGTTGTTAGATAGCCACTTACGTGTAATCATTTCTCAGCCTCATTTTCATACTCATTTTTATAGCAATAATATTCTTGCTTTTCCTTTATATAACACTTGTAAGTGTAAGCAACTTAAAGATATTAAAAGATATGAAAAATAAAGGTTTTGTTCCCCATACGGAGCTGGTCAATAAATTTCCACAGAGCATCTCAATGCAAATGTATACAATTGTAATGTTTCTTCCATAAAGAACACGTGTCAGTGAGTATTGCTGAAGGGACTACCTGTCAAGACAATATTGTTCATCAAATGCAATTATTTACTCTATCAGTTACCAATATTCTTAGTTAATAAGACACAGATTGTTATTGGAAATCCAGAAAAGCAGTGAGTCTTAAAAGAGAATAAACTACAGATTCCCTTGGGGATGTAACAACCATGTCTGTGTTGTCGCACAGAACCATACTGGCATACAGGCTAGATGGCCCCCCAGTTATATAAGAAAATAACATAAAATTATTAATATATTTTATGGGGAAATTACAGATTTGTCTAACATTAAGGTCAGAATGAGAACATGAACTCAGTTTGCCTTAGTGATCTAGTTTTAAACGGCAACACATTTGTGTAGAAATCCTTGTGCAGAATTATGCTCATAAAAAGAGAAATTCAGAAATCAGATATTTGACTGGTAGTTGACTGTACATCATGGAAATCAGTGAAAGCTTTTAGTGGTGTTTTCAGGGAAGCAGAATGCTGTCACTAGTCTCAATTAAGTAGTGAGCCTTGAATAACTCTGTTTTATGTCAAATAAACTGTTTCATGGGGCTTTACTTTTTTATTATTTTATTAAAAGGATTCTATTAAAGCACCCTATGATGGATTCTATTAAAGCACTCTATGATTCTGTGATTCTGTTATTTCCATTTTCAAGTAAGGATCCATAGAATACAATTAAGTCTTTAGAGTTAGGAATGAGGCATATACTGGAACAGTATATGTTTATCAAGAAGGAGATAGTACTGCTTGCTTCTTAAATAGTTGCTACAAAATATGCAAGAGTAACATGAGTGGTATTAGTATTGTATTTTGACTCAGTGTTTAAAGCAAGGAGTTTGGCAGCTGACTGCAGGAAAACTCAGGAGAAGCTGGGAAAGGTAGATAAAATGAGAGGGAGAAAAGTCATGAACATTTTAGGAAGGAACAGTTAATTCCTACATATTTCCTGAAATTGTTATTTTGAGCTTCTTCTGAAAGATTTGGTCATTCTGAGTAATTGTTATGACATAGCTGATAGATTTATCAACCTTTCTATTGATCAAGATTACAGAAAAATAGGGAAATATTATGGTGAACTTTGTGTCCTCTAGCGTCATGGATCCCCTATAATATATTACTATAGGATCTTCTAATCTTCCACAGTGATCACCTGAGTCATGATTTTTAAAAAATTCTGTTCTGGTCAGTGTTTTCTTTTTTATTCTTGGTTTGGTTTTTTTTTCTGGTCGGTCCAGATCAGGGGAATCTGTCTTTTGTGAATATCTGTGATTTGCAGTGGAAATACTGTGAGATGAAGCTCTCAGATCCTTTCAGCATCTGCAACGTCTAGCAGGGTCTTGCCAAAGCACAGTTTAATAACTCAGCTTTTGAATTTTTGCTTGTAGAAGCCAGTGAAGTCACTTTTAGGCCAGACCAGAACATTTGGCCAACCTCTGTCGTCAGGCATGCTGATGCAGACCAATAGCCCAGTAGTCTTTAATTCCTAAATAGTACCTTGCTGTAATAATAACCTGTCGTGTGGTTCTAAATTGCTTTCCTGCATTATATCTCTCCACTTCTGATTACAGATTCTTTGAAATTGCAGTAATACTTGTTACAATTTGGTTTGCTCATACCAAATTGTTTCTTTCATACTTGCATGCTTTGCTGCCATGCTTTGTACATGCAAATTGGATAAACCGCAGTAAAAATGTAATGAGTCTGAAGAAACATGAAAGGAGCAGTCTCTGTTTGCTTTTAAAAACATGGCAACAACGGTACTGCTCTCTGAACTCAAAGTGGATTTACATATTTAACAGCAGAACTGCCTGGCCAATAATCATCATATGGTAGGCAACACTGCTGCAGATCACCCCGCCTCTAAATATATTTCATAGTGCATTTCTTATATACCTAACCCTCCTATATTTAAGTGTGTAGTTTTTATCTCTTTAGTATTTTGGTAAATGTAGATTGCCCAGGACCCTCAGATGTATAATTATATCTTTGAATGAGCACAGCAACTTCACTAGCAGACATTTGTTCTGTAGACATGCTAGGAGAATTATAATTGATGCCTTTTTTATCAGTGAATGAAAAAAGATAAAAGTGCTGCTCTAAACTGGAAGTTGAAATAAATTATGTAAAATACATAATTCGCATAATGACTGTCCCTTTATAAATGTTCATATTAAGTAACCATATCATTTTGGGATAATTCCTCCTTGAGGAATGCTGTGAAAGAACAGCTCATTCATTATCTTGACTTGGTGAATTGCTCTAAAACAGCTCCTCTGATGAGAAAATTGATTTAGCATTTCTTTAAACAATTGAAAATAATTCTTGAATTCTATATTTTCCTGTCCAGAAGGTTTCAGTAACTGTCTGCATTATATGGTTTTGACTAGTTAAACTGGAACTCCCCCCCAAACCACACATGTCTACCTCTCCTCTACATGCATATACACATGCAGCACCTTGCTTTAAAACCCCACCTGGTCAATTAATCATGCTGAGAGAGTAATCACTCAGCTGCTGTAAAATGTAGTTCACTTGGATCATTGATGCCAGTATTTAAAAGTTCTGGAAGTTTGGAAGCCATGCATTTATCTACAGGCAGCTTACTGCATCTGCTTACTGCCCTTGTAACAGCATCTTTGAGAGCAGGCAACATGTCATTTCCCAAAATTTTTGTCACTAAAGTTCTTAAAACTAAAAATATGAACTACTGAATTAAGTCTACTACCTGTAGATGTTAAGGAGAAGTTTATGGAATATAATACAGTAAAGGGAAAAGCACCTAAGTACTGTTGTTAGTGAGAAAGATTACGGAGAATGAGGTTATGTGGGTAGGTGAAAGAGAGCCAGATTTCTGAAACAACAGATAGTGGAAGAAGACATCTTCTCCTCAGAAAAGAAAGGCTCATGGGGCACTTACAATTGACCTCAAAGAAAATTCTCTGTGGAAGGACATTAGCAAGTTGTCTTCCAAAAGTAGCATTGGCAGTGAGGGGAAAACCAGATTTTTTTCTGATCAAAAGTAAAGACAGAGTAAAAGGGTTACAGGAGGGCATCCTTCAGAAGAGTCTGTTAGTTTGGATAAGCTTCTGCCAAGAGCTGTATATACGATTTCTTATCTACACTGAATTTTCAAACTGCTTCAGGTTGTCCACCCTGTCTCATCTGTTTGTTTTTTTTTAATTATAATTCAGCCTTTCCTTGTGATTAGAATAATTGCTATATTTAAACTCAGATCTTATTAGGAGAACACTTTAATTCATTGCACACCACCAGCCTCTGATTTTGTCATTGAGATTCAAAAAACACCTTAACAACACTCTCTCTGCTCCCAAGGATTTTGATGGGAACAGTTTTGAAATTCAAACCAAACTGTTGTGTTTGTCAAGACCAGGGTGAGTTTGTGCAATTAGAACTTGGTTCACTGTGTTTTTGACAAGTTCTCCCAGGAGGTTTCTAAACATTGAAAGCCTTTTAGGATGAAGTTCATGTTTTGTGCATGCACTTGGCAAAGGCAGATATATTGCACTGGTATAAAAAGCTGAAATTGTATTTTTCCTCTCTCACACTCAGGAAGTGAGCTTTTGCAGTGGGGCCAGAGAGGAGGCTGTGGAAGAGAGTTATCTTCCCTAATTTTTATTCACATTGGAGGCTATATTTTTGGGTTTATGATTTTGTTCTTTCTTTAAGGCATGTAATTTATGTATGCATAACATACAGAGAGTACTGGCAGCATTTCCCCAAGGTATAAGAAAATGAATGGATTTTTGGAAAGGGGAGGGCAGATGGAAAGGGGAGAGCTTAAGTAAATACTTTCTGCAGCTATTATGTGACAAACAGTCTCTGTAATAAGAGGATATTTCATGTCACTGAACTGCAGTGAATGCCTAATGTAATGGTGTGGTCTATATGAAAGATACAGTGTAATAATCCAAGCAGTGCACTGGTTTTATGTAGCCTTTTATTATTACTGAAAATAATAAAACCAGTAGATCTGTACTTATGTAGGGAAACTATTGTTTTCTTATTTTTCTCAAAGTCCCTTCAGTCAAACAATATACCATACAATGAAGTAAGGGTATCTTATGACAAGAGATCTTACTGTGGTTCTCAGCAACTGGATTTTCCTATAATTTTGCTTCTGTGTGGTGATGAAGATGAATAAGTTTGGTGTCTGAGTGAATAAATTGTTTTGTAATTAAATAGTGACTTCTTTTAGAAATTGGGAAAACATTTAATATAATAGAAAAATACAGTTAGAATTGAATACACTTATAAAAACACACTGCGCATCACTTTGAGGCCTTGATCCAGTGCTGAATTCTGCACTCACCAGAAGTCCTCTGAGATAGGACAACTACTGGTGTGAGAACCTCTATTTTATCTTTCACAGTCTCTTGTGTCAAACTGGTGGGGGAGCACTTTTGTGTTCTTATTTCTTTTTCCTTACCTAGATTATTGATGAAGACCCAGTTGCCATTCAGCACCTCAGTCTCTGAGTGATCACTATAAGGCAGGAAACCCTTTGGATGCCACAAGTTGCTGAAGACCCTGAGCTTTAGTTCTGTGGTCAAGCATAGTGTCCTGAGTCCATTGTTACTGAATTTGCGGTCGGTATCTCATGCACTGGACTGAGTCTGTATTTCACACCAGCACAGTTAAGAAGGCTCTTTCCTTTTGTTTTCATGGATTTGTACTTCCCAGGAACTTTTCCAGTCCGTTTCTGTGAGAAGAATGGGGCATTCTATTCAAATTCTGTTGAAATAGGTAGTGGTTTGTACTGAGTTTTAATTCAGAGCATGAAGGGAAATGCTCTCATTCGATGAGGATGCACCTCACCAGAACAGCTTGGTGAATGTTCTGCTGTTTAGCTTCCTGACCTGGTGAGAGAGTCGAAAGAAACTGTCTCATATGATTATTAAAATGATTACGATTCACATGACAAACACAGAAAAGGTATTCAGGGGTCGTTAGACCATCCATCATTGCCAGTTAGGGCTTATGTGTTCTGAAGAACTTCAGTCTCAGAAGGGACTTCTGCTTTGTAGCATGTACAGACAAACTGTGAGTGGCTCATCAGGCTTCTGGAGTGGGACGTGGCTGAAACACCCTGAGTGTGATTCAGCTTGGAGCTCAGGACCCCTAAATGTAGGTGGCTACAAGGGAGCTGGCTGTATGCTAGTTCTCATCCTGGTGAATGGCAATCTAATCCACACAATAAATGTTAAGAGACTGATTTGACAGCATGCCTGATGTGAATAAGAATGGACAAAATAGACGCCCATATAGCATATATCCATATTCATATGTACTCTAGATTGTTGATGACAGTTTGAAAACATGTTCCAGCAATACTGATATGCAAGCGAAGCTGATTTTCACAGGCACGCCTTCTAAGCTTTATGTTTCCTTATATTCTCTTTTGCTACCCAGATGAGTGTACATAATGGCTATGCAAACATAATGGATGTGCTTCCTACTGCTATCCCAACTGATACTAAACAAGCCACTGTTACTTCTGGAACAGATATGTCTATTGGCCACATCACAGCTTTTGAAGATAGAACTAGGGGTAGAGGGAAGCCTTGGAGGAGGAGGAGTTGAGGAACAGGATATGTTGCCTTCAGGAAATGATGGCAACTCATTCGTGAGTACCATATGCTGCCGCTGCTCATCCTCTAAGCAGGGTAAAACTTGGGACAGAGAAAATTATTTTAACTTCCACTAGAAAACAAGAGAAGGAGCTGGGAAGACCAAATATATTCCATTTTACTGTTGTCCCTGAAACAAAAAATTAAGTGCAGCTAGCCACGTTTTGTGAAGTCAGCCTTTCTTCTTTCAACATTTGCACACAGTTTCCTTTTTCTTTCCTTATATATTAAAACTGGTATATTAATTAGCACAAATTATGAGGAGGAAAATAATTTTGTAATAGAACTTATTTTTTTATAGGAAAGGGAATTTGCACTGACTTGTTTGCAAACCCTGCATTTAATTTTATGAGAGACATTTCTGCCTGCATTCCGTACGCATCCACTGTTCTTACTTTCTGTCAGTTTCTTAAACTGCATTAATTTTCTCTGTATCAGTCAAATGCAGCATATAATACTGTTTTTGTCTTCACTGGGAAATTAATATTACTGTTTCACTTCTTTAATCACAGCAAGTTGAACCCTGCACAAGCACATCCATAATTTACAGTTACAGCTAAATCAAAACAAGTTGGGTGAAAGTTTCAAACTGAGATCATTGGTGCAAACCTGACAGTTTGGATCATGCATAATACCAAAGGGCAAGTTCATAGCTTTATTTGTAACTGGCCCGAAATTTTCTCAGAACAGATGATGGTAAAACTCTTCAGAGCACAGATGAGCTGAAGGAATTGTGTCCAGAACAGAATGGCTAGGTCATCCGTTTCTAACATTGAGGCAGCTGAGTTACTTTCCACCTACAGTGAGCAGCATATAGTAATCCCCTTGCTTCAGACTCTCTTCATTTCTGTAACACCATTTTTATTGTGTTGCAAAGCTCATAGTGAGAAAGCTCAGGTATTTTACTGCAAATCTATTTTCTTGGGCTTAGGCACCACTAAAAATACCATTAAGATTCGAATATCAGGCAACAAGGAAATTACTGTATGTTGGTATTTGGAAAGAGAAAGGCACAATATACTTTTTAATGCAGCTGAAATTAGCTGGAGACTGTTGTCTTAATGTAAAATGACTTCAAAACTCTAAGTAGAGCTTACTGCTCTCAAATAGGTGCAAATGGCATTGGAAGTCTTTACAAATCCTGAAATGCTCCAGATTTCATATTACTGTTAAACTGTGCTGGGGGTATATTTTCCACAATGCAACAATATGTGTATTAGTGTGTACATACTCATATTGCTGAAGATGATTACATAGCAATGTATTTTAAAATTATTTTTATTCTCCACATCATAGTCAGATATTTGGTCTTCTAGGGTACCAGAAAGATTGACTTCTTGATCACAAGTGATTTCCCTTGACAGCAAGCTGTATTCTCAGTAAATCTGTAAATATAAGCATTGTGTATTATTACTGAATGTTGAAATGAACACAGAAATGGCTTTTATAAAGTGTGTCACTGAGGTAGTTAGAAAAAACATTACAACTGACTTGCTGGTAGTTTAGGGAAGTTTCACGTAGGGAATGAGACACAGTTGCTTCCAGGAGTTAATTTCTTTGTCTCTTACAGGTACACAATATTGTAACGTTACCACTTTATTTAGCAGCTTATCAGACTTCAGAATTAACTGGAAAAGCTCACAGATCCAGATGGATTACCTGATAGCTATTTAGCTCAACCGAGGTCAGACATGCTTGAGACAGTAAAGCAAGATTAAAAGCTTACAAAAACTGGAGAAACTCAGAGACAAAATAGAAGAGCATTTACCTTTGAACAGCTTTTTTTTTTTTTAATCAGCATTTTCAGCAGTTGTGAAAAGCTAATCAGCAGGCAAGAGTACATTACAAAAGGAACCTCACAGTGTCACTGAGATATGAGACCTCCCGTTTGCCTGATGGAAAAACTGGTGGACTTGCTCCTAGAACATTCTGGGTGTGCACAGAGGCTGTGCTTAATGATGTTTGCTGCACCTCTGGCATGGATAAAGTTGCTTCAACTTGTTCCTCTTTGACTCTCATGAGTAGCTAAAACTGAAAGGGTAGCTGTAAGGAAGAACAGTCCTTGCCCTCTATCGGCAAAGGTGATTACTGTTGTTCCTGGTCACTAGCTATCTCAGGATGTGACAACTCTGAGTGTCCTTCCTTCTGCACTGGCTTGTTTTTAAACACACTTTGCTCCTAATATAACAGAAAGAGTGGATAGGCATTAATTCTTCACACTAATAGCACTATTTGTCCTATTGAGGAAATAGCAATGGTCTCTAAGGACTGGGGCAGTGTTGTGCTTGATGATGCTCAAACACGACCGAAATACAGCTGTTGTCCTAGAGCATTCCATTGCTAAAGAAACACCAAGAGTTATGGATGGTTAGACAGGCAGGTATAAGCAATACTGACTTCGCTGATTAGGATGACAGGTAATCCAGGATACTTAATGCATGGCATTAATGTTTTCTCTGTTTTCTCACAGCAAAGAATTATAAAGCAGAATGAGAAAGGAGAATCCTCTACAGCTGATAGGAAACTGCAGAGGGGAAAGTTTCTTTCAATAGAGGAAAGATTTGTAGCCTGAATTTATAGACTGATTGAGGGAGCAGCTGTCATATAGACAGTCTGTACCTAAGGCAGTGAAAGATCTGAAGGGATTTGAATGTGAAAGGAAGTGGCCTGTATTTTATTTGATCAAAGAAACGCGTGACATGGTCAAATAAACAGGCTAGGAGAATGGTCTCTGCAGCAGCATTTCTCTATTAGTGGAGAACTGCACTTGTGAAGGCCAGAGGGAAAGATGCAGATGTAACAGATGATGAGAGCCTCAATAAAAATTTTAGTTGTAGGGCTTGATAGGAATTGTCATATCTGTAATATGTTATGCAGAATAGATATCAAGGCACTACCAGGTTGAGAGGAGTGAATAGAAGATGATGCCCAAGCTATAGACACAGGGGAGAGAGAAGGAGTGCTGTCTATCATGAATCAGGCATCTTCCAGGGACTATAGGCATGGATACAAGTCTCCCAGTGAAATGCAAGCATTTCATATTTTAGGTTGTCTGAAATTTTGAAATTACTTTGAACTTGCTGTGGAAAAGCTAAATACCGATTCAGACATCCCAGTAACAAGGGTCACTGTTTTGAGGACAAGTGCATCCACAGCTTTTTGTACACTCAAAATGCATTAATGTGTAAATTAAAAGTGCAGAGACCCAGGGCTTGTTTGGGACCTGGCTGGCCTGGGAATTGTCACCTTTAAATAAGCAGAAATGGGTAATAGACTAAAGGATTTTGTAATGACTTTTTAATGGAAGGGGTTATTCAAGGCCAAGCACACACACATAAAAGGAGGCCATATTGCTGCTTAATCCCTCTCAAGGAGGGAGTTAGTGCTGTTTTATTATCATTTTCTCAAATAAGGGAGAAAATTAACAAGACTTGCAGTGGTGGTTCTAGAGAAAGACCAGGAGCTTGAAGAAGCTGAGCAAAGACTGAGCAGAAGAGCACAAAGATGATGGAGAACAGCTGCAAGGTTGTGAGTATGTCCATGTCTTACATTGTGGTATAGTGTAGGGGTAGCATTTCTATACCTATATCTGGTCCTGGAAGCTGTCTTCAGTCTTCTGTCTCAGCAGCTTGGAGCTCAACTGAAACAGTTACTCCACTGCTACAGTAGATTATCTATATTTTGATTTCTTTAAATCAAGACTTAGAGATAAAAGGTGTGGTTGTGTCTGCAATTAGGGACTTTGAGCCACAGCTCCTGATGGGGTTTTGTGATTGTTACTGCCAGTAGCAGTCCAAGCAGGTGAAGCCAAAACAGGTGATCAGGATAAATAAAATTTTCTGGATTTGAAAACTATGAATAATTAGCACTGATAGTACCAACATGAAGCAGGAGATCTTTTGAAGAATAATGTGTCATCTTTCACTGTGAGAACTAAGTAGCCCCACTGAAGCCATACAACTATGCAGATGGTAGTGTTACCACTAGATGTATATTTTTCATTTGGTGAGGGCCGAAAACTGAAATATCTATCAAACTTTCTCCCTATTTAAATAAGGCATTGGCAAAGAACAGAAGGCTAGAAACTGAGCGGTATATTTGATCTCACAGGCATGAAAGTGAGTTCTAGTTGTGGCTGCTGACTTCCCTTGAATGAAATATTAAAATGATGTTTGTACTTTAGCAGCTCACAGCTGCAGAGATCTCAGCTGCAGAGATCACTGCAAGTTGCAGCACTGCAATGAAGCTAGAGATAACCACAGAGGAGTCAGGCCTTTGTCTCTGAATTCCAGCTGTTCATTTCTTACTTCAAACACTTGCAAAAATATATGGCCATTGCCTCTCATTAAATTTCCCCTAGCCGTCTGCCTGTCTGCCATGTTCTGAGACCTGAAACAAAGCTATCTAAGAGATGCTTGAAAACACATAGTCTTCTACCTCATAAGTTAAAAGGATTTTAATGAATTAAATAAAATTTGCTATAGGCAGTTTCTGGAACAAGCACACATATACACATTCATGTATGCATTTTTTCAGTTCCTCTATTTTTGTTTATTTATTATTCCAAGCGGGTTTAAACTAAAAATGTGTTCTTAGCACTAAATATAGCATACATTATTACTACTTAAAGCAGAAATATTCAGTGCGCGTTTGTCCTCTTTCATGATTATATCTGAACAATGTTCATAATATTTCTAATGTTATTTCATATTTACTGTGTACCAATCACCCTGTGAGCTGCATTCAGACAGGAAGAGAGATGGAAGCATGGCACATTTGTTTACTGTTAGTTGTTACTGCTTTTTAATCCTAGTCCCACATTCTCTGTGGGAGTTTTCCCTGTGTGGAAAGGGGCCGGTGTCTGAGGGATGTGGAGTCATGTGCGCATGAATCGTGAGATGCAGTCTGCTGGGGGCTAGCATCACCCTCCCGGACAGCTTTGGATCCTCGCTGAATCCTGCTGACACCTGGTCCTGATCTTCTAGGGTTGGGGGACACGACCCAGACTCTGCAGTAAAAAACACCAAGCAGCAAGGAGCAATCCTGCAGCCAGCCAGAGCACTGGGTGTTGCCAGTGTGCCCCGGGCTGCCTCACCAGCAGCCAGCCAGGAGCCCCAGGGCAGCTGCGTTTCCTGGCTTGGGGTCAGGACAGGACTTCCCCAGGCAACACCTTCTCTTTTCCTCAAGTGATGACACAGAAGGCCAGATCATATCAAAAAGTGTGGCTTTGATGCTTAGTTACCATTACTAAAAATATCTTTACTTAAAGAGATAACAAATCAGTGCTGCCAGCTTCACCGTAGGGTCTTAAACCAGTACCTGGCTTTGCAGCAGAGAGTGTGTGCATTTACTCAGCGTAGGGAACTAGAAGCAAAGGGAAGAAAATCAAAATACTGTGGTCTCCTCTTTTGCAGCATCCAGGTTTGTCTGTATTTAATGAGGTAGCTGATGGAAGTCAGAGGTGCTTCCTTTGCCCATTACAACTCTAGGATGAACCCCCTCAGTGGTTTTAAATTCATCCTCTGATTGCCCTTTCCTCATGACTAGAGTGAAATGAGGCAATAACCTCGTGTGATTTGCACATCCCACAAAACTTGCCAGTGAGGTTAGAGACCTTTGTAAAGCTGATTTAAGCCTGCTGGTTCTGGGTTGGCTTCTTCTTCATAAACTGCACAGAGGTATGTTGCAGACCCCTCAGGTTGGAAACCGCTGAATTAGATGAATATTAGGAATTTGATGCTGATGGATTTAAATAAGAAACAATCTGTTCATGCAGTATGAGAGATACAAATATGAGCTAACAGTACAGTTGTATGGCTTTATTTTTCAAACTCTACAAGTAGAGATACATTCTAAATATGGTATTTTGGGCCCAGTTCCTAATGAGATCCCAGATATCGCAGAGTATCGGCTTTAACTTTGCATAATTATGAGCTGAGAACTTAAAGAACGTATTGTATGTCACTCATTTCCCAGAGGTGAGTACAGACTAATAACACAGACAGCTATCAGAGACCCTAGAGAGAAAATACTATGTATGAAAGCATGATGCAGACCTGAGCTGTGTTCCAGAGAGGGAAGCCGTTATATATATGGGTTTGTACATTCACGCTTTTAGTTTACCTATTAACAAATGAGGTAGATTATTCTTACTAGGCACCTTGAATTTCTTGGAAAAATGGTTTTGTGAATATTGCTGAAATTAAGTTGTCTTTTGTTTGTCGGCAAGGAAAAAAAATGCTACAGAGTCAAAAGATTTTGGACAAGAGTCTGTACAGCAAAATGACAGCTTTTTTGGGTTTGGATTTGACAACCTGATGTTGATATTAGCTCCAAAAGTTAATAGTCATCTGTTGTTCTCCTGCACATTAATAGTACTACAGCCATGTGTCCAAAGGCGATAATGTCACAACATGGACAGTAAATGCTCACACCTACCAAAGCTGTGGGCCAAATGAAGCCCCAAATGCTACATCGCCTAAATTGAAGCTTCATTTTCCCAAGTACTGTGGCTGTAGTGACTTTCATTGAAGTCAGTAGGTTTAAGCCATTGTTTTAGTTTCCTCTTTTTAATATTGCTTTCAAATACATTTTATTGTGTTTTATTTTATTGTTTTGGGTTTTAGAAATTTTATTTCTGTGTTTCCAGTGGGACTGTTCTTAAATAACATTTCATAATCATACTGATAAAGGTGGCACATTTGAAACATTATTTATGGTGAAGAAGAAACAACTTATAGATAAAGCCAATAACTTATTATTAATATCATTTAAATTTTGGCAATTATAGTCCAAGAATCATTATTAGTTGCAATCTAATTATTACAGAAAATAATACTTCTATGCAGAAAAAGGTTTCAGTTATAATAATGTCAGAACTGTTATACACAGTTATATATACTTCTTAGCTTCTGCCTCTTTTCCTAGCATTTTTTCCACTTTCCCCCTGCTCCTGCAGGGCCTTAAATGAGCAGTTTCAGTCTGGTGGTGGTCAGTGGTGGCATTACAGCATGTCATTGGCATCTAGAATCCTTTGTTGGGAAGGTTATGGTGTTCATCATGATGGTTCCTTTTTCCTCACTGTAGGATCTACCTGGGGGCATGTTTGTGTTTGCTAACACATTTTTAGACCTTGCTGTTTCATCACTGATCTGAAGCTCCACGTTACAGCCAGATTTACTAAACACAGTGCCTCTCGTGTATGTTAGATAGTTCTTTGTTCTCCTTGTAACCCCTAAAAGCAGTTTATCCAGCCCCAGATCTGCATTTCTTTAGCTGAGCACTGGTGAGTTGTTCATAGCTGTGAGGTCTCCAGTGCCAGCCTGTGCCGATCTCTCTAGCAATGGCAATACCATATTATGGGGCTACAGGGTAACAACAGTCATGATACAATTCAGACATGCTTCATGTAGTCTGGGGTATATATGTAGAAAATGTGAAATAATGTACACATGAAAGGCAGCTGGAGTTTGGACCGTCAAATATGTATTTTTCTAATATGGTCTCCACTCACCTGTCTGTTATAATGTAAACAGTAGCACACTGTTGGAGTTCGATCTCTCTGGCTTGTTTTTGTTTTATGAAATATTCTCCAGTCTCAGTAGTTCTTTGCTGAGACAACACAGTAAATTACACATCTGATAGAGCTGGCATTCTAGTTACTAATTATCAGGTAATATTCATACAGATCAGAAAACATGCTGAACTTTTTTATAAAACTAAGATGCAAAGACACAATCCAATACAAAATTCTGTATGGTAAAATTTTTATCTGTAAAATAGCAAAAGGCACAGTAGGAGCATTGGGGCAAGGCAAGAGCAGGAGGCTGGATTTATAGCCCCATGTTTACTTATTTCTAATGCAGCGTCCACAGCTCCCCATTCATTTATATTCAGGAATATGTAATGTATTTCCTCCTATTTATTCCTGGGTGAGAGTATGTATGACTTAACATCAGACACCCGTCCAGAGATGTATATTAGATACTGTGAACTGAAAGCATACACGCATAAAATTTTTATCTTTAGGCACTTTTTGAATGTCTACCACCTGCAAGGGGATGGTTGCAGATGCAGTGTAAGGGATTGTGCAGCTGGGCAGCTATTACCATACCTCATGACAAGGAGTTCATGCATTGCATTAGTGATAAGGCAAAAGGATAGCATCCTTATTTTTCGTATCTTCTGCATCTGTAAATTGGCACTTTCTGTATCTCTGTGAATATTGAGAACCAGGTACAGAGGGTCAGATTTTCTCCTTGCTTGTACTCTTGTTAATCCATTTAATTCAGTATCGCAAAGACTTAGCACAAATCAGCTGCAGTTAGTGTTCAGGCCATGCTATTCCCTGCTGATAAAACTCTTCCATTTCCCTTCCACTGCAGAAAATCTTGGAGCATTTAGCAATTTTTGTAAGTTAAGTTATATTTAGTGGTTTATCTTTCAGAGGTGATTCTTAGTTTTGAGTATTTTTTTTCATTACCCTACTAGGAAACTTTCCAGCCTTATAAAACTGGAAGAAAAAAAAAAAGTTTAATTGGTTCTCTTGGGGAGATGGCTGGAATGATTTTCATGTGAATGAAGCACAAGTCACTCACAGGACTCCTCACATTTCAGATTCCTTTATCTTATAGAAACTTAGGTGCTCATTGCAGTAACTTGTGGGATACAAATCCAGGGGTATACATGGGAACAGGATCAGTATGTTTTTAACAGCAGATCACCAACCGTCTGCAGTGCACAGCCTAACCACTCTGGCAGTAATCATACTGATTCTAGCACTATTGCTAGACTTCCAGTTTGGGATCTAATGAGCCATGCTATTATACCCATTTTCAAGTGATTGATGGTTGGTGCAGATAACCAAGCAAAAAATTCCTTTAAATGCAGGTCCTCCTCAGCTGGGTTACCACATGGTTCCAAAATATGCACAATGATAGGTAAGAGCTTCCACATTTTCAGCATTTCCTTGTCAGCTGAAATGTAGCGGTGGAGAAAACTGTGCTTGGATTGATTCAGGCAGATTATATTGAAGAAGCTGCACTTGCAGGGAGTGTTTGTTTAGATGTATTAAGGCCAAATACAGAAAACACCCTCTAAATTGAACAAGTAGAATACAGATATATTAAATGTTTGAAAGGTTCAGGCCTTCTTTGCCACTTTCTTACCTATAAGTGATTTGCCAAATCAGTAACAGAAGTTGTAACTAATATTAAAAAGTTACTATGTAGGTATTCATATGCTTAGAGTATTTTGTACTATCAGCTGGTGCAGTGGGTTCAATATTGTCATTCTGAAGTGAACTTTTAAACACATAATTACATGGAGCTGAATTAAAAATCATATTGTAATATCTAATAAAACCAAGATATCCTATTTCAAGTAATTCAGTCAAACTTAAAGTAAGAAAATCCAATAGTGGGAGGCTTAAAAATAGAACCTTTCCCTTGTATTAGTTTAAGCCATTTTAAAGGGCAGAAATATACCACGAGAGCATATATTTAGGCTCTTACTTTTCTTTTTTTTTAACAGGACTGGGAGTTTCCACATTTTATGGGTGATGTTGAAGTGAATCTTCCAGGCTTGCCATCTGCACACATGCAGTTCAAAGTACCTTATTTCCAAAAGATCTTAAAAGAGGAATATCACATACATATAACAGGTATGTAATCTTACAGACTGTGACACAGTCACACGGTGAACTGCTTCTATGTAATAAATGTATGCTAACATGTTCTTAACCTCATACTTCTCATACTGTGTGTGTGTGTCCTAGATAACAATTTTTCTGTTTATCTGTCTTTATCTGTATAATATAAATGAATATATGAACATCTCAGGGAAATGAGAAACATGTATCTTATGAATCAGAGAGACCAGCTGTTTTTCATGTATTCCAGCAACTTCTTGTGACACTAAGTAATACCTAATGTAGCTTCAGAGATCTTTTATCTAAAATTACTCTCCAGGGGAATTAGCGGCTTATTTCATTTTCAAATCTCTTATGCTTTCAGATGCCTTTGCTATGATTTATGCTAATATCTTTTCATAACTTCGGTCATTCTCATCTGGCAAAAGCCACTCATAACCTTACTTCCATCAGTCATCTAACCATAAGCAGACAGTTAAATAACCTCAAATAAAATAGAATTGCAGTTATTCAAATGGATGATACATATAGATAAAAAGTATCTGATCCTTGCACACTGTGAGATAGTATTTTAATAACAGTAGGGAATGAAAAAGAGAAAAAGGTTAAATAGGAATAAGTATTTTGGTTTTACCTTCCAGCTATGCAGAAGGAGCATAGCTCCTCTCTCTCTACATTGGGAAGTACTGGAAAATAACGGATAGCAAAAGAATGCAGGTGTGAATTGGCAGGGATCTCTAACTGCTAATATAAACAATCACAGCACATGATACTGTACAGGAATAAGATAGATGAGGACATCCAATGACACAGCCATATGAAACTGCTGCAGAGCAGGGACAAAAGGAGCATTCAGAGATGATAAGGCCAAGAGCTAGCAGGTGAGTCACAAGCTCACTAGGCAGCAAAAGCCAAGGGAAGAAAATCTGCCAGGTAGGAAAGAATTAGAAAACCAGGGCTCAGATGAGATAGGCTGGATGAGGCCTCAGAAAAGGCATTTTCAGCAGAGAAGGTAGAAATCTGAGTGATCAGATGAAAAATCAGAAAATAAGAGAAAATGAGTGCAAAAGCTTCCTGCTGGTTATTGGATGAGGGAAGGCAACTGCACCGGTAGGAAGTACAGAAAGAGGGATGCAAAGTTTTTCCAAATTTGATGTAGGTGCCCTGCTGGAATACTGAGAAAAAACAGACAGACAGCAAGAAGAAATAAGGGCTGAGGCATCTCTGACTGAGACCATTTGAGCCACTAGTGGTTTTATGGAACAGAGTGAAGTGAGTGATCTTATGGTCAGTGATGAGAAGGTGGCATGTGTACACAATGAACAGATTTTTCTCTCCCAAGTGAGCAAAAGAGGAAAGGAGAGGAAAAAAATGAGTATAAGCATCAAATATTTGATGTGAATTTAAAAATACTTTTTTTCTACTTCTCAAGACTAGAGCATGAATTTGGGGGCACTCAGTCCTACAAGGCTCCCAGATGACCTGCAGTTACTCCACTGTGTAAGGAGAAGTAGTGGAATAGATGCACAGAGGAACATGAACAATGACTGAAGCATGGTAGGGTGGGCTGTGCCATCAGATACAGAAACTCAGGTTGTAATTAATGTAGATGAAAAACAATTGATGGTACTAGAGGGTCGGAAGAGCAAAGAACACTTTTGCATTGTAGAAGAGATGGATATTGGCAATGATCAGGGAAGAGCAAAGAATAAGCAACAGCAAAGAACATAAATTAGGGATCAGAAATACAACTGCTGGCAGTGCTGCTGTTTGAAAACAGACCAACCAAGAGAAACCAGTGTTTATGCATTGTAGAGTCTTCTGCAGAGAAGAATGGAGTTCTTTCTGGTTTTCTGGCAAGAAGGTATTCTTTTAATGAGGGCGAGCTAATGAATAGTGGCTGAGGAATATTTTTCCCTGCTCAGCATTAACAAGATTCATTTATAGATTCACTAGACAAATCAATCCATTTGACTGCACGTCACGTACTCTGTCTACTGAGTGCATGTTTTATCTCGGTGCTGCACCACCCTTTAGAAGATCTAATAAACAGCCATAGCACATGGCACAAGAACCTCCCTTTGGGTAAGTTCTGCTTGAACCATCTGTTCTTGCCATAAGTTCCTGTCTTAGGTTAGGGTATAATCTTGGATCATTTTCAAGCTCTGGTTATTGTGTGGATGTGTAGATACTTGTAATTTTTCTACTCAAATCAAGGAGCTAATAAAAGAAAGAAAGAACTGGTTATATATATAAAAAGATAAATGTAATTCAATGTAAAATGAGGGTAGAGAGTGATGCACATGAATGCAACTGCAGCAGATGACGTGAGGGTAGGACATTGATAATGGCAGGAAACCTGCTGTATTTAAGCTCCATTTAATGCATTGGATCCAGAATGTTAAGCTTAACCATAGGACTTCTTTTTTATAACAATCAGGAAAAGAAGACTAAGGCCTGAATATCATCCCTTTTAGTACTTGCTATAGGGATAAAGTCAGGCTGTAAATCTATAACGTGTGCCCTTATTTGTAGAAACTGGAAACCCTTTTCTCCCAAATAGCAAGAGGAAAGAAAACACAGCTGAAATAACATTTGCCATCTTTTTCCTGGCAAATTTTATTTTTCATAAGTTCTTTTACAGTCTGTTTTGGTCACTGTTGATTGATATAAATAAGAGCAGCTATAGGACTCCCCTGAGCAACCCTATTTGGTGCTGGGTTGCTCTAATGAGCAACAGTCCCACAAAGAAGCGGCTCTAAGTAAAGGAACATTCAGAGGAGTAAAGGATTTTAAACCACCTTTCTATTGGCCTGTGTTTAATGGCTTTGTGCAGGTTCTGTATAGATGAAGGATTTCACACTTACAAGCTCTGTGTTGCCTACTCTCCTGATTTCATCACAAGCCTTAAGACAGTTGCTTTTTTTTCTTTTTGCTATTTTGTCTTAAAGTCTTAGCTTCTGAATTCAGTGACTGCATGAGAATTTCAGCTTTCATAAAATAAAGCTTGAAAGGTTTCTTCTGCATAATTCCATGTTTAAAGAAGCAGATAAATAGAGCAGTACTAAGTATGTTATTTTTGCTGCTGTAAACTAATAACATGCTTTCTTAGGCCTGACTTGAGATTTCTGCATGTTGTATGTTGGCAGTAATACTGAATTAACATCTGCAGCCTTTAGCTGTTATGCCTCAGTATCATTTTAATTTTACTATCAAAAGTGTATATTTTTTTACTGGTAACTGAGTACCTAATTTTGCTCAAATTTCTTTGCATCTAGGAACTCCTAGCAAGCATCTACTCAGTATTAAATATCTTTATCCTGTTTTGCTAGCTGCTTTTATCTATGAACATCAAAAATAACTTGAATTCCTGCATCTGCTTAAGTCATCTTGATTTCCCTTGACAGATGGTTCATTGCAAAGTGTGTGGTTTCCTTCTTGGGCTGCTGTTTATGAAAATACATAGTCTAGCCTAGTTTCTATAATACCCAGGGAAATTTGTAAAACTTAAAAGTAAGTTTTATTACTTCAGATTCTTTCATGGTTAAAAGGCACTAGGGGGCCTGGCTAGTACCCTTTAATAGCAACACTGGAGAACCAAGGGCATGGGCTTTCAAGTGTGCAGTTAAGTTTTAAATAGGAAATGTTAAGGTTTGGGTATCAAAACAGATGGGAGATTTTTCTGGCTGTTTATAAACATGTTTCTAAGAGCTGATCTGGCCAGAGTGCCCTTCCACCCAAAGAAGAAATCATCACATTCATGGCTGGCAAGTGCCTAGCATGGATGTCTTGTGGATTTAAACCAAAAGTCTGTCTAGATTCAGGCCAAGCATCTCCTACACAGGGAAGCCTGAGGGAGCCCATGGGCAAAAATGGAAAGGTTAGAGTTAAAAACAAAGCTGCCCATGCACACAGATGTGAGAAAACATCAGAGGATTTGCGGCTTAGTTCAGCTGTGTGTGGTCTGTCTGCATGTATCTAGCTAATAACACTAACATGACAGACAATATGAAGAACATTTCGAAGATACCTGAATATTTTACAGAGGTGTCTGAATGTTTTTAGACACAAATTGCAATTGAGATAGATAAGAGCCCGAAGTCAACTTTTCCTACACTAGTCTCTGGCTGCCATTGCACAGCATGAAGCTGCTTGAGTCTAGCCTTAATAAGTGGAGTTTTCACATTTCTTCTTGACCTCAGGAGGGTTACTGAGGACTGGCTTCCACACAAGACCTCTTTTTTAGGACATTGACTGTTCTGCTACAGAGTAGACATACAAAAATAAAAATGTGTTCAGACCATGGTTCTATGATGCAGATCCAAGCTGTCATAAGTGGAAATTATTCTAGGGTCAAGATTTCCATTCTCATGGGTGCCCAAGCTGTGGGTATGCAATCCTCCTCAACAGCCATGCTTCCTCAGAAAACAGGGATTGAGTTTTCATCCCCAAATAGTGGTTGTGGGCTACAATGCCTAGAAAAATATTTCACTATTTGTGTCACAGGCTCACAAGGACACCCAGTGCATGCGCTTGGCTAGATACATACCTTCAGTTTTTCTTTTTTTTTTTTTTGTTCTTTATTGCTCTGAATTTCAGTATTGCCTACCCAAATACACCAAACCAGATTCCCAGCTCTCCAGATGTCATGTGTAGCATGTAAGGATGTCAGTGCTGTGAAAGTCAGTCATTAACCAGGTCTTTTTTTCAGATGGTACATGGCTGAATGATGCAGCCTATTTTACCACCAGATTTTCTTCATTGTAACTTCACTGAAGTGTCTGGGTGTACTGGTTGACTAGTCTTTCAGTCTTGAGAGCTCATTTTACTACATCCTTCCATTTCAAATTTTACCTGTGAAAAATCCACCTGCTCCAAGAATGGTGCCAGCTATATGCCAATATTCTTGACCTCACTGGAGCAGAGCCAACCCTAGAGCAATAGTGGTACTGATCCTACAGAAATTGGTTCAGAGACAAATTAAATTACTTCATAGTATGGGGCTCCATTTCCCCTTAACACTCTTCATCTGGAATGAAAGCTGAAGCAGTGTAAAAGAAGTTAAAAATATATTTTAAGAGAAAATTAATGTCTGTAGCCATGTAATATATTTGTTCTGGCCCTTTGCAAAATTATAAACTTGAGCTTGTTTATGCACAAGGTGAGAGGTCAGGTGTGACTTCTAATTTACTTAGCTTATTTCCTATATTAGCTTGATATATGACTTGATGTTTGCTATAAAAAGTATTATGCTAAAATTAAGTTGCAATAGACAGTCATTTCATATGTATAATGTGAAAGGTATAATAAGTCTCAAAAATTACTTGTCAGAGGGAATTATCACCAAATAGATGTTTTGGAGACAGTGGATACTGTCAGACCTCTTGGCTTGGTCAGCTTCAACGTATTTATCACTGATCACAAAGGATTGCTTGGAAAACTGGCTATCATGCCTGTTAGTACAACAGTAAACTACATGTCTTGGAAGAGTGATAGGCATCAGAGAACTCTGTATTCTAGAAAGAGGTGAATACTTTCCCTAAGTAACCAAGACAGCACTAACTCCCAGTCATTTTGTGTCTAGGACATTAACACAGCCTGTGGCTACCGGGAATGCTGAGTAGGAGTGGGAAGATGTCCTTGTGTTCATATATGGTTACGCTGAGACTGTTACTCATACACAGTGTTTGGTTCTGGTGACAGCAGTTTTCAAAAGAAAAGGAAAAATCATAGAGCTTATCAAGCGTGACAGTGATGCAGAAGATTGAAAAATTGTCTAGAAGTGAGAAATGTAAGGAGTTTTGAGAGATCCAGTATAGAACAGTGGCAGGTCTCAGGCAGCTAGCAGCCACTCAGACATACAGGTTACATTCATCTTAGTTAACTGGAGTGTCTGCATCTCAGCTCTTTGTCTAAGCACCCTTTATAGTCATGCTTTATAAGAAACAGGAATAATAGAAATGCATGTCTCCCAAATCAGGTGAACACTCAAATTCTTAATGTAAGAGGGGTGGAGCCTTTTTTAGACAGATCCATTTTAGAAGAGATTCACAATTATAAAAGCACAGTGTAGGATAGGCGCTACATGAAGCCTGAAATCAAGCAGCTGACTACCTCTATTCAGCATTTTTAGTGTTTTCTGCTAGCTTTTTAGTCAGCTTCTTCACCAGCAGCTGGCTGACATCTTACTCAGATGGCTTGCTGTACTCATGTTGTATTTAGGACGATGTGGTCACACAGGTGATAGCTGTAAAATCCACTTGCCATCATGCCTAAAGGAGACGTAGGTCATAGCCCAGCATTGCAATGTCTAAGTTTCCTTCATCAGTCATACCTGAAACCTACAATCAAGAAAACCATAACAGGCTTTTTATAGAGGCCCCATTTCATTATGCTTCATATTTTGATCTTTCAGTTGTGTTTTCTACCAACAGATCTTCACTCTTGCCCTGTCTAGCTGAAGGGAAAGAGCAATACCGTTTCTACATGAGTTTTTCCCCTTCCTACCATCCCTAAGGTCTAGCTGATCTCTCTGGAAACTCACCTGTCTTGGCTCTGCAGAAACACAAAGTATCACAGAGAACGTTTTGACGAAGCCAATAACAAAAGAAGTGGAAGTTGGTTTTGGATGAGCTTGTGATGAGTCATCCTGGGAAAATAATTAATCTTAAGGGATAAACTTTGGGACAGCACACCAAGGGGTTGCTTTCTGTTTAAAGCACAGAGTAGTATTTGTTAAAAAACTGTTGTTTCAAAAACTGTCCAAGTGAACAATCATAACAGAGAAGGGAAGTTTACAGTGCAGTAGGTTATGTTTTCTTTCAAACTGGCCATAGATAAACAGATTATGGTCCTTATATTTGTTTCATTGTAATTTGTGTTTAGCCTATTTTCCTAAGGAAATGAGAATTATGTTATCGTATTCTCTGTGTGGGTTTGTCTCACTAACACTCAGCATCAAATAACGTTTTCACCCATGGTCACTTTCAAAAACATTTTTCAGAGGATGGCATTCTGAAAAATTGTGACATTATCATTGCGTCGTAAGAAATTGTGGTTAGGTAGAGGAGAATCATCTAAGTTAGTGTGCCCAGCTGAGGAAAAAGCAGGGAGAAGTCAGCCATTATATTCTGTCTTACAGCAGCCAATTGATCAGTGAATCTGTGTGTCCCAGCGAGCCCATCAACACACACTATGCAAGATATATTCTATCTCTGTCTGTTGAAAGGTCATACGTGATGGGGAAGCTAGGGTTATTCTGAAGGAGAGTAACACATGAAATACAGGGCAAAAATCCACAGGAAATGGCGTCAAGCTAGGTTGTAGTGTTTGTTATTGTATTTCATATTTTAGCATCATTTTCAGTGTCTTGGTGTTTATTTCAGAAACTTAAATATTATACAATGTGATGATAATCTTCTAAACCCATAGTTTTCTTCAACAGGTCAGTTGTAATATTGATGAAAACCCATAAAGCATGATAGAGGAATCATTCAGGAATTATGTGAACAGGATTGGCTACAAGGTCTTTCCAGTACAGTTTGATTTCTGTATAGTGACAATAACACAAGAGAATGAATGTTCTTGTTTGTTTTCAGTCTAAGTATAACCTTGGCTGAAGAGGACTATTGAACAGAATTGCTGAAATACAAGGAGTTTACCCTCCTTACACTCCTGGAGCATTCTGGTTGCACAACTGTAACACACAGACTTTCAGGAGCTGGAATCCATTTATTCTTTAAAAGCCAATGGCATAAGTCATTTGGTAGAAACTCTGATACGTTCATTTTTTTTTTTCACTTAAAACATCATTAAATATCATTCCAGCATAGACCAATATAATTCATCACCAGCAGGAACATTCCTCCATTAATGTCCTTTCACATTATGCTGACACGTAGATTTGCTGGGGTTTTGGGTGACACCAGTCATCACTGCATATGTAAGATCTTAACATATGTCCAGCTAGAATGTAAGAGATGCTTTGATTACAAAAATAGTGTAATACTGTGTATTCGCACAATAATTTAGGTTAGAAGGGACACCTGAGCTTCATCTGTTCCAACACCCTACTTAAAGCAAGGCCAACTTTGCAGTTGCATAAAGTTAACTTTAATGTCTTTTGGATGCCTGGAGGAAGAATGCAAAAGAGCAATTTTAAAAATAAAGCTTTCCTCCTCCAGTATTGCAGGAGCTTAATTTTAGACTATGAGTCACTCCTTGGAGGAGTTTCTCCCTACACGGATTATAGGAAAGACTAAGCTGACTAGCCCCCTGCCAAGGCTACAAAATCAGCCCTTGCTATTTCTCGAGAGTGTAATGTCTCTAAACCACAGTTTATCCAGTTGCCCCTACTGGAATATATCTGCACATCATGGTTGGTATATCAAACAATATATTTATATACTCTTAAAATCTACGTAATTGCCAGCCCCCAAACTTCAGTCACTTCAGTCATTCCTGACTTACTAACAGTTCTATCAAATATTGCCTTTTCATGGAAAATTTCCATGTGAATATTTTTTAAACCCTGGAATTAATACTTTTGTAGGTTTGTTGATCTATACAATCTATACATCACCTAGTGGTCTAATGGTCAGGTCATCTATAAACTGCAATGTGAATTCTATTGATATACTGCTGTAGTTGTGTTACAAAATTATTTTATTATGTGCCCAGACCTAATTGTGAAATACTAGGGGATATTCAGCATAAATGTGACTATGGTAGAAATTTTTTTAGAAGTTTGCTTTACAGATTAATTTTAAAAAAGATTTTTTTTTTTCTCTGAGTAGATTTTACATATGACTGCATTTTTACTGCTTCTAAAATGAATATAACAGATGACAGAATTTTCTTTCTCCAAACAGGCAAATGGTTTAACTATGGAATTATCTTCCTTGTTTTAATCCTGGATCTGAATATGTGGAAGAACCAAATATTTTACAAACCCCATGAATATGGTCAATATATCGGTCCTGGACAGAAGATCTACACAGTGAAGGACTCAGAAAGCTTGAAGGACCTTAATAGAACTAAGTTATCTTGGGAGTGGAGATCCAATAACACTAACCCATTGACCAACCGGACCTATGCTGAAGGAGACATGTTCTTGCACAGCAGATTCATAGGCTCTAGCCTTGATGTCAAATGTCTGGCTTTTATTCCAAGTTTGCTGGCTTTTGCTTTGTTTGGTTTCTTCATCTGGTTCTTTGGGCGATTTCAGAAAACTGACCAAGGCATGGAGAATGTAGACAAATCATACACAAGAATGAAACGAAAGTCACCATCAGATATGGGAATAACACGAGAAAATACACAGGTGTTAGTAGAAGAACCACTAAGTTGTCAAGAACCACATCTCGTATCCATAAAATCAGACTTAAGTGAAATAGTTTTAAATTCTTCTCTCCTAACTTCTGAAAACTTGAACGCACAACTGAATGAACAAGATAGCCCTTTACAGCCAGTACCAGAGTCCTCTGTCCCTAAGAGTAACCCTGTGACATAGAGGCAAATACCCAGGAAAATCAATTTAAATAAGAAGTTACTATAAGATTTCAGTTTTACCTTTTGTAAGTTAAGATTTACATAGCGTTTAGAATAAGAAACTCAACCTATACCAAAAGGTGCTCAGCATGCTTTTTCTAGGAATTTGGTTTTTATTTGTATTATAGTATGTGCCTACTGTATATCTAACATTCCTTTATAGATTGCTTCCCAAAATTGCACAAGCTATTTATTAGTACATTACTTTAACTGTATAATAGTGTATTAGATGATTACTTGCAGGTATAAAATTCTACCGTGGTGGTGCCTTGAGACATTAAACTGTTTTTTAACTCAACACCAGATGTATAGCACAGTTCTTCTGATCTATTTTGCAAAGCTTTTTTGTATATGGTTATTTCAAGTATCATTTGATGTCTTGACACAGCAGATAGATATAATTATTCCTAAAGAAGGGTTTCTGTTAGGATATCACAACTTGACTTTGTTATTTACTCATCTGTGAAGCCAGTGACTTTGATGACCAGACTGCAGAGAAGCATGTTGATTACCTTTTAATTTTTGCTGGCTAGCTGCCAAACACAAATACAGATTCATTATGCGGTCAACAGCAGAGTGATGATACAGCATGGGTCACTACTTGTGAAAATATGACTTTCTCCATCAGTAATAGCAATTAGGTGATAATGCCTAATTATATTTTTCCTAATTAAAGATAAACTGCTTCTTGATTAAAAGTTTTGCCCTTCACCTTTTGAAAACAGAGGTGAAAATACACGGTCAAAGTACCTCTTTCCATCATCACACCAAAGCTATGCAACATCAGAGAGCCAATGGAGTGAGTACAGTAAAGGACACAACACCCATTAAATCCAATCCTTGTGCAGTTCTGTGCAGATATGGTCTGGGCATACATGAAACATACATAGAAACACACCACATACAGACAGTCTGATTTCTCCAAATATTGAAGAAATGTTTAGGGGTTTAAATTAAAGTAGATTAACAATTGAATTTTATTGCACCCTTTTTTTTCCTTCATTCATTATCCATGAGTAAGTACAACCTGGAAGCAGAAACATAGAGAGCCTGGGTTTTGCTTCTTTGAAGGGGACTTTGTAATGTGAATTCCTCTGCTGTATGATCAAACTATAAGCAATAGAGAAAGTGCATATCTAAAACATCAGAATGACTCTGATTTTCCTCTAATTTAGTTCTATAAATTGTTGTTACAAGTTACTAAATAATAAGTCATTTTTAAGTCTGAATTATTTCCCTGTCATTTACTGGTGTTGCTGTATTTTGTCTTTGTGACTTTTTTATCTCAGTTGTTTTGATCTATCTGCTTTTTAAGTTTTTGGAATGCTGAATTTAGCATGCATAATAGAGCTATGCATTTATTAACTGTCACTTGAGTGCCAATTTTAATAAACATCATTCAACAATTGTTTATTATGAGGCAGGAACATGTTCTGTTAGTTTTGCCATTTTTAAAAACATTTTACCCGTGCATTGTCCTATTTTAAATCATAAATATTTCTGACACTAAAAAAACACAGGCAGTTTCACAGTAATGTCAAAATCAAATATTTTGCTTATGAAACATTTAATATTTCATCAGGAGAAAGTTCACTTTATAATCAGACTAAATTTTTATCCATTAAAAATTATCACTAAAAATAAATCTATTAACTTTTGCCTACTGCAGCCTATAAGCTTGTTTAATTGACTTAAGATAGAGTCAAAGAGAAGCCATTAATTGCTAACAGTAAAACACTGTGAGATCGTGCTTGTACTATATAAGAGGTGACTATATTGATGTTTGACTTTCAAATAGCATTTCATTTCTTAAGTAGTTACAGAAATAGCTGATTAATTTTGCAGATACATGCTTCTCTGGATGTTTTGGACACTGTAAACCCAAGTACTGAAAATCTCCCATTAACTGATTTCTCCTTTTTGTGTGTAGGAGTGGTTAAATCCATTAATGTGTAAGCAGAAAACAAAAGAATTACCTGAGCCGTACACCCTGCATGATTACATGACTCCAAGAAAATTGTTATTAAGCAACTGATCCGCAGCTAAAATAATTCTGTGACCTCACATTGAGTTAATGCTTTTAAGGTCATTATAAGCCTGCATGAAAGAGAGAAAAGCATCAAGTAATCCTAGCTTTTGCATGAGTATTTAAATTAATGGTCAAGCAGAGAGACTTCTTATAGCATGAATTCATAAGAAGTTAAAAGATTTAGTGTATCCACTCACCATGGCCAACTCATCAATATAATTAAAGGAGGAAGGACTCCTCTGTTGTGTGGGAGTCTTGTTTGTAAACACAGACACAGCTGGGAGAAGAGAGGAGTATTTCCACTCTCCACTTCCAGTGTTAAATTTGAGAAGCCCAAGTTACATAGCTAAGTTTACCCTGAGCTCCTTTTGAAGCAGGCAGAGACGTGGGAGCTAAACACTCTGAAGGTGATTCAGCACCTAACTTAGTCATTTATCTCTGCATTAGCAAGTAGCAGAAGTCAGCAGAAATGGGTTTATGGAGTGAAACAGTTGGTGCTGAGGACCCAGTGCCCACAGTTTGTGTATTTCAGGGTTTTATTTCCATTTATTTCTTGTCTGCTTCTTACAGACTGAGCGTACAATAGTGGCTGGAATATATTTCGGATAAATCTCATTCATGTGCAGAGACCATACCATTTGAATTAGGGGCGAGTAAATGGGCACAATCTCAACTGCGTTCCTGAGATGAGCTACCTAGAATGCTTTGAGTTGGAAGGGACCTTTGGAGGTCATCTAGTCCAACATCCCTGCAGTGAGCAGGGACATCTTTAACTAGATCGGGTTGCTCAGAGCCCTGTCCAACCTGACCATGAGCTATTCCAGGGACAGGGCATCTACCACCTCTCTGGACAACCTGTCCCACCCTTATTGTAAAAATTTTCTTTCTTATATGTAGCTTAAAACTCCCCTCTTTTAGTTTAAAACCATTACCCCTTGTCCTGTCACAACAGACCCTGCTAAAGATTGTCCTCATCTTTTTTATAAGCCTCCTTAAAGTATTGAAAAGCCACAATAAGATCTCCCTGGAGCCTTCTCTTCTCCTAGCTGAACAACCCCAGCTCTCTCACCCTTTCCTCATAGGAGAGGCATTCCAGCCCTCTGATCATCTTTTTGGCCCTCCTCTGGACCTGCTCCAACAGGTCCATGTCTTCCTTGTGCTGAGGACTCCAGAGCTGGACACAGTACTTCAGGTGACTTCTCACCAGAGCAGAGATGCAGAATCACCACCTTTGATCTGCTGGCCACACTTCTTTTGATGCAGCCCAGGATACAGTTGGCTTTCTGGGCTGCAACTACACATTGCTGGCTCATGTCCAGTTTTTTATCTACCAGTACCCCCAAGTCCTTCCCCGCACGGCTGCTCTCAATTCCTTCATTCCCCAGCCTGTATTGATACTGGGGATTGCCCTGACCCAGGTGCAGGACCTTGCCCTTGATCTTGTTGAATGAATCTCATGAGGTTCACATAGGCCTACTTCCCAAGCTTGTCCAGGTCCCTTTGGATGGCATCCTGTCCCTCAGGCACCACTGCACCACTCAGCTTGGTGTCATCTGCAAACTTGCTGAGGGTGCACTCGATCCCACTGTCTATGTCATTGTTGGAGATACTAAGCACCACTGGTCCCAGTACAGACCCCTGAGGGACACCCGTTTTTCTCCTGAAGCAACTCATCTTCCTCCTTGGACTATAGAAGGATCTATGGGAGACTAGGTGGCTAAGAAGGAGGCTAAAATTGGTTACTCAAAATGGAAATGTTCCTCTTCCATTCACTTTCATAGTTTTCAACTGTTGTTCATTATTAATATTCTGAAAGGTTTTTCTAACTCTAAACACTCTGAAATGCTTTCTAGTCTAGTACCCATCACTGGGACCTTAATGTGGATGGTTGACCTTTAACTGAAAGCCTAACTGTTAGATTATTCTGTAGCATTTTTTTCTTTTCCTAGCGAAGTTAAAGAATCCATAGAAGGGAGGAAGCTTGAGGAACTGTCATTTTTTTACACAGTGCACAAGTATCCGTTCTAGCGTCTATAATAAACCATCTAGCAGCTGCCATCACTGCAGGGCTGGACTGTGTCTGCTTTGTCAGAGATCAGATTTGGTACAATAGTTCTTTTTTACCATAGATACACTGTACAGTGATGGATGATAGATACTGCCTAAAATAGCACACACAGGGAGACATCTCTAGGATAAGCACGTAAGATTTATGAGCCCACAGGTGCCTATAAATTGCATTAGCATTCTCAACAATTACCTTTCCCGAGATGGAAGTGACATGGAGCAAATAGAAGGGAAGAATGTTTGTAGAAAGTACCTTAAATATAATATTTGTGCTTATGAATGGTATATGTATGTCTAAAGTCCAATTGTGTGAGATGTGTATGTGTATGTATGTTAGGAGCCTAGGGATTAGTTGATTCTGTTGGGAGAAACTGCTGAGTCTCTCAAGCAGATGATTTACTACCACCCTCTTTATTCTACATGGTTCCTTGAATTACTTACTCCAGTTTGCTTCATCTCCTCTGCCTCCATTTCTGCTGCCTAGAAAAAATAATGCCCAAAAAAGAATATTTAATTGTGCTACCTGCTTCCCTAAATTACATTTTTGTCTAAGTTATGCAGAAAGCAAAATTTTTCTGTTTTAAATGATGTCTGTCCTCTCCAGCTAGTATCTTCATACTCTGGGCTACTGCACTGTATTACAGTATGTGTTAAATTATTGCTTTTCCTGTGGTGAATAGCCTCCATCATGACAACCTCCTGGAAACAAAGAGCTGACAGCTCTCAAAGGCTGGAAAGGCAGTGTCACTTACTAGACTTGCAAGCTCATTTTCCCACAAGTGAGTGGGTTATGACTCACTAGTAAAAGATTTAACAGATTTTTAATACACTGGCCTTAATTTTAACAACCTCCTAGGAGGGTCTCAGTGAGAGAAGGCTTTTTATCTTGGGCCATAAAGTTGAAGTAGTTACAGTCCTGCAAGCAGAGTGTCTCAGCTTTTTAGGTTGCATTTAAAAGTAACCATGTTAAACTTTGAGCAGATTACAAGAACCATAAAAATTAGACAGACCAAACTGTGAATAGGAACATAAAGTTGCTTCCCTTGTAGGTGCCCAGTGCAGGATATAGACAAAACACACATTTATCAGATGTTAGAATTACCTTGTCCTTGGGGTTATGGACAGTGACATGCAAAGATTCAAGCTGTATTTATTAACAAACAGTTGCAGTCCCTTTATCAACAGAGATGCCACTGCAAACACCAGACAGACCGGCTCTTCTACGGTCTCTCTCCTGTCCATCCGTTCTAAGCTGCAAATGACAAAGGGGTTGTTCATTTACCTGTGCACTCAGAACTGTCCTGTGGTTGGAACACATCCTGTGATGTGGAATGCCATTATGATGCCTGTTATACAAACTGCAAGTAGGACAACCGAGGACAGGCAAAAGGAGGAAATCTGGTCTGTGAGTTCCACAGCCTTGAGGTGAAGAAGAATGGCTGTGGGACAATTTCAGAGGCAAATCAATATAAATGAAAGTTCTATTTCATAGGAACACAAGGGGACAAATGGAGAGACAGCAAATCACTAGAAATATTTCCATCCCCTTTCAGATATTCAAACAGAAGCACCAAGTGCCTGTTCCCAGATGCTCACAAACAATTCTCAGCTTCCAGATGACTTCTGCATGAGTAGCTTCTCTGGGTGACTAGGTTTTAACACCATCTTATTTGCCTCCTCACACTTCTTCTGCATGAGGGATGTCAGTGGGTTTTCACTGTTCGAGGGAAAGTTTTCTGAATGGGAAGTAGGGGAGAAACTTATGAAGGAGAAACCCCATGAGGCTGGTACTACCCACAGCAAACTCCTTATTGGAAAGAGGAAAGCATGAATCCAGCTGCTTTGCAAAGAGGAGTGAAGTAGCATCAAATTCTTTCAGAAATATGTGTTACAGCAGCAGCAGAGTCACAGAGATACTTCTAATGTCGTGCTTTTCCTTTGTTGTGTAGCAATTGGGGTCTGCAGAAGAACAGCTTATCTGATTCCTGCAGACAGGTTATAGACCTGGGTCTCATGCTGCTTTGTGGCATCTGGAGCACTTCTCTGAATATGGAATTCCTTCTTCTCTTNAATTTTTATTGTTAGTAACCTAAACTGCAAATTGCCCACTGAAGGCCCATAATTGCTGTTACTGATGCAGTACCATCTGTACATGGGCTCTGCCCAGCCAAGGAGATTCTGCCAAAGCAGCAACAGGTAACTTTCCTAGGGCTCTGTCACAATCTAGGGGCAGATCTAGTGTGAACATGGTTCATTGCAATGCTTTATGGTGCATCCAAAGAAGCATAACTGTAACTTCTTTAAAACAGCCAGAGCCCGATCTCTCCTGTTGCTGGTAACCTGCCTTGCTCTCTGCTACATTCAAAGGAGACATGAGCCATGTGTACATAATAGATGTTTTCGTCAAGTCTGCCTTCATTCTAGCTCTTTTTTTCCTGGGAAAAGGGGTTTCAGCCTGCTCATGCACAGAGCCCCAGTGTGTCCTGCCTGGCATAGCTTCAAGGCTGGGAATTTTAAGAAAAGGCAGGCTCCTTTCTTCTCTCCCAACAGACAAGTACTGTTGGTGTGGCTGGCCATGTTGTGATTCCTACCTATTGCCAGGGAAATGAGAAAGACAAGGAAAAAGGAGTCACGGTAGTCAAAATGCAATATTTGTTTCTAAAAAGTCACTACTGGCTGCTTGTTTGCTCCTTCCTTTTTGCCATCTTTCAGAGGGGCAATTTGAGATGGATCACAACATTTCCTCAACTATTGACTAATTTTTTTCCTTGTTTCCTTTTTTTTTCATGGGATCTTTTCCTCCTTTTCCCCACTATTTAAATCTCTTTGATTCTCAACATCCTCAAAATTATTCTGCAGTTTCCTTTGGGGCTTTTCCTTTCCTCTCTGCTTACCTCCCTTTTACTTTCATTGTTTCATAAGATAACTAATTCAGCTTGGAATGGGTTCCTAGCCAAGCCTTTGCACAAATCTGAGTCAGTTCTGAGCTCAAACGAGGTTGCTCAGGGCTTTATCTTTGCAGGTCTTGAAAATACCCAAGGATGGAGGCTGCACAACTTCTCAGAGCAACTTGTTCCAAAATTTGCTCAGTATTGCTATATAAATGTTGCCACTAGTAGAAACCTCCAAAAGAGATTCCCAGTGGTAATAAGTGGGAATGATCAAACTATGTGCAAACCATGACAAGTGACATAGTGTGAAGCCAAAGCTACCAAGATGTGAGCATGGCTCTGTTCAGGTACACTCCGCCCTGTGGGAAGCTATCCATACCAGCTCTCGCTAGATACTACAGAAGCATAACTGAAAGCAGAAGGTAGCATGCAAGCATTGAAGAAAATCAAGACAGTTTCTTTGTGATGCTGAAGTTAACTGTAATTTATATTTCATACTGATGTAACTGGTATCTGTTTATTGCCTGGTACCAAATTTGCATATTGAAGAAGTCAATTATCTCTTCAATTTGCAATCCTTGGCTCATGTAATCAATTACTCTGAGTGAATGTTTAAAATTACTCATGAAAGAATCACACTTTATTGTATTTCATCTGGAAGAACCAGTAGCAGCCATTAATAGAATGGATTATTACATTTTTTTGGAAACTTGTTTGAACTGGTCAGTAGGAAACAAATTGAATAGCTGAACTTATACATTGCCAGAGTCATTAATCTATACAACCATACCGTGATCTTTATTAACTGAAAAATCATTCGATTAACTGAAAAAAGGACTTCTTTCTTCTCAGACTTCCATTCATATTGACTTTTTATTACTGGCCTTGTGTATGTGTGCACACACAAGAGTGTTAGAACTGGTTTCCGAAAGGAAAAACAATTTAGAAAACAATGCTTGCATGTAATGTGGATGAATGCTAGGCTGGTCAGGGGTTTGTTTTGTTTTGATTAAGGTTTACCTAGTGCAGCTAAGGAGCCCTTCCCTCCCAGCAAGTCTGGCAGAGGCAATCAGAAGCAAATTGGTCCCATTCAAGTTCTTGTCTGGGAAAGTGGCAGATTTCTTAAAGAAATGTGAAAGGGATACTGACAACTTTGCAAGAAAAGCAGGAGGTTTAACCAGTAAAGGAGAGGATGAATGTGCAAAGATCGAACAAATCAATACCATTTAATCCACATTTGTGTCTTAAAGCAGTAGCTTATCTGAAGAGCCTGTGTAATTTTAAGGTATAGAAAGATAAAGGCAAAGGAACTATGCAATAAGACATTACTTTATTAAAAAAAAAAAAGTTTTAAAAAGTATTGAAGTCTCTCTCTCCCTTTAAATAAAGATAAATGCTGATAGTGACTGCTTCTGAGACACTGCAGGCTTTGCTGACCTTTTCTTTGAGATATTTAAGGAGACATAAAGGGAGTTGATGTGCAGGTAGCTACTAAGTCTTTTGGACTACAAGACACATCCTCAGCCACGGTCACAGTTTCAGTATTTAATTGTTCATAAAATAATTGGCTGAAAGAAGGTATAGCTTGAGCCAACAGCAGCCAGAGTTAATATATTCCAGAACTGCAGATGTTTGAGGATCCTTGTAAGGTTCACGCCCTGTTGTCTGTGGCAGCCTTGTCAGGTAACACTGCTGAGGATGCATGTGTGGCTTAACTTCTGTGTCACCCAATGATAACACAAGCCCCATCCCACAAGAGCTGATAATTTCCAGTCATCATTGTTTCTACGTTTCCATGGTTACTGGACAGAGAAAATTTCCTATTTTTGCTTCATGAAACTATACAAAAGTAGAACACTTGCCAAAATCTCTGCAAGGTTAAAATTAAATTGTGAGCAGACAATATAGCCATTTTCCCTTCTTGTGTGCCGTTTACTCTCTTCCCATCCTTTCCGTCGCTTCTGACCTGCGCAAATCCCACCAGCAAAGCTACTCCTCAGAAATAATCCCAAAGCGGGCAGAGATCAAACTCTTTCCTATGGGGTCCTGGAGAGGCTTCAGGCATTGTTCATTCAAAATGGAAGAAAAGAAAAAAGAATATTGATTCCAAGGTCTAAAGAGTTTGTTATCTATATAGAAGGAGATAGAGCACATGAGACAGTAACCTCCTGCTCCATTTTCACAACAAGTCTGCCTACGAGAGCTGATATAATTATTTGTTGAACCTATCAGTTACGGGTAGGCTTGGTGTGTAGTATTTAATGAAACCTCCATGGAAATGTCTGTTGTTCCACCTAAAAGCGGGGGGAGGGGGAGTGTCAGTTTTCAAGCCCAGGTGATACCTGTATCGTGTCAGAGTGGACAGTGATAGGTCCTTAGCTAGCAACCAATCTGTGCTAACAGGTTCTTGAAATTCATGCAGGGCCATCTGAAGGTACAAGCTCAGGTCCATGTGAGCTATGTGGCTATTTTAGGTCACTGCACCTGGACAGTTAGCCGTGTTGCTCTGAAGAATGTTACGAAGACACAGTGTAATACTGGTCTGACTAGACTTCAAAGGTATCCCATTCATTTGGGATTAAACACGAATTTAGAGATTAAACACAAATAGCACAAATGTCCCTCCTCGTGTTTTTATGGCTCGAACTTTACATCACAGAAATATCTACCATCCCTTTGGAGAAGAGAACCAGGCAGTTAACAAGACCTTTCTTAGAGACCTCTCTGTGTCATCTTCTGTGGTCTATGGGAAAAACACACTTTACTCAAACTACCCACTCGTATTTCTCCTTACTATTTATACGACAGTAGCATCTAAGTGCTTTAGACAAATCAGACTATAAAGGTTGGAAAGGAACTGCTTGAAGAATTTGTAATACAAAAGACATGCAAAGGTAGAAAAGAAAATTAAAATGCTAAGAAATGAAATCGCTTGCCCAAGTTCCCACAAGTCAAGTATCCCACTGCTTGTCTATTTTATTAGGACTGTGGCCTTTCTAGTTTGTTGCTGTCAAAAGTTTTGTTTGCTTCATGAGATTCAAAAACATACGGACACGCAATGAAACATCCCAGGAACAGGATTAAGCATATTTCACCCTGGCATGTATTCCATCTGGAGAAATGAAGTTTTTGAAATCAGAAGGCAGATTTGCTAGCATCAGACACCCACTGCCTCCTGCCATGAAAATGCCTGCAGGGTGACAATAATGAGAAGTGGAAATACCTCACTTCTTCCACAACTGCCTTCCGGAGTTTGCAGATATCAGTCTGAGTTCAGACATTGTGAATCTGAAAAACAGACTTCAACAGTGCTTCAAATCACAGCAAGTAATACGCAAAGAAGTTATAAAGCTGCTCTTTTATCCCCACAAATGTTGACATTCTATTGTTTCTTTGCAAATGATATTTTGCAAAAAGGAAGTAGTTCAATTCCTTTTCACAGTACATGCAAGTACTGCAAGCATTTATGTGGTGGCAAATTCAGAATTTATACCAAGTTGCGTTTTTCCTTCAGCTATATCAAGTGTCACTGAGCAGCAATGCTGGAAGTTCAAAAGACAAGCAGTGAAAAATATTCTTCTAACATGTTCCTGTCATGTATACTGTGAGTGCATTTATTTTTGCTTGAACAATGAAACAGGGAGACCTGTAAAACAACAATCTATTTGTAATGGGATTCTGCATATAGCATCCTGATACACAGTCTTGTCTGAGATGTGAAAGAGCCCTGCTGGTGTCAGTGTGATAACTAATATTTTTAGGGACAAGATGAGGAGAAACACCAGTCCTGTGAGAGTGTGTGTGAGCAGCAGAATGTGACAAGTGTTGTGCCATGTCTCAGCCTGTGCACAGCCAGGTTGGGGTGTTTTGCTAATCAGGGTTAACCTCTGCACACACAGGGAATCATGCAAGGCAGGCAGTGGGAGAAATGCGCCAAGCTGCATGGCACTGGCCATGTGCCTTGGCAGCTATGGAGATACCCATGGACATGGAAAACCTTTGGCTGGGGCCACCTGGCAATTTACTGCCAAAAGCGTATGGGAAGTCACCACTAACAGGCCGGCTGCTGCTATAAATTAAGGCTGGTCAGTGTAATCTCATTTCTAAGCAGTCTCCATGGATGGGAGGAGAAAGCTGGGGCTTTCCGTGAGCAGTGGGGCCTGGTCACAGAGCAGTAAGATGTACCTCCCAACAGTAAGTGCCTGGCAACAGGAGAGGTGGCATCACCCCATGCCTCTGCCCTAGTCTGGTAATAGGGCAAGAAGGTGGGGCGGACCCACACTCTTGAGTCCTCTATCCCATTATTTTTTGTGTTGCCTGTGCACTTCAGCTGTGAAACCTCTGTCTCATGCTGGTGTCAACATACTTCAGCATGGGTAAGACACAGCATCCCCCAGGATGGGGCTCTTAGTGCTGCAGGAGAGGTATGCAGGCATGGATCCTTTGCTCCCAGACTGTCTGGTAATGGCTACTTTGCTCTGGAGACCAGGAAAGGCTTTTTCTCTTGCCAAAATGTTTTGTCAGAAGGCAGCAGTGCAAAAGCACAGGGGGTGAGCTGGAGGTCGTGGGCACTGAGATGCACAGAAATGTCTGGTGGGGCTGAGCCACAGGGGTGAGTGGTGGTTTCTTGATCCTATAAGGGCCACTGGGTACAGGAATAGATGTAAGGAACATGGACTGGTTGTCACACACTGGTTGTCAGCTTATCTTCCTCACTGCTCCTTCTGTGAAACAAAATGTGGAGATACTGGGGGGTGGGACAGGAGGCGTGGCTTGCATACAAGTGCTAGTTGAGGCCACAGCTGTGTGAGTAGGTGAGTGGAGGGATAAGCTTGGCCTCTTCTTGTCAGGTAAGACCAGTTTTTGACTCTTTTCTTTATCCAAGTCCTATTTTTTTTAAACACATGTATCTTCTGGCAACTTTATCATCCAGATGTAAGATTTCCTTCTTCCTAGTAGCTTGTGCCAAAACTTCACTTTGAACTACAACATTAGGGGATGTGAGACTGCAAAATTTTGTCCTGCTGACTGCATCCTTTTGCAGATTAATTCAATTATGCCTCAAGTTTTAATAATCTAAACTGGATATTCTGGTTGGCAGAAGAGCCTGGATATTGTTTCCTCACAGCATGAGAGATTTACCAGATGGCATAACTGCATTTTTAATCAGATTTGTAACTCTGAAGAAAAAAAATGCCTAAAACAGTCTGAAAGGGAGAAAACTAAAATTCATCAGCCTGTTAGATAACTGCAATATAAGAAAGTAATGATCTCTATTCTGACAGTTTGTGGAAACCTGACACTTCCAGGGCCTTATCTCACACAACCTTGTCTTTAAGTTATTTTGGCAATGTTCTTGTTTTGGTAGAAGGAAAGACTTTGAACTGTGAGTAGATCTAAAATTTAATCTTGAAAGAAATCAGCGTTCCCCTCCTGTAACGGTCTATAGTTGAGCACTGGTGTGAGTGGTCTGTTTCACAGCCCCAGTACAGTGTAGGGATTTACTGGAAGAGTTCCGATTTCTCAAACCCTGCTGCAGGTGTGGCCTGAGAACCTGTCTCTGTGTGCAGGGATGAAGTAAGCCCTGTGGTGCAAGAAGGCTTGCAGATACTTATTTCACTCTATGTACAGCTTTGATCACACTTCCTTTAGCTTGTTTTGCATCACTTAGAATCATAGAATGTACTGGGTTGGAAGGGACCTCTAAAGGCCATCTAATCCAACCCCCCCACAATAAGCAGGGACATCTCTAACTAGTTCAGGTTGCTCAGAGGCCTTCTAAAGTCTCATCTGTGAATTGTGCCCACTTGCTAAGCTGTGCTTAACTTTCCGCACAGGCCCTCAGATGCAAAAGGATGGTGGCCTTAAACAATGTCCCAGAATTCACCCTGGAAGCAAAGGTGCACTCACTTTCCCTGGCTCCCCATGGCTGCAAACATTTATTCCCCTGAAACCATGCAGTAGAATTAATTCCACTGCAGAAAGTTTCTGAGTGGCTGCAGGGGTAGGAGAGTAGGTCCCAAGAGGTGCCTGGGGATACCCATGCACTTGGTTTTCAGTGGAACCTGGGAACTTCAGTCACACTGGCAAATTTAGGTCAATCCTAGATAATTTATTGTGTTACTTAATTTTAAAAGTGTCCATCCTGTATTTCACAGCAAGGGAGATAATAGCTGCAGCTGTGGGGAAAGTGCAAAGAGGCTGCTGGTAGGAGTGACTTGAGGGGTAACCTTTCTATGAAGTACATAAGGAATTTCCTGGGGTGTGACTGATGGTTCACAGCAGTGCTTGAAGAGTTTCGAACTCTTCAAGTGAGCTCCTGCCTCTGGTTTGCTCAGACTGGGGAGTTTCTACTGATGATGAACATGGTTATCCCTGGTAGCACAGAAACTCTTATTTTTTCTGGATCTAATTAGCCTAGAGCTGTTGCCAGTCATATTCAATGACTGCCAAGAGTCTGTTCCTCCAGCAGTCTTTATCTCACAGAGAGACAATACTGAGTTTCTTGTGCAGTGGCAGGGCTTACCAAAAGTTAAAAAGAAATATGCTAGCAGGCACCTAGATATATATATATATATACACACTTCTTACAGCAGCATCAGATGTGACCCAAGTAGGGCATGTGGTAAGATCAAATACCAGATAGTAACATGCTATCAAGATCATATTAGCAGCTGAGTGTCAAAACCTGACACAGGCAGCAATCTGTTCAAACATACATTCCTTGTATGCCAACAGCAGTGGGGGGCATAGAGGGTCAGGTCAGGTTCGTATCTTTTTTCATGTTTTAAAATGGCTTTCTTGGACTTGTTAGAGCACTTCTGCAGAGACGTAATCAATGCAGGAAAGGAAGGAAAAGGTCTGATGTACAGTAGTAAAAATCTGTTATTAAGCCGTACTGCATTGGAAAGTCTTAATCAACGTGGGTGCTCAACTCTTGTGAAAACAGGAGAATATGTGTAGGTTGCAGAATACCAGTTCAAGTGTGTCTTTAAGCAACACCAATTTGAACTTTAGCAGAAAAGATTGAGAACTGAGGTGCTTTACAGATACTTGTTCCTATAATGGCAAAAATAGTTTTTCCAACACTCAGCCTTTCTTTACCTTTTCTGTTAGGGTTGTAGCATCTGGTAGCCTACAGGAAGTGCCAGCACGCTGCAGTACATCAAAGCTAAGACTCTAACGCATGTGCAAGGCAAAAAGGACCTTTGGGGGAGGTAGTCCCTACAATTCTAAGTGGAAATGAAGCCTGATCACTGCAGGCTGTAGTTCAAAAGCAGTTTCCACATATTGGCACAGTCTAACTTCAGTACTAAACTACTCTAGGGCAGTGACCACCTATGCTCTGTAGATTAAATTTTCAGGGTTCCCAAAAGACCTAAGAAAGAGAAGCTGAGAAAGTGGAGTTAATGTCCTAGGAGGCTTCCATTTTCTGGAATAATTCACTGGTTTAGATGGTCATTAAATACCAACTACAACTCTTTTAAATAAATCTGCACATTTTAACAGTTAGTTCTACATTTATGTGTGTGCATGTTGGAGTGTATAATATTTGAAGGGAAGATAGAGCCAGGCTTTTTGCAGTGACAAGACAAGAGGGAACGGGCACAAACTGAAACGGAAGAGGTTCCCTTTGAACATCAGGAAACACTTTTTTGCTGTGAAATGAGTTAGCCAGGGAGGTTTTGGCATATCCTTCCTTTGAGAAATTGAATAGCCATCTGGATACAGTCCTGGACAGCTGGCTTTAGGTGGCCCTGCTTGAGCAGGGAGGTTGGACTAGGTGACCTCCAGAGTACTCTTCTAACAACAAGCATTCTGTGATTCTGTCATTCACTGAAATGATCACACTTCTGCAGGTGTTTTCAGTGCATGTCTCACATTTTTCTTGTCTCTCAGTAAAGATACAGCAGTAACTCTAATGATGCCTTTGCTGTAGTTGCAAGTATAACGAAGCTTATATACCCGGTGGCTACCTGCTGGCATGTAAGTCAACAAGAACACTGAAGGCAATCATTTTAGATGACCAAAGAATGCTTCAGCAATGTGCTTGTGACTAAAAGTTTTCTACCTGCTGCTGGACAGGTTGTTATAGATTACTATGCAACAAATATTCACTTCATAGATACAGCCACCAACTTGTGTGGTGCTTCTCACACTCTCAAATACTGCTTTTTGTACCACACTGATGATGATTGCAAAGCCCCAGTTGCCATGTGACGTAGTTAAAATGAGTATGCCATGGGACAGAAACAGAGCACATGGACATAAGCAAAAGGAAGACTCCTTCCTCCCTGGAAAAGATCTGACCCCACCTTCCCTAGCCCAACACTGTGTTTTACCCTCTATGTGGAAATTCTTAGCTTCAAGGGCGTAAACAGCCAGGTTAGTGCAAGTCGTATTCTTGTAGTAGTCCAGTCCTGGATTATTCTCCTCAAGCCACCTCATGTAGCCTCTTCCCACAAGCTGCACCTTCATGACAGGGCCCACCAGGGTACTCCTGAGGTGCAGAAACAGTTGGCCATCTATGCTGGAGCCAGCAAAATGCACTTCAGTCTCAGGCAGCACCAGGTTAATTGCTTTTGCTGTTGACATGATGGAAGAGCAGGAGCTGGGTCCAAAAGTTGGATTGCGACGTCATCTTCTCCAACTCCACCCCATGATTCCATGGTTTGTGATGTCATGGCATGGGGGATGGGCATAGGGTGCCCCACAGGAAGAGAGCTCATGTCTCCAAGCTATGCTAGAGGAGATAGAAGGCGTTTATCTGGTTACTTGCAGCACCTTTCTAACTGGCAAGTGTTCAACTACACATTCAGGATTGGTATTGGCAACACGACAAATAAACCAAAAGACAGTTAAAAAATATTGATAAATACCTAGAAATGTCTAAGTGCCCTTCCATGACTAATCTCCAAAACTTCTAAGCATGTGCACGCACACGCATGGTTAGGTGCACTACCCTCCCCTAGGGTGCTGGTTCCCTGACTCACGTATGTCTTCCTGGGGATACATGGGTGCTCTACATGCACCCTACCCACTAATCCATCCACCAGTGAGAACATATCCCACAAGCCCCCACATACCCCACAGCACTGCCACCCATGAATGTCAACATGCTGGTGCCACACAGGCTGCTCACACCACCTGGAAGCAGTGAGCTGCTGTTGTCAGTGCCAGCCTTGGCTTTGGTGGCTGCTGTTTCCCTCATCCCATTCCTGGGTCTCACACCATTCCAGGCTGTCTCTTTCTACTCTTACAATTCTCCTGGTAATGCCCTTTCTGCTGTTTAATTCAGCTTATGGCTGGCTCAAGTAAACTTCACCATTCCTACTTTCCTCGTGAAGTTAACAGTTTTGGGCAACCACCTTCCCAGAATGCACAGCTTTATGTATTATGTTCACACTTGCTGTGCACGCTCACCTCACTAGCACTTTAGCCATTGTTATCTGGGTCTGCTTCCAAGAGGGAGCTGTGCAAACTCCCCTACAGCAAATTACTAGCAGTGGGTAGTAGATGTGGTGGATATTGCCAGCATAAACAGTGGCCAGAAGACTACAGCATGTGTCAATTAGATCTGTGAACAATAGGGCAGGTGAGTGGCCACCACACCATCCCTCTGGACAGTGAGATCCTGCAGATCTGGCTGAAACCAGCAGGGTCTCATTTACCAATGCAGGAAGATTGGCAAGATTTTACTGTAATGTAGGAGGCTTTGGTGAACATGGCTAAAGGCAAGGGACTGGGATGATGCTCAGCCCATTTTGTCTCCTGAGCTCCTCTTTGTCATACTGCATTCAGCTCTGGAGCTCCCAGTACAAGAGGGACATAGACCTGTTGGAGTGGGTGCAGGGGAGGGCCACAAAGATAATTAGTGGGCTGGAACACTTCTCCTATGAGGACAGTCTGAGAGAGTTGAGGTTGTTCAGCCTGGAGAAGAGAAGATTCTGAGGAGACCTCATTTCATCCTCCTAGTATCTGAAGGGGGCCTACAAGAAATTTGGGGAGGGACTTATTACAAGGGCTTGTAGTGACAGGATGAGGGGTAATGACTTTAAACTGGAAGAGGGTAGATTTAGATTATAAATTAGGAAGAAGTTTTCAGTATGAGGGTAGTAGGTCACTGGAACAGGCTGCCCAGGGAACTGGGCATCAGCACTGGATGTGTTCAAGACCAGGTTGGATGGGGCTTTGAGGAATCTAGTCTAGTGGAAGGTGTCCCTGCCCATGGCAGGGGGATTGAAACTAGATGGTCTTCAAGGTCCTTTTCAACCCAAACATTCTATGATGATTCTATGATTCTATATTAGAGCAATTCCAGCTAGCTGGAGCTGCTGCAACTTGATCATAACACTAAAGGGAAAGACATGTTCCTTCCCCCCCCAAAAAAAAACCCAAAACTCCCCAAACATTGTAAGGCTGATCTGAAATAGACCTCAAAAGCTATTGGACACAAGGACTGAATGGGTGTGCCTCACTCTGACCTACATAGATGTGGAAAAGGAAGAAAAAGGATGCTGCATGGGAGATTAGAAACACATCTTCAGCCAGGAGAGCAGGGACAAGGACAGCTACAGCAAGGGCTGCAGTAAGGATCACATCTGCGGCTGACGCCAGCAGACATCTGTGAGTCACTGATGAGTTGTGAGCCCAGAGTGAAAGTGCCGGCACCTGCTCTGTAGAACCCAATTCCAGAGGCAATGTTCTCAGCTGCAGGTTGAGGACAAGGGCACATGCTGAGAAATGCTGAAAATTAACTGATCAAGACAGCCAATGGTTTAGGAAACAAGTCACAGCAGCACAATGAACTTTAAGCCTTTCCTCCTCCATACTAATTAGTCACTTGTTCCAATACTGTCAAGATTGTCTCTTGCAGCCTCTGTACCCCATCCTTGCTTACAGTGTTTTCAGGTGTTTCTTTTTTAAGGAAAAAAAAAAGCATTGAATTAACACGCTGACTGAAAACTGTCACTCAGCCTTGATTTTTGTCTGTTGCATTGCAACAGACAAATTGCAATTGCCTTGCCTTTTTTAAAAAAAGCTCCTTGGGAAAAGGACTGTTCAGTACCCTGGGTTGTAGTGAGAAGGAACACTTTCTCAACTGGGCACAGAATTATCAATAACAAAAATATCCTTTTTCTTATTTATGCTTGACAGTTGTCAGCAGTCATCGCCTTGTGCACAAGTAGTGTGGTTATGGGAGGAAAAAATAGCTTACAGCTACTTGCATGAGTGATGATATATCACCAAGTAAAAAAATTATAATTAGTGATAGTATATGAATTGAACACTAGACTCCCATGGTTTGGTGCTCAGGCACTGATTTATGCTTTAAAAAAATAGCTTACAGTTATGATCTCCATGCTGTCTTTACACCAAACCAATATTTCATCTCAATCTGTACATCCCGTAAGAATTTTAAGTGCAGTCTGAGCATGCAGTCATCCAGAAATTGAGGAAGCATTGCTTTTATGTCACGATTTGTGCTCCTTCCTTAACTCCCATTTCTGTCCTGAAGTTAGACCAGCTGAATATGAGTTGTGCAATTGGCATTGGCCAAAACAGAACCTTTTGTCTGAGTCAGAATTAGGCCATACTGATAGTGCTTTAGATGCACTAAAGGCTAGCACTAGGTTTCTTGAAGCTTCTGAGCTTCACAACCATCTCATAGGCAGTGCCATAGCTATGAAGAAACTGTCATGGAGGACTCTTCATACACTCGGGCCCTGTTAATACAGAGGTTTTACAAGAGACCGTGAATCAGGAAAATGAATGCAGTTTCTTTTTGCCAAGGAGCATCAATCTGCAGAAAAAAATAATGTGTAATAAGCACTGAAAGTGGGATGGCCAACCAGAGCTAAATGAATAATTCTTATTTGGCATTCCCATACGATGAGTGATTTACTTGGCAATCACAAGGTCCAATTATCTTTTAATACTTTTTGGGGGGATGTTATTATGGTATACTGTGCACACAAGTAGAAAATCAATGCTTTTGTTAATAATGTTTTTAATTTCATTAATGAGTGCATTGCAAAATACATTTTTTCTGTTCTCTTCTTAACTTTGAAGATACCTCTTTATACCAGTATTAGTATTCTCCCTAATCTTGGTATTAAAAATTATGTATTATTTTAATGTTACATGACATCCACAGAGCAGAAAACCAGACTGTTTCTCCTGCCAGTTGGTTCTCCACCAAATTGCTCTGCAACAGATATACAGACCCATGCCATACAGAGAAGCTAATTTCATCACAGAGCACAGAAGTGTAGTTGCCAGGCTTTTGTAAGTCAGAATGTTATGACACCTTTTTTTTTGTGAGGATCAGCATAAGTCAGGCTGACGATAAATTCAGAATATCTCCTTTATTCCTTGGCTAATCTCAACATTTAGCAAGCACATGCAAAAGTAAGAACCACTTTAAGAATTTATGACTGTACTTGGCAAGTGAGAGGGGTAAGAAATACAGCAGAGCCAGCAAGACTTTAAAGCTCTACCATGATAGATCTTACCTGGAGAAAGTACTGCAAAGCTGTCAATAGGTGCTTGTAAACAGTACAGCTTGAAATAGGGAAAACATGTTTTTTCCCTGTCAGAATGGCAGAAAGCCTTGGCTGAAGCCCTTGCCTAGCCTATCCATCTGGCTGATGTGAGAAATGAGGTATTGATTTTTCCTATACCATATGATCAGAAACTTAGAGGAGACACAAAACTAGCAAACCACACTGAGTTTATTACACTCTAAGAGAGATGCTGGAGAACTTTTGCAATACATGTCTTTCTATTTATCAAATGCAACTTAATTCATGTTATTAACCAAAGAAATACAGAACACGCACTGCTAGATTTTCTTCTGGTGAGAATTGATGTAGCTGGAAACTGGCTTTCATGCTGCAGTTTTCCATGTTACAGATGTTTTGTTTACTAAAGGGAAATAAATCCTTTGTTAAAATTAAGCTGTAAGTCTGTGATCTTTCAGAATCACTTCATTAAAGTAGGAACACACTTGATACCCATTTCAAGGAAATGTGTGCATCCAAATCCATTCTATATCCTTGAAATTATTGATCTAAGCACCCAGAATGACAACTTATGTAGAAAATAGTTTACAAGAGCAAATCAGAGTGGGAAGTGTCATGTGTTATAATTAAGAATTTACAAGGTAAAGTCAAGAGTACCTCTAGGTACTTGCAAGAAATTAAGATCTCAATATATAACAACATAAACTTTAGTGGGAATGAGAAAGACATGTTGCTGGTGACAATATTTGACATCAGTAGCAAGTTTGCATTATTTTATTCCCTGCTAGAGGGACACAGTAGTTAAAAACTTTCTTAATAAGCCAAAAAGTCCCAGAGGGCTACAGTTTCCCATAGGAGGTCTTTTAATGATAGACCAACACTCACATCCTACGCATCTGTTCTGCTGACTGCCATTACTTAAAATAGCCACTGCATTCGCCTGTCTGCATTTAAATAAGCCAGGGGTTAAATAGGCCTATTTTGATTTTAGAAAGTGTTACCAGTGGGATGGACAAAACACCAGTGGGATGACCACAGCAAGACATGAGCCCAGGAGGAGCTGCGTGCCCCAGGTCCACAGACCTTGTTCACCTCATGGGCTGCAGGCTGTGAACGGCTTTGTTAGGAGCACAGAGGAGAACATGGTGCTGCCTGATGAGCAGCTTTCTGAACTTTGTTTCAAAGCAAGCCATCTCAGAATTGGGAATGTTCCTCAGTATTCCCCCCAAAAAGCTAATGGAAACCCAGAGGGAACCTAACTCTGCAATCATAATGAGAAGAGACAAAATAAACCAAACAAAACCCAAGCCCACCAATTAACGTGAGCAAACCTCGTAACAAAGGCACAAGAAACAAGCCTAATCATCTCTACAGGTATCTAATGTTAGGAAAGCATAAAAGACAGTCCAACCCTTGACCAGCACTAAGCTGAGATTGTGGAGTGTGTGCAACCCCCTTGTCCATGACCTGGAGGTTTCTAGTCAGGGCTGTGTACCCCATCCTGAGGCTTGTGCTGCCTAACCAGGGTCTGTGGGTACTTACTGGGTACATCATCTTTACAAGAGGGAGGGAGCTTCCTCAGGGAAGCTTCCCTCCCCTGCAATATCATCGTAGAATCATACAGTCATAGAATGGTTTGGGTTGGAAGGGACCTTAAAGATCATCTAGTTCCAACCCCCCTGCCATGGGTGGGGACACCTCCAATTAGACCAGGTTTTGCAAGGCCCCATCCAACATGGAATTGAATACATCCAGTGACTGGAGCATCCACAACCCCCCCTGAGCAACCTGTTCCAGTGACCCACCACCCTCAGAGTGAAAAAATTCTTCCTGATTTCTATTCTAAATCGCACCTCTTCCAGTTTGAACCTCTCATCCTATCACTACAACCCATTGTAAAAAGTCAGAAAGTTAACAGTCCTTTCAAACCCTGTGTGCTGGACCCTGCAGGTCTAGATTTAGTCTGTGCCCCATGAAGGCAGGTGGGGACTCCCCATGCCTGTACTACCCTGGGAATATTCACTCAGCAGCAGTTCAAACACAGGTACCTCTTCTTAGCTAGATTGCACAGTTGGGTATCCTTTTTTGAAGTAGGTCCTCCTGCCAAAGCCAAGGAGGAATGAGGGCTTTTCCATGAAAAGGGTGAAAGAGCTGCTCCAGTTTTTATCTGAAATACTGTTTCCAAAACACTTGCTGCATTGACGAATAGCCCCTCTACTCCGTTTTACTGTTCAAGAGAGTATAACTGTTTAGCTACAACCTGGTCTGTCCTAGAAAGCTTTACAGGACCTGCCATCCTCTCCCTTCTACTACCTTCTCTGGCTAATTTTCAGTGCCATTCCTTGTTAATACAGAGTTTACTACAAATTACTTCAAATGAGAGCTCTGTAGACCTCTTTGCTCCAGAATCTCCTATTGCACAATAACTGTGTGAGATCCAACTGGAAGTCTCTCTGAGCCAACAGTCATCTAGCTTGCTCTTAGATAGGGGAGGGTAGAGAGCATTGGGGTAAATGACAAAAGCTGGACACACACACCTTCAAAAAACACCACAGCTGGGGAATGCCAGTACCCCACCATCCAGCTCCTCCTGGGACCTCACAGAGGCTACCAGCCTGTGAAAGGCTCATCCCCACAGACCCAATGGCATGATTGCAGGGGGGACCCAATGCCTCAGTCAGACACTGGAGACTGTGCTCTGTCCCCTGGGGTGTTCCAGGGCAGCACCAGACCCACAGTCTGGGGGACACCCAGCACTAGGAGTCAGTGGGGAGGCTGTCTGGGTCACCTCACAGACTGCGGGCACTGCCCAGGCATATAGGGCTTGCTGTGGGGTTCAAGGAAGAGCATTTTGGGACCACACAGGACTTACTGTTGGATGTTTAGGGGAGGGAAAAGCAGGAAGAGATTGTGGTGGCTTGGGGGAGGAATAAGTGTGAGAAAACAGAGAGAGAAGGGGAGAAAAGGAGCTGGTCCTGTGCAAAGAGGCATTAGCCAGGATGCAGTCAGTCCTGACTTCTGATTAAACTCCATGTTTAGTGATTTTCCCAGGTGCAAGGTTCTCTGGTCTGTGTGCATGTGTGTACGGGGAGGCTGAGTGCCAGGGGTGGACCAGGTGAGGGAGTCCTGTGTGCTGATGATGCCAAGCACAGAGCACGAGGAGGGTGTGCTGTCAATGCGTGGCCCTGGCCAGCACCAAGCTAAACCAGCTGTCAAGAGGGGCACATGGCCTGGGGGTTAAGGGGGCATGTTTCTGGGAGAGGGGCACCTGGACACATGGTCCAGGGGTAGGGACCTGTGACAGGATCTCCATCCTGGGGCTGCCAGTTTCAGCATTCCCTAAAAGGGAAGGTTGACTCCAGCCCTTGCTTTTGAGACCTGGGCAAAGACACTTTCCAAGAATATAGATCAGATCAGACTTAACTGTTTGTTTTGGCTCCCATCAAGGCTTCAGCAGGAGCTGGGTGCTGAGCTATCTAGCGCATCTAGTCTGTCACAAGCTAAACCCCGTCTGTTTGTTTAGGAGGTATGCATGTCTTTATGTTTGTCTCATCTGTACATCCAGACAGCATATCAAAAAGTATATCATGATGGCACAGTTTCAAATGAATACTTTGAACAATGTAAAGAAAGCCAAATTCCTTACGTCCATCATGACCTACGGTCCAATGAAGATGTGCCAGGAAGATTTCTCATTACTGAAGGGAGTTTATATTCCCCAGTTTGGTGTTACCCACTTCTGTTGATTTGTGATGCCATTTTTCTCTCTTTTAGCTTTCAGATTCAGGCTTTGCAGTGTACTTGTTCAACTAGGCTTGGGGTCATAAATAATTGAAATGCACTAAGAAGTGGTAGTTTTGGTTGGCTGATTTATATAGTGAGGAGACTAAAGTGGTTGTGACCTCCTGGTTCTATCTTTGACAAGCGTATAATTGGGAGACAAGAAAGAGGCTCAAAAGCATGCCACTACATGGAAAATGAGCCACTTTTGCTTATGAAGACATGAGGTTGTTCTTCTAAATTGCTCCTCATTCATGCAATGTTGGCTTTTCCAGACATGCTGGATATTCTTCAGTGTCTGGTTAGGTTTGGTGTTAGTGGTCAGAGAACACGAAAGCAATGCAAGCCTAATGAATGAAATCATAGAATCACGATCCTAGAGGAAAAGACCTCTAGGATCATCAAGTCCAACCTTTATCCCAACATCTCCGTGACCCCTAGACCATGTCCCAAAGTGCCACATCTACTTGTTTTTTTAACACCTCCAGGGGTGGTGACTCCACAACTTCCCTGGGCAGCCTGTTCCAATGCCTAACCACTCTTTCAGTAAAGAACTTCTTCCTAATATCCAAACTAAACCTCCCCTGGTGCAACTTGAGGCCATTACCTCTTGTCCTTTCATTAGTTACTTGGGAGAAGAGACCAGTACCAGCCTCACTACAACCTCCTTTTAAGAAGCTGTAGAGAGCAATGAGGTCTCCTCTCAGCCTCCTCTTCTCCAAGCTGAACAATCCCCGTTCCCTCAGGCGCTCCTCATAAGACATATTCTCCAGACCCCTCACCAGCTTTGTTGCCTTTCTCTGCACCTGTTCCAGCATCTCAATGTCTTCCTCATACTGTGGTGCCCAAAACTGGACACAGTAGTCAAGGTGCAGTCTCATGAGCGCCCAGTACAGGGGCACAATCACCTCCCTGCTCCTGCTGGTCACACCATTTCATTGTGAATACACTGCCAGGAACCTCAGCAGATAAACCCCAGGAACACAGAAAAGCAAGAGCAGAAAAAGGGAGGAGGAAAAATGCCTAAGCTGAGCCTTTGGTTTGTTTTTCCGTCCAACAAATGGCCCTCAAAGAAAGAAGTCCTTCACACAGAAGTTAAGGGAGTAAGTTCCTTTGGTTTAAATGTGGTGCAAAACCAGCTCTCTTCTTGTTCACTTGTGCTGCCTGTGTGAGTTCATGCCCTCTGCGGAGTTCACTGGCTTTAATTCTTCCATATCAATGTAAATCACTTGTGATCATAAAGGAAGGACCAAGTTCCTTACCTGTCTGTTATCACCTAAACATTGGAGGGGCTTTACTGTACCATGATAAAAGCCACTGCTATGCCACAGTTTCTGCTCATCTGCACTCATCTAATGCTTTCAAATGGTTTATTATTTATGGAGGGCATTTTAGGCCTAGTGTAAAATATGTTGTTCTCTTTGAAAATCAAACCCCAGTATATTAAGCATGAATCGTATGGAATTTTTTATATTGTTAGCTCTTGATGCATATGAGGAAATGCACTTTGCATCAGCCCTTGAAGTCCTTAGTGTCAATTTTTTATTAATGCTTCCCTTGTAATTCTGTATTTGTTTCTAGCGTAGATGGGAAATAAAATAGGAGCTCTCCACTGACTAATATGACATTTTTGAATTTTCATGGATGTTAACAAAAGACTGTGCAGTCCAGTGAGTAAAAACTATTCAGCAAGTTAACAATGACATTGAGTTTATATCCCATGTGGATATTTTTTAATTAAAAATTGTTCTTTAAAAGCTTGTTATTTTCCTCTAAGACAGTATTTCCAAAAAATATTTAGCAGTCTATAAATGAAATGGACAAGTTCATGATCAGTTGTCATTATGTTATTTGATTACTTCTAAATCTGTGTGGGTTGTGGTGCTGACAACCTGTTATCACTGTGTCCTTGGTCTGTAGCATTCAGCTTTCTGTCTCCTAAGAGGCACTCACTAAAGGACATTTGAAAGTCCCAGCTGGAGGGACGGTTGGGACCACACATTGATAGTTGGTCCTACCTCTAACCCACCCCATGCCTTGCAGTAATTGGACATACAGAAATGCCAGTAAGCGTCCTGGGCAAAAAAAGAGACCAAGTTAAAGACAGCATGGCTAGGCTCAAGGCTATGGCACTCAGCTAGGAGGATAGATGACTTTTTTAGTTAGATTAAAAAACAAGCATAAGGAAAAGATGGGTGTGGGACCAGAAGGGTTGAGGGGCTAATGACTCATATCCTGGGCAAATGAAGAAGGGAGCAGAAAAGGGTCTTAAAGTCCAGGATCCCCCATCCCAAAAGAGCACTATGATGTGCCATACAGTTTGGCTGTATTGTTTAGGCAAGTAATTCTAGCTTGTCCAAGAAGCCCTTGAAATGAAGCATTCACCTGACTCATTACTGCTCTCTGCAAATTTGCAGTGTTGAAGCAAACATTTCAGCAAAAAAAATCTCAAGTTCTATTCATTTCTTCAGGCTAAACATTTTCTGATACATACGTTACAAATTCAGGCTGCGATAAATGGTGTTCTTTAAAGACTTTGGTTTGACACGTCATCGTCCCATGTCAAAATCATTGCCAGTTCTAACAATACATATTATCTGATGAGCTTCTATATTTTCATTAAATACATTGAAAAAATATTTATTTGAATTGCTTTAATGGAGTACATAGGTGAAACTGTAGCACAGACCAAGTATGACAGAAATACAAATTTGACAAACTCCTACTGTGCAGAACTAAAGGTGAAAGTGATTAAGAAGAAATCTCATTCAGAGTTAAAGAGAAGTTTTGTCCTAGAATAAATATAAATTAGTTTTCTGCTGGTTTAGGTTTTGGGTTGGGGTTTTTTTCTCCTTTTGAAGCTATTATTCTGACCATAAAGGAAGAAGGAAAATTATATGCAGTCGCACAAATAGGATCAAAAATTTGTTCCATTTGAACTTCAGCCTATGAACTAAATAGGATATGGATTAGCTCAGACTGAAAATCTGAGCAGAGTTAAGAAAAGTCAGGTATGTTAATGAGAAAGCAGACATTTATCAGAGGACCACTGTGAAAGTAATCTTCTTGCTAAGCCATTGAAGATATGCCAACAGGTTGCATCTGTAACTGGGGGGACCAAGGCGCACAATTGCATAGCCTGGACCCCTCTTTTCACAGCTGTGGTGTTTCAGTCATGTCTGCAAGTCTTTCTTGTTCTTTGTGTCTGTAATTTTTTTGCATCGCTGCCTCTAATTGTGCACCCTTTGAAAAGCTGCCCTACGGCAAATGGATCATTTCCTTTGTGACACTTCAAGGGACACAGCCAGGGCCTTCCTGACATTACCAACCCAAGCTCCCTCTTGGAAAGCAGAGCAGCTTTAAAACAGATTTGACTGTTTTTTTTCTTTGCCTCAGTCAAACAAAACAGATGAACTTAACTTCTAGTCAACATAGTGTTCAGGTTTCTATCTATTCTTAGCCTCTTTGAACTTCATTCCTGCAGAGAAAGTGATGGAAGAGCATATCTGCGCTGTGCCAGATATGCTGCAAAAGTGCTCCTATCCTACCAAAAACCATGGGTTATTAGCACTCTTTCATTTAGCATGTGTACAAATATTTCAGGGCCCAGGTCCTAAGAACAGTGAAAATCTCTGCTGACTTCCTTGAGTCTTGGATCCACTCTCTGATGTCTTTTTGGTTATCTCCTTGGCCAGAGGTCATCTCTCCCCAAGACAGTGAGGTAATGGTTGTCAGTCTCTTTGCCAGCTCTCCTACTTCTGCAAGTTCTTCATGACAGGAGCTTTCTTACAAAACTAGATGCTTGTAACCCGAATCAGTGCTAAGGGTATAGCTGAATAGCCACAAGCAGTGGCAGTAATATGGGTTGACCGCCTCCTGAAGACCTTCAGCCACAGAGCTACAGAGGAGTCAGCTGTACCACAGCAGAAAGGAGATGATAGAAGCATCCTTAAACTGCTCCCATAATCATTTGATTGTGTTCTCAGGTGCCTTTAATCAGTTATGTGACATATCTAAAGCTCAGCACTAGAAGTTTTTCAGTCCAGGATACTTTTTCACTCTGAGGAAGTTTTTTAAGAGCTGACCAATATCTGCCCTATTCAGTCGATGCCATCTCAGGATTTTTTGGTGTAGAGCAGTACAGCAGTCGGTAAATGCACTATAAATTCACATCTGATGTTGCTCTCACTACATATGGGGAAAAAAATTATTACCTAATTCACTTGAAACCATTCTGTGTATTTATTTTTGTACATAAAAAGCATTTTTGTTACAGTGAAGTCTCTACTTCTCTATATGGAAAAAAAATGTCCATGTGTTTTGAGTCACACCATGCAGGCAATGACTGCAGTTGACCTTGTACTGATTGAAAGCTCAGAAATCCAGGTTTATACTTTTAAACTAGATTAATATAAAACTGCTGGAACATAGCTGAAGAACACAATAAAACATAGAAACTATTTCAAACAGTAAATCAAATGAGTTTGCCTTCACTATTACGCGCAGAGGGCCAAATTCAGCTCTGTAGAGTTTGCTTTTGCTGACCAGGTGTACCTAAGGATATATTTCATATATGAACCTTAAATTCTAATAGCTCAAGAATGTCAAATGCAACAGCTGAGAAGGTTTATGTGCAAATGGATATTACCCACAAGAAGCAATTCAAGCACATGAAGCATGCAAAAATCATTTGAAAGCTACACAAATGACAAAAACTTGCTATATAAGAAATAAAAAGATCACTTACATGGGCTGTATAAATGTCTGAATATCTATAGCTTTGCTGGGAATTGAAGCATTTTAAATTTTGGTGTAAGTTGATTCAAGAATTAGGCTTGTGAGCATGGGGGTGCAAACTGGCCTTCTGCAATCTGCTTCTGTTAAAAACAAACAAACAAAACAACCAAAAAAACAGGCTTTAATCGTCATTCAAAAGAAAAGCAATGATAATTATGATTTCAGCAGCCACTTTCTCAGTCTGCTTCAATTCCCAGAGCAGTAGGAAATACGGATGAGTCTGAGCTGTGAAAACTGAGACTAAAGTAAGAATTTGACTCTAAATTTATTCAAATTCAGTGACATTAATTGTACAGCTGCCTAGGAACATATAAAACGTACAGTGGGAATGTATATATTTTAGTTTTTGAAAAGGGAGAGTTAACACTGGCTGAAACCTCTAGAGCAGCACGAGTGATCTCTAGCCCAAGGAGTGATAAATTCTGTGTAAGAAAGCTTGAAAACATGGCAAAATAAAATTGCCTGTTATGGGAACTATCAGTGCTGTGCTGACATAGGCCAGCAATGGAAGTGGTCTGCCAGGTACTGATACTGGTGACGCAGAGGAGATGTAGGTGGGAGCAAGTACATCATTTTCTGGATAAAATACCAAGCAGAGGTTAATGTAGTTGCAAAACCCATTGTGTTGCCCTTTCCCCACTCTATTTTCAGCCAGTGGAAGCAAACCCAATAGCTTTGTGGTGAATGAGTTAATTTGTTGTGGCAGGGATGTTAAAAGTAAATGCTCTTGCTGCTGAGGCTGGAGGGCACCCACTGCCCAGAGCAGGCAGGAATTGGTCTGGGTGCGATGTGTGTTTCTGCTGAGTTGTGCTGGTTTGGTGAGATCATAGGCTCTGTGGGTTGCATCTCTCCTTCCTTTGAAGGCAGAAGCAGCTGAGCAGCCTCTCAAGTTTACCAAGTGAGGAAAGAATTATTTCTTCCTCACCTGCTGTGTTCTTCACAGGAGCGTCAGGCTCCATCAAATGTAATTATTACCCAACGGAAAATTAAAATGGCAAAAGAGACTAATTGAAGAAAAGTCATTTAAGCAGTATCAATAATACCCTCTCACCTTGCCACTGGCAATGTCTGCAAGGCTAAATTTTCACATCACCTGCATTAGCTGGGCTTTGAGATCCATTTGTCACCAGCCCAACCCAGCTGAGCAGGGGAACAGGGGCTGCCCAGACCAGGCCATGCAGGCAACAGCTGCAAAGTGGCATCCACAAGCATCTCCCCAGAAACATCCTACGGAAGGAAAGCTGGCCTTGGGAAGTGGCTCGCTCTAGCTCTCTGACTGGGATAACTTCTACAGAGCTATGTGACCATGAAACACCAAAGTGGTGAGAGGACTGCACTTTGAAGTATGTTTGTGAGCACTCACATTTTGTCCATGGCCAGCATGAATGAGGCAAACACAGGATTTTTGCCTTGGAAAGCAAATAAATGACCTACCTTTTTACCTCTTCCCGCGGAAAAATAATTTTCAGACAATAAGAACTTTTTGTCCCTGACTTGAAGGCAGACCTTACCTTTTCTGGGCTGTGAGATGCACGTGTTGGGGTGATACGAGAGTTCTTGGGACGGTCCCAGTCCTACTCCTGCATCCCTCTGCACTGACAAACCATTCGACTCAGAAAATCCATATACAGCAGCCAAAAGGGCAGGTTTTGCCTTGCAAGAGGAACTGGTTTGAGACCAATCATTCTGATCACAGCTTACGGAGGACTCAACTGCATACAGTTAATAAAAAAGCGCACAAAGATGCCTTTGGCCAGGGTGCTGCTTCCCCCAGTGCCTGCAGCTTGCTGGGTGGCAGGATGCTCCAGCTGTGGTACAGTGTCTGGCTTCAAAGCTGGCCAGTCCCAACCCTGGGGGAAAAAACTGTTTGCATTGTGGTGGTCCAAAGTATTTTTCAAATTTTTGCCAAAGGCACTAAGAAAATAAATGGGAAAGGGCTGTGGCCTGCTCAGTCAGATGAAATATTCAAAAGAAGCATCAGCCGAGTGAGGAGCTTCTTGTAAGAACTAAGGTAGCCATGCAAAAGGTTGTATCCCTCTTCCTGTTCAGATCAGCAATCATTAAAAGAAGGACTGAACCAAGTTAGCACTGGCGGGATTGCTAGTGGTTTTTCAGTTTTGTTCCGCTCCCGCCATGAAATTGCACTCGAGCCAGTACTTTGTTTCTGTTGTTCTATTTTAGACAGATGCTGTAGCTGTGGTGATGCAGTTCTAGTTACTTTGGTTTTCAAATATGACTCAATCCTAAAATAAGCCCTTAAACAACTTTATTTTATCATTTCAAGCACTACTACTGATACATAAGTGACATCCTGGGAGTTACATTTGAAGTCTAAAATGGTAAAATGAGATTACTGATAAAAAAGAAAATGAAGCATAATAATTGAGTTTGGCTCTCTTACAGATTAAATATTATGTGATCAATAGATTATTATGGTTTGTAGCAGTTAAAGTTTCATGTTATAGAAATAATCTATAAACAGATTAGTAGAATATAGGGTTGCAAATCTCCTGTTATAGTAAACAATAGCTATTTGGCATTTTACAGACTGTATAAACTCTGGCAATAAGTAAATACTGATTAGTGCAGACCTAGATGAGTAATTGATTTTAACAATTGATCTTTTATTTTTATCATTTTACATTAGCACCATACTGACAAAAACAAAGAAGTGAAATATGCTGACATACTAGTGGCCGCTCACATGGCTGATGAACAGCCAGAGATCTGAGAAACAGGGTTTTTAGCACCATCTTCATCTTTTCAGGCCCTCTCTAAAACGCTGCTTCTTGTTAAAATATCCAGTAGTACACTTTGTCTTTTCTCCCAGGACAGAGATTTAGCCATCATACTACAGCAACAGGAAGTTTTAAATCTTCTAATTAGAAATTAAAATAGCAAGAGAAGAGATGGCGAGGATTGTGACTTGGTGAATACAACTGTGACTTGGGCAGAAGACACAACTGCAGTGAGCTTTACCAATGCACTGAAGAAGAGATGCTTCTCCGCAGGTCACCCACTCAGGAGATGTCAGAGCTGCTCTAGTCTTCTTACTCCTATTACTCTGACACATTTTCTTTATATAGATAGCAAAAGCTATCTGGTGATTTTTAACTTAAATTATTAACTGGTTTGGGGACAAGTTAAACTGCATTTGCCTGTAAGTAAGTTTCACCATTAAAAAATAACTAGCAGAGCCCTACTTTAAAGCTGCTACTATTTTAATCTGAGAAATCAAGGGAGTCCCTGCCTGTTGAGAGGCTTGGTTAGCTGAGCACCACCACTGTGCTGCAGTGGCAGTCTCCTCCAATTTGGAAGAGACCCACAAGTGCTGTGTGGCCCATACAACCTACCCCACAGCTGAGCACTTCCCCACAGCGGGGACACAGGTGACCCATTCAAGGTGAGACTCACCATGTCCATAGAGGAGGAGATGCCATCCCAGAAGATGCATGAGTGCAGCCCAGAAAGCCAACCATATCCCGGTTTGCACCAAAAGAAGCATGGCCAGTAGGTTGAGGAAGGTGATTTAGCCCCTCTACTCCACTCTCATGAGACACCGCTGGAGTACTGCATCCAGGTCTGGAAGCCCCAGCATAAGGACATTGACCTGTTGGAGTAGGCCCAGAGGAGGAGGGCTACAAAGATGATCAGAGGGCTGGAACAGCTTCCTACAAAAACGGGCTGGGAGAGTTGGGCTTGTTCAGCCTGGAAAAGAGAAGGCTCCAGGGAGATATTGTTGTGACCTTCCAGCATCTGAAGGGGGCTGACAAGAAGGCTGGGGAGAGACTTTTACAAAGGCCTGTAGTGATAGGACCAGGGGTAGCGGTTTGAAACTGGAAGAAGGTAGATTTAGGTTGGAAATTAGGAGGAAATTCTTCACTCAGGGTGATGAGACACTGGAACAGGTTACCCAGAGGGGTTGTGGACACTCCATCCCTGGAGGTGTTCAAGGCCAGGGTAGATGGGGCCTTGAGCAACCTGGTCTAGTAGGAGGTGTCCCTGCCATGGCAGAGGAGTGGAATTAGATGATCTTTTAGGTCCCTTCCAACCCAAACTATTCTATGATACACATTCTGCATTTGAAGTCAGCAGCTATTGCTGCTGTATCACAGCAAGATCTGAGATCTGGGCTCTGTGGCTCACAAGGCTGTGCCTCTCCGAGGTGCCCCAGGGTGAATCCACTACAGCCTGTAGCCACCTGTTAACGGCAAGAGCCTCTGCTGGCACTGAAGGAGGACAGTTTTACAGTACTCCCTGCATAAATATCTACTTCTAGACATACTAGAAAAAAACAATAGCCAGTATTTCAGCCATGTCTTAAAGACCATATTTCACCAGTTGAGCTGTTGAAGGTGGAGCACTCACAGAAGGCAAAGATGTCCTTCACTGCAAGGGCGTAAAGCAGCCATGGTAAATTTGTGAGTACCAAAAATTTGCAGCTGCACAGTCAGTTCCCTTTTCAACACGTTAAAGCACTGCTGCTTTTTGTCAACTAGTTTCACCATAGCATTGAAATCAGCATTGTAACTGAAGACATCTTTGCCTTTATATCCGTAGGTCTATTAACTTAGGGCAATTACTCTGCAGAGAGGTGACAATTCCTTTATGGAAGTTATTGAATTCTGGTGCTGCAAACAGTGCATCAATAATGAAAGGCCAGTAAGAGAGCACAACATACCTGCATCACTCAGAAATATAATTTTTTTTAATGGACTATATAATCTGACAGATAATTTAAGCCTGGAAATTAGACATCAATCTTTAATAATATTTAAATTTACTTTTCAATGAAAATTAAAAACATAAGCTACTAATTACTGGCTTGACTGAACAGAAGGGAGATGGGGAGGAAGGGGTGAAAGGGAATGAAAACAAGTCACCGAGATGTCTCATTGGAGTTTGCTGCCCTTTAGAAGAACTCCCAACTGATTAGTAACCTTGAACATTGATAAATTAGATAATATTCACTCTAACCATTCTCATTTTTTATTTAGCAGAGAATTCCAGCTTTGTTCAGCGGTCAGAATTCTGCTCTTTACATACATGTAACACTGACTATCTCTTCCAAGAATTTGATTTGAGGTTTTCTTGGCTTTTTTGCCTGTTTCATAGTGTATAGCACTGTGCTTCACAAATTTACCACCGCAGAAAGACACTACAACACTCAGATCAGCGTAGGCAACAAAAGGAAAGAGATGCTTGTTTTCCATCTATTGTTGTGCTGATTCAGCCATCATCATTTTATGCTGCCATCAGTTGTCTGATCACACAGGCCAACACTGAACTCAGCAACATCACCTTGAAGTTATCTTTCAAACAGTCCTGCCATAGGTTCCTGTGGGCCCAGCTCCTCCGCTGCCCCTGTGGTGCCAGCATCACCTGCTGGACGCAACAGACAGAGATGGCTCCCTCAGTGGCCCTTCACATGGAGGGGTTGCAAGATGCAACCAGTCCTAATAGAAGCCACACCCAACAAGAAGCTCCTCTGAATAATCAGCTCCTGGTCAATAATCCTGGCGTCGCCCGACACCCCAGCCACAACCACCTGGGTGAGGGTGGAGCCACCAAGACACAGGTGGGCCAGGTTCTGCCTCTGGAACATGAAGCCAATAGGAAAAACAAAACATTCTATGGGGTTGTGACTCATTCACAGGTCAACTCCAACTTGGGGCCCACAACTCAGGCCCCAGCACTTCATCTATATACCATTTTAGTTTTGATTAACTGCTAGGATTAAACACCAGCACCACTCTGCCTTTGAAAAAGGAATGAGAAAAAAAATTGGAGATAATTTTCCTTCCAGTTCTCATATGTGTTATAGGTCTAAATCTGATGCCAGTGGATGCACTGAACCAGATTAAGGTCACAGACAATTGCCTCACCCATAACTCACTTATCCATGGACCCAAAATAGGGATGCTTACAACTGTTTTGTGTTTATCATCTGCCCTTCTCTCTACCAGTTTCATTGCTTTCCTTCAGAGGTTTCCACAGCTCCTGACAGAGCCCAAGGTTTCTGCCCTTGAAAAATGTTAGCTCTCCTTAAAAAAAAAAAAGAAGTCTGGTGTTCATGCATTTCCTGTCTGTCTTATACCTATTCTTGAATGAAACTGAAGTGCAGTTCTTAAACGGTAACACCTTCTGCTAAACCTCTCAGAAACAGGCATGCAGCTGCCACTGAAATCCACTGGAGATGTGCTTCTGTGTCTAATGGGAAAACATGACCTCCTGACAGTTACTGGAAGCAAGAAAGCACTGTACAGAAAGAAGCTTGTTTTTCAAGGAGCTAACCCTCTTCTTTAAAAACTTTGATTGCAGCTTGCCAGGAACTGGACAATACAGTAAAACTCTTGAGTACCTGTTGTTTATGGACTAGGTGAGGAAAAAGGTTTCTTTGGTCTGGAAATCTTCATAGCTTTAATGGTCCAATGTAGACTATCAGTTTGGGTTTTTTTTTCCTTTTTTTTTTTTCCAGATTTTTGGTTTCTTGGTTTTGTACTATTTCCATTCAGTGGCCTAACATCTCTTGTATTCCCTGCTCCCAAAATATCCAGTACTCAGCAGATACTAGGGCTCAAGGAACACCTACCAGACACATGCAGTTGCATGGCATTCCTTTGATCTCCTGCTTGATTCCTACATGAAACACTGTAAAGTAGCATCTGTTTGTGGGAAAATAATTTTGTTTTGTAAAAAACATACACATGGACTTGTATTTTAACAATAAACAGGGGTAATATCAACGGAAGTTTTGCCTGTCCAGGTTGCATGACAATCTACTGAACTGGTAAGAGAGATGCTGAAGGGTAGCAAGGCACTTTGAAAAGAACATGGCTACTAAAGCAGTATTTAAAGGATGAGGTCATCTTGGGCAGTTTCGTCCTCTCCTGTTTTGCTTCCACTGTTAGTGATGCATTCCTTACAAATTCAGCCTTTTCAGCCCAGAATTTGTAAGCACTGCTTTATTCTTTCTCTTCCAGAATAACATAGCTTTGGTCTTTTGTTTATTGTCCCAACAGTACAGTAGTGAAAATAGGGCTTGCATATTGAAGTGATCTCCATGCATTAAGATACTTTACACAAGCAACAAGCTTGTGGAGCTTGAACAAGCTGTGGAGCTCACAGAAAGACAAACCAACCAATGGCAGCTGGAGAGAGGAGGAATCTGGAGAAGATCCCCTGTAAATCTGAAAAGATGCAAGTCACATACAAATGGTCTGTACCCACTCTGGTTGACAGCATATCACTGGCACACAGGATCTGATCTTCAGGCACAAATTTTCTGTTCAGTCCACTGTAATGACTTAGATGTCTGAAGTCACTTATGTGCTCTGAGAAGAGTAACAAAGGTAAGACATGATAGGCATAAGGTTGTGCTGGGAAGAAGCTCCCATACATAGAGGAGCTAGACAAGCAATACTCCACCTGCATGGCCCAGCTACCTAGGCATGATGGCAAAGCAGAAACAGTAATAATATGCGTTCAAATGTCATCCTTCAAAAGAAAAGAGAAGACTGCACAAACAGAAACTTAAGGTAAGAGAAATATTTATTTAAATTTGCACAATAACGAGCTTATACTGAACAAATTCAATCAAGAAATAATAGTAAGTGCAGTAAAACAAGGAAATATTGATGACTTTTCCCATCAGAAAACATTAAGAAGCCATGCCTGTGCATCACGGGTTTTCTTTTTTGGGTTTTTTTTTGTTTTTTATTTTTTGTTTTTACAATAACTTCTATCTTTTTTATTTTTTCAGCGCACATACTGTACATATCACATCTTAGCTGCTAGGTTCTTTATTCCTGAAGGCTTCCTCCCTTTACTGAAACAGCTGCTAAATTCTGCAGTGAGCAATCAAACACATATTTGCAGTTCCAAATATGATTAGGTAAAAATCTCTGCATCTGGTCAAGTGTTGGACTCTCAAAGCTTTGGAAGACCCTGTAAGAGGTCCTAGTTGATTTTGGATCTTGACATCGTTATGTACAGCATTACAATGTGTCACTTTACACTAACCTAAATATTCTGCATAATGATGTCAGACAGACGAATAGCCAGAAGATTTGGGCCTAACCTCATATAAAGGTTTACACATCTGAGCTTGTCTTGAGTCCCATAAATTTCACTCTTGATTCAGGTAACTGAGTTCATGACATATCTGCACTTTAGATGGACAAAACCAATCTAATTTTAGCTTTAATTTTGTACAATTTTTGGTCTAAAGGTCTATTTTGTGAAGGAAAATTCTTTAACCAGAAACTGCTTGTGAGAGATGGTTGTTGGTGTCACAGTTCCTGAAGGCACTGTGGGTCCACTGAGCAACAGACGTGGCCATTCTAAAGGAAGGAAAAACAGAAAGAGGAATTGAAAAAATTAGCATTTTGTACAAACCCAGTCCATTTAACAAAGTCAGCCATTTTCAAACACCCTCAGATTTGAACGTACAGATTTGTAAAATAAAGACAACTCCAGATTTCATGCCATCATGTCATAGAATCATAGAATGATTGCAAGGGAATGTCCTTCCCTTGCCCAAAGGAATGGGCCATTATGATTTCTCTAATTGCTTAGTTTGCCATGGTCTGTATCCCAGAGCTACAATGGTCAAACTGAAAGCAGTGGAAGAAATGCTCCTGCCGTAAGGGTATCAGGCATCTGCTCAAGTACACAAAGTTGTTGAACAAGACAGGGTGCTTGGGAGTTTTATTTAGATCAGGCAGAAGGGACTCTGGGTTTTATCTAGCCCTGAATGCTTCAAGTTAATACATCCTGGCTGTAACACCAGAAAATATTAAACCATAAAGTGTTTCCTGATAGACCAGACATTCTTCTGAGAATATTAGCAATTACGGGAACACATTGCCCATGGACATCATTAAAGTAATAGAGAAACTGTTTTCTGCATCTCTACTACTTCTTTCCTTAAGTCTGATTCTTACAATGCAAATAAAAAGTGTGTGATATTTTTAAATTACTCTAATTACATTCAGTTAACTAAATTACTAGGACTGATTAAAGACCAAGGTCTGAATCGTTCCAACATTTTGTTTCACTCCTTCTGTTGCGAGAGATTAGACAATCCTACTGCCCACCTTTACTCATGATATGTTTTCGTGGCTAAGACAGCTTTAGCTGATGCCCAGGTTTCTGAATTCTTAAAAGGTTTGTGTAAACCTATTTTGCTATAGCTTGCTTAGAGAGGCTTAGACTGGAGCTTTGACCTTCCATGAGATGCTCTGCAGCAAAAGAGTAGGATGACACAGGATGAATGAGATGGGAAACTATACAAATTGGGCACAGCATTATCCTGATCTGGAGGGAGCAGGCTGCTTGCATGCAGAACTACAATACTAAAATGCTGCCAATATGAGCAGATAGTGTATCTCAAAAAGAAAACTGCTCTGTAAAGAGAACTGGGTAAGACTTGGCTTGCTGGGTGGCAAAGTGGTACATCTTCACTGTTATTGACACCCAAGCCATAGTATATCTATGCGGTTTGGCAAAATATCTCTTTTAATCTTATATATGTTCATAATGCAGCAATGGATTTCATTAGTCTACGTATGTGTTAAGACTGACTACAAATTAGTCGATGCTTAAGGTGCAGTCTTTGCTTAAGAGAAAAGGGCAGATGGGAGCAGCACAGAAGTGGCCATCAGCAGAACTGAAACATGGCTTCTGCATCACCACAGATGAGCAGTACAACAAGAACACAATTCCCATCACCAAATCCCAAAAGTGCTTTTGAGAAGAATCACACATAACTATTTGTTTTACAGATGAAGAAACCAAAGCGCATAAACCTCAGCAACTTGCCCAAGCAAAAAGTAACTTCTAGCATTGGAATTGGCATATGCCACCAGCTACAGACCCCAAAAGTACAGGTTTCTGCATGTAAGCCTGTTTCAACACCCTTTGGGCAGCAGCTGGCTTTTTAACCATTAGCCACTCTGTCAGGTCACATCATCTTCTTCTAACCACCAACCCATTCCGACATCAAGACAAATACCTACACCTATTTGGCACATACCACTTCCCTTGTAAAAGAACTATGCCCTCAACAGCAGCAACTGATGTTGCACACAGTACTGCATCAGGCAAAACGAAGGAAGAAGTTGGTGCTTGATAGCTTCTGTTACATGATCTGTTACTCCCCATCTCTCCCAGAAGGAGGTGTTGAAGTTAGATAGTTTTAATGAGTACCTTTTCAAAGTAGTTAATTGTATTGTGCATTAGAGTTTGGGAAGTACCTTCCTTGGGAAGGACATAGGATAAAGATCGAAATCAGCTCTGAATTTCAGTAATAATTAAAGATCTTTGGATGAATCCTGCTATCTCTCTTGCCTTGGCTACTGCAGAAACACTTTGTCATTCTTCAGTAGCAGATGATGGAAAATACAATTCACCATATAGGCTTATTTTGAATGCAAAAACTAATTTTAATCCCCTTTTCTTCCACATCTTTAAAAAGAGATGCCAGAATTCACATAAGCCCACAGCCATTAATTTTTCTCCCCAGAAAATGAATTCCTTTGACTACAAAAACTATTAAATGTTCTAAACATTACGTTGATTCTACTATTAATTTTAAGGCAAGAAAGCTATGTAAACATGTAACTAGTTCTTTAATTCTCAAAACAATTATTATTCTCAAAAAGCAATTCAATCAGTTCTGATAACACTATAGTACCACAGAGAACAAATTTCTTGTGTTTAGTCTTACACACCTATTCGTCACTGTGTACGTTTCCAAGATAGCATGGAGCTATATAGTAAGAACTGCAATTAAACTTGAATTGAGTTATCCTGGTGGAAAACTGAAGCCCACTACTGTGTCCACAGTATGCTGCAGCATGGGCTGTTGTCCTGCTTCTGACCTGCTAGCATATTAAACCATCCTTCTAGTACACGCAAGAGTAAAGTTAACTAAGCAGAACACTTCTACTGTTATCTCCACTGCTTTAAAACAAGTGTAGACAACAACTATCCACTGACTGGACTCAGCACATTAATATTTATGTGTCACAGAATAAGCTGGGAAAGAAGCATCTCAGCTTAATTTTTATGCTCTTTACCTTGCACTGGCAGAGGGTGCACTCTGTGCCGTGCTTAATCCAAGAAGATCCAGTGAAGCGAACAACATTGGTTTCATCCAGACATGTTTTAGTGATGTCATTGCGAACGGTGTCCGCTTGGCAGGGGTCAGTGACACAGCGTGGGCAGCACTCATTCTCGGGGAGGATGCTGAATTCACAATCCACCTCTGGGCATGGCAAGGGCCAGCAGTCAACTTCGCCTTGCTGTATACAAATATGACAGAAACAATAGAAGATTATTAGCTCTTACTTTCGGTCATTACCCATTCCTCTGACTCAGCAGTATGTTTCTTAGCTGGCTAGCTTTATCCATCTGGTCCTATTCAGAAGTCAGTGCAGAGAACACTGATATTCATCGCCTGTGGGGGACACAACAAGTTGGATGCTTTCTTCTGCATGCTATTCAGGAAGTGTATTAGATTTAACTTATTTCAACACACTCTACATCAAACTGCAGCTGAAAACTCTATATAAATGTCATGCAATACAGAATATGGATATGTCCTTGGGAAGTCCTACTTCTGCAAGTGACAGATGCCAAAACAGGGCTGTACTTCAAAAGTGCATCAAAATTCCCAGTTTCACTTAGTTCTTACTTCTATTTGGACTGTTGGCTTACCATAGAAAGCCCTCAAATTCAGCTCTGGATGGGCTAGAGTTCATCTTTGCCACGGTTACAGATGCATTGTCTGGATGAAGGATGTCAAGCTACCAGTAGCCCAATGCAGCAGGGAACACCAGCGTGTTTTCAGTGAGAGGGCCTCCACCTACTTACCATCCATTTAGGATGTTACAATCAGAATACCTGAATTTTCAAACTTAATCACACTTTCTGCATGATGGGTTCAGTACAGTTGGGGTATGAAAAGGTCAAAAGAGAGACTTCCGTTGGGCCAGAATATTCTCAGGGGAAGTTACTGTATGCCTGTACACAAATCTAAAGATGTCTAATTATTCACATCAGTTACTAGAAGCTGGGATCAGCTTCCCTTCAACTCTGGAAGAGGGCCATAGTTTCAGATCTATCCGTCAAAGAAAAGATGTTACAGAAATCATTAGCACATGTTTCTTTTGAAGCAGGTACATCTCTGACCTTTGACTTACTCAGCTCACTTGAGCACAGATTGAGTAGCCTGGATTTATGGGAGGCAAAGAGGATTCACATTTGGGCCTAGACAAGAATTTAATTCACAAAAACTGTATCTAAGGCTTTGAGAATGACTCAACATCACCAGAAAAAAGCTGAAAAAAATTCCCAGGGATTTGCCATAGATGAAAATTTACTGCAGAAAGTATTGTGAAATTAGTCTTTTATAAAATTCTCATCTGGGTCAATTTTTGTCTTTTTGAATCACATGATGGTAAGAACGAGAGCAATCTTAAAACCAGTCACTGATCTTGGTATTTCAATTTATTTTTTGTAGTGATGGACAGTACAAACAGTAGACAACACATCGTCACCCAAAAAAATCCCTGACAACTGAAAAAAAGCAGGTTTCAGTTATAGAAGTAGCATATTGAAAAAAGAGAAATCTATTGAGATCCCAAACTGTAGGTTGTTTTGTTTTTAAGACATCTAATGAAGCACCTGGGAATCTATTTTACTGGATTTTAGCAGTGGTAACACTGAAAGCAGTGCCTACAAAAATTGGTTTCTGGCTGTTTTTCATGATACTCTGAAAAGGGAAAGCTGTTAGATGAACTAGGCTTTATATTTGGAGATAACTTGTGATAAAACATAGTTGTTTTTATCTTGGGATTTTTTCTGTCATGGAAACGTCCTGAGTGGCATTATGCAGAATAGTTTTTTCTCAGACTCTGAAATACATGCCTAGGAAAAAGATCATAAGCTTTAACAGATTTTTTTTTGCTTTCAAAACTCATTTTGCTATTTTAAAAATGCATTAAGTCTTATTATTTTTTCTGATACTCTGAATGTCCGAAGGAATAAACAAATTTTAGTCTACCACCATCTTTGACAGTATCAACTGTGATAATAAATATATATTTAGAATTTCCTTATACAGCTTCATCGGTCTTTGAATGATTGAAAACATGAGTGTTGCTGTGTAGGTACCATATCCAAATGACCTCCAATCTTTGCTAAAACAATCTCCATGATTAAATAATTTCTATTATGTCTGTTGTGTCAAAATGCATTTTTGACTGGAACTTGACGGTACTGACAAATATCCATGAAAACCAGATTTTGACTATGCATATACTCAGAGGAAATTAAATGGCTGTTAATGCATGAAAATTAACTATTCACAGATCAGAGTATATCATATCCTTTTTCTGTCCCGTCCCTGCTGCTGTAATCAGGAGCCTTACCAAACAGCGACACTGTTGACAGTTCTGTATCCAGGAGTCACCGCTGTTGTAGGAAAGCTCCCCACTCTGATGTAAACATTGACTGCTGAGCCTTGGGTCACATTCAGGACAACAAAATAGATCAACGGTGGGATTTTCACAGTCACAGACCATCCTCCGGCACATCACATATCCACTCTGTTGGAAGACAGGCATAAAGTGATGACAGAAATGTGACCAGCTTCAGCGGTACTTGTACCAAAGTTGATTTTTTGGCATGATTCTAAGACACTAGCAGCTCACAAGTTCTTCCACTACATGATATCTTTGTCAAAATGCAATTCAAACAGAGGCAGAAACCACAATACACACTCAGTAACTATCCAAAAGTTCCCCCGTTGCCTGATATAAAATGTCCATACAATCGACCTTCAGACAGCTCCCAGTTAAGCTGATGAAAGCCAAGGGTGTCTTTCCAAGGGTCAAATTTTAATGGATTGCACTAAGTTTATGTCAGTATCATATGGACGCCTAGTTGCTTTAAACTTCCAGATCAATCACTCTCTTCTGTAATTATTCACATAAGGAAGATGATAGGTAATCTGAAATTAAATTCATGCTCATGAAACTTGAGCTGATTAAATGCTTAGGACTCTGTCAGCAATGTATTGGGCCTTCATTCTCCATCAGCACTTAGCTTGGGATCAAGCTTCCCACAGCAAGCATTTGAGAAAGTTAAGCTGAATTACTCTGCAGATGCAGAACCTATTTCTATTTCTAGCCATCTGCTAGAGATACTGGCGTCAGTCACCAACCCCAGTACGTGTCTAGACAGACAGTTTCTTTGCATGAAAATGCTGTTACTCCCACCCAGAAAACACAGGTGGCATCTCTGCTATCTAAACAGTACTTTCTCTGTTTTGAAGTACTATCGTCCTTCTCCCAGTATAATATAATAAAACCTCCCATTCAAGTTCTGCTCATAGAGGCTGCAGGAGAAACGCTCCCCAAAACCCTATATAACTCCATCTTTCTGTAGCACCACACGCATACCTGGGAAGGAAGCTAAACCAGAAATTTCACTTGAAACATGACGCTCTTTGCCTCCATCCCTACCACCATCTTACAGAAGCAGCTACTTCTATTTCTACTGACCTGGCATGAGCAGACAGAGCATCTGTCATTCTCCAGCACCCATATCTGCCCGTTGTGCTTGATTTTGTCTTCATGGATACAGTCTCCTGTGCAGTTCTTCCCATGGGGACATCGACAGTCATACCCACCATCCAAGTTAAAGCAAACAGTGTCATTGGCGCAGCTATGCCTTCCAGTTCCACATTCATCAATGTCTGCAAAAACATGCCATGCAATGCTCTTAGACCACATTCAATTAACAAAATGTCTTGCGGCAGTCAATATAAATTATTCTTGGCCATTAAAGCCTTCGGCTGAAAATTAATTTGCACTTCACCACAATGGGGAGAAATAAGTTACAAGTGCACAAAAAATACTTTTCAAGTCACATCAACTTTTAAAACATGATATTTTGAGTTTTCCTATATGTCTTTCTAAGTGAATGCTATCAAGTAAAGTAGTTAGAATGAAGAAATCGCAGGAAACATAAGAACAAAAGTAAGTCTCAGCTCCTCAAAGAGCATTAGTCTGTGGCAACCATTCATGAGACATGTCCAGTGAAACAAGAAAAGCTACTGAATCTTGTTTTGAAAACCTTTTGCTGGCTCTGTCTAGCACATTTGAGTTCACTTGCTGAGAAGCTAATGTGAAACGTGTCATTCGACCTGTAAGTTCATTTAAGCAAGCACACCATGCTTGAAGTTGCATTATTTATTAGAGTGTGCAAACTAGAATATTTGAATTATTCAAGTTTCAGTGACATCTATACTCCTTGTGTCTGGCATAGAAAATAAATTAAGAAAATTAATGTCTCCGGTGAATAAAGGTAGATGACTTCAAAACAATCATATCTCAAAGAATTCCAGAGCACCTTTAAAGGTCTATTTCATCAAGATACACACTTTTCTAACCAGCAGCACACACTGACTTCTACTTGAATAGTGTTTATTTAGCTTTTGCAGCTGTCCATATGGAGAAAAGTTACCTGGGAAAAAAAGCTTTGAAAGGGCATGAAGTAAACAATCATATATGATAAAACACGGAAAACACTAGAAGAATAAAGACTAAAGCTATGGCAACTGTAAATATCGATACACTGAATTCAGCTCTGTAATTTCACAACAGTCTGGCCCAAGTTTTAATTAGAGTTCATTAAGAAGTAGCATTGTGATATTTATCTGTCCAACAGATCAGTACATGATGAAATAAGCAATATGGTCATGCATGTATCTTTCACCATCAATGTAAAAACTTAATAAAACACTCAGTTTTAGATTCAATGATGGAAATGAAACCCCCAATTCACCTCAAGCACATTCAGTTTAAAGCAAAGTAACTCAATTATCATTTCAATTCCAAATGTGGCTGCACTAGGGAAAAAAAAAGTAAACAAGTTGCTAACATGAATATGAATTGGGATGAAAAACACCAGGGAAATTACTAGAATTCCATTGTATAAATAAGCAGCATTGTGGGTTTCCTTCAAATCCTGTGTGCAACAACCACAGCACCATCTCAAAAAAAAGTATTGCAAAATTACTAGGGCTTATGGGAAGGATGAGGAAAATGTTATTTGAGAAGAACTGAAAAGAAATTGATTGTTCATCTGTAAAAGAACATCAGCAAGAAGGGATATAACGAAAAAACATAATGAATACTCCAGAGAAGACAAGTTGAGAGCTTTTGTTCTCTGGATCGCCTAACACACAAGATAGGGGACACTGAATGAAACTGAAAGACAACAAATTTAAACCTGATAAAAGGAAGTCACTTTTCATACAATGCATAAACAAACTATGACACTCACTGCCACAGAATGTTAAGAGGAGAAAAAATAATTGCATAGCTTAAACTGTATAAAGCTAGTAAGAATATTCAACTTGCGGTGCTAACAGGTTTTGGAAAAGACATTACAGTTCATGCATTAGGGTCTATGGTGCCCTTATTTATGTATTAGATAATCCAGAACAAGCGAATCATCTCAGATTTCCACATCTTTTACCACATTATTTTATAAAGCATCTGGAGTCAGCCACTGTTGCAATAGGGCAGAAGGTAACTGGGATCAAAACCTAATCCAGTGTGGTTGTTTGCATGGACCTGAACAGCTGAAATGTCACAGGCACCTCAGCCAGGGAAACTCACCCAAGCAATAAGGATACATAATCAGTGGAACAGAGGGCCCTGCTGAGGCTGTCTAATCTCCGGCCTTGAAGTTTTTCAGACAAGTATCCAACATGAATGGTTTGGCCGATGCTGGTCTGGGCAGAGCAAAGGGATGGAAGAGCTGCTCTCTTCTCCCTCTATTTTCTCAAAAATCCATACTGAAAGTAATACTATCTGGCAACTTAAAATCAAGACCTCCATATACTCAGTCTAACTGGTTTTAAGTTATGCAATGAAGAGAACAAACACAAATCCTATTTAAATATACTGATTCAGATTAACAGAAGGATCCTCTTTATCATTGAAGTAATTTTTAATAAACTACTTTCTGACACTTGTGCTCATTTGTTTAAAAACTACGTCTGCATTTGGCACTTATGTACAAGTGTATTTCACAATCTTCCCATGAGAAAAAAGGCTTCTGGGGTTTGCTTTTCAACACAGTAACTGTTGGTGCACTGATATTGAAAATAATTGAGGTTTCATCATCGACTCTGGTATTGAGCTGAGTTTATCCAACATTGTGAACTTACGAAAAATCCCAACCATGTATTTTTTGGTTGTTTGATTCATGAAAATGTTCTGGATAGAGCAATTTAAATATCCTTGGTCAAAGCAGGAGTAATTTACATTTTGATTCTAACCTGATCAGAAACAGCAGTGTGCTTATGATGCAACAAGGGAAAGACAAACTTTGCACGCATGAAATTCTCATCTGCATTATTCATCCACATCACACTTCAGGCGTTATCTGCAAAGAACTTGCACACAAATCATCCATACCAAGCAAAACTTTGTTCAGCTTTTTCACTTTGGATTTATAATGGATGGTGAATTATATTATTGACATTTTGTTTACAGCCATAACCAGCTCTCCAATTTCCATAACCATATAGACAGAGTACCCTGATCCCTGCATCTTTTATGTTGGAAAAAGGGAGAGGGGAGGATTATATGTGGCATACTTCTAATATATCCAGCCACAGAGACATGTTATTATCATTCTCATATTGTTTAAAAACCAAAACAAACCAACCCACCCAACCAAGCAAACAAAAAACACAGCAGAAGAAACAACAAATAATTCACTTAAGGCTATTTGCAACACAATGCTTAGGAATCAAGCAGCTTGAATGTTATGCAGTTACAACATTCAGTCTCAAAACACTTGGGGAATTTGCCACAGAAAAAAAAAAAACCCAAAAAACAAAACAGTGACAAAATGTAACCAGTTATCTAGTGCTAAACTGAGAACCAGTTCTTATTTATCTAACCTACACTAGAAATGACACCAGCGTTGATCTGGCATGCTTTTAAGGATTTTCCTTTTCTTATCATCATCTCTGGTTATAACCTAATGTTGCAAGTGCAAAGGAGCACTGTGGACAAAGAAGTAGTAATACATGTTACAGAAAGCTAGGAGTTAATTGTATCACAAGTAATTTCATACCTACACATGAAAAATACTGGACTAAAGCTGTACAAAATGGTGACAGCACTAGAATGACTAAACTCCGTTTGTAATGTTTCAGAGACTGCAAAGGCAGAAAACCCCATAAAAACGGGAATTTCAATTGCTCCACCAGGTTGTGACTCAAGGCTGTATTTAACAGATTTTCTGGCTGTTTCTTGGAACAGATAGTCAAAGAATCCCAACGGGACAAAACACCATTTAACTTGGCCCTAAGCCGTGTGCAGGCTCTAATTCAAAATGTGTCTCTACTGAGCAACTACTTTGTATTGGTGACCAACAGTGACCACAATGTATGCAATTTCAATATCCTTAGAGGAATTTAAAAGGCTGCAAAAAATCACTGTGGTAGTGCTTAGTTTCAAAGAGGGAATTATGTTAAAATGAAGAAGTTTTAAAGACGAATTAAAACTAGCAACCAGGAGGATAACATATTCTCAGACTAAAAGAAGACTGTTTAAAGATACTATATTATAGATTCAGAGTAAATGTATACTATACTAAATAAAGACTTTAAAGCAGGGACATTTCATATACTGTAATACATTTATTCAAAAACTTCATTAACTCCCTTGCATAATACCTGCTCCTAAAGGAACTGTGCCATGTAATGAAGGAGGTTGTTGATAAATAGTGGGTTAATTAGTAATTAATAAAAGGTAGCAACAAATGGTTAGGTGGTCACAAGGGATAGTTGTCTCAGGGAAGTTCCACAAAAATCTGTGCCAGACTGTGCTGCCCAATATACTTAAGTCATCTGGGAGAATGGATGAACAGTGAGATGAAAAAGGCTGTTGATAACAAAGTATTAAAACAAAAAGGTTGACAGTGAACTATAGGAGTATTTCATGATATTGACTGAGTAAGCAATAATATATCAGATGAGATTGTATTGTGAGGTGCATGGGGAAATATCCATTCAAAAATCACATCAGTCTTTTAGATCTGTTCTGGAAAGAGATCTTGGAGCTACTGTGGATAGCTCTAAAAAAATGACAGCTCAATAGTATTTTGGTCAAAAAACCACAAATACAATATTAATGACAACAGATGAGAGAACTCACAAGGAACATGAACAAAGCACGATTAGAAGAAAAACTTGCATAGACCTTGCTAGGAAGTTACAAGGGGGCTGAGAGACTCATTCTGATTTAGTTGATGGAAAGTTGCAACTTTCCCTCCTCTGATGAGCTATCCAGACTTGCATGCAGAATGTCCACATAAAGCCCCCAAAGGTCTCCCTCAGACATGATTTCCTATCAAAATCACTCTGATATCAGTTAGAGTGGCATCTATATAAAGAAAAGATGAACATTTGCATCACTGAGAAATATGCTGTTAGAAGAGATGGGTTGGGAGCATGGACAGTTCCTTTGCTCTGAAGCAACTGAAGTTTCTCAGTTACCTTAGCTCTGAGGAAGGTAAGCATTAGCTCAGGAATGTGACATCAGGATAGCAGAGTATTTTTTTGCTTAAGGCAAAAAAAGAAAGGGTACATTTGATAGGGAGCCCAACTAATCTGATCAGAAAGTTTGGTTTCTGTTCTTCTCTGTCCAAAGTACATCTACTGACTGATCCAATCATTCTTCAAAGAGCAAGTGAATTTTGAATAATTTATTTGTGACTTCATGCAAGCCAGCTGTCAGAATGCTTAGCAGATGTGGAAGATGAAGAGCTGAGACCTCAGATGCCGGTAGCACCAGCTTCACAGATATGTTGTTTCCTGATATAGTAAATGTGTTCAAATTACTGTCTTATAAAATGCAGTAGTTGAGTTTCTGTTTTATTAGTCCTTTTATAGAAGATGAGAAACACTGTCAACTCTGCCCACACTCTAGAATATTTAAATACTAATGTGTCTCCATAGCTGCCTTCTGTTTGGTGATGCTTAAGTTGGGATCCCAAACTTACTAATGAAGCCTCAATGCCTATAGCTTTGTTTGGGATGGATGGAAAAAAGTGACTTTATTTGTTGGATTTTGATGAAGCCTTGTGAGTGCTAGTATGAGTTCCTGCTGAAGGGTAGTGATTCTTTATTTCCTGTCTCCTTAAGTGCTATCAATAACAAAGCGTCTGTTAAACATTACCAGCACCGTAGAAAGATCTAAGGGTAGGACTCCAAACTGACAGTGGGTTTTCAACTACAAGAGATTCCATGTACTAGTTAAAATACCAGATGTACTGTGAGATAAATTCACACATCCTGACAGCCAGCAATTCCTCTGCCTTCCAGATCCAGAGACATGGATGCTGACGTGACCATTTTGGACTTTGTTCATTAATTAAGGCTGGGGAGCATCCTGAGGCTTGTAATATGCCTCCATCCCTCGTTATCCTGGATTGCGGAAAATATTGTTCAAGCAGAGCCCCAGACCTCTGTGTTGTCAGGCAGCCTGCTCTATCACACAAAGGAGGAAGTGACTCTACTTCTGGAAGCAGGACACCAGAAGAAAAACATAACAAGACATTTCAGAACAGAAGTCCTAAACTGTGAGTTCACGTACGGATAAACCCTTACAACCAAAAAAGATCCTTTTCGAATTGGGCATTTTGGTTTGATGCTTCCCAATCCTTTTTGCACCTGTCTCATTTAAAGAACGAGACTGCTGAGAGTGAAGGTACGTTGATCTCCTATTTTGTATCAACAACAGCTGGTACCTGCCAGATACTCTTGGTAAGTCCAAAGAGGCTGCAGTAATTAGGTGAGCTATTCTTCAGACGTGGAAGTATGGAAAATATCCAGCAACTGATGAGGTATAACCTGCACTATTCCGGTACAAACCAATACAGCCTCTCTCCTCAATTGATTTTGGAAGCTTTTAGACATTGCACGGGATGAGTTCAAAGGAATCAGGATCTTGCAGAGAACTGCAGAGCAAATATTAACTGGGCCTGAACATTCTTATTTCGGGATTCTGCTCTCAGTGGTTGCAGTTTTTTGAAGCAATGAAGCTTGAGGCTGCAATATGTACTATCTTAGCCTAGCTCTCTTTTATGAAACGGTACATGAGAGACAACCTACACAGCAACAGTACGACTGTGTAAAGAAACCGTAAAGAAAAGCTGTGGGGGGACAAAGAGGAAGTTACCAGGTAATATATCAGGCTGAATGCTATATTGGTATATCATACATATATATAAAATTTAAGACTTCCCAAAGCCATGCAGTTCTCAAAAACTAAGCAGTTGATCTTTCACCACTTTTCTGGAAATATGATGCATAACATAATTCTATTTCCAAGGGAAAAGCAGCAAGTGTTACTAAGAGGTTGAAGCCCTACAGCTGCATTTCCCATCACTTCTCTTGGTAATTGTTACAGAGACCACGGTTCTACCCAGGAGTATAATGTGAAACAAAACTAATAGCAAAGGAATCTCTAGGTCTTCCATTGCCTGTAGGTATAATAAAATCGGATTATGAGTTTCTACATTCAAGTACATTAGTCAAAATACTCAATATTTTCATTCGTGCCAAAGAAGTAGCACTAGCCAAGGTCAATATTTGTGTATTTGTGTAAACCAGGCAATTCAGCAACTATGATTTCATTATCAAGTACAAGTCTCATGCTACCAAGGAATCCACCTCTAGATAAGAATATTTCGTATGATGTCCTAATGGGACCATTAAGGGGTCCTGCAAAACATCCTGCAAAAGGGGTAGTTACAGTTTTGGTATTCTGTTAAAATAAGGTTTTCAAGGAAATGCTCCTGTGCCTCTGTGATCTTAATAGAGGTGTTTTCACCCGAATTTTTTAAACTGTAGTCTCTGCTGAAGGAAACAAGGAGCTTACTAACACTGATCACAGAAGTGCTCTCTGTAGTACTATCAGCACATATCCAGAGCACACAAACAGACCCAGATTTCAGGCAGACCATACAGGACAATCAAGAAAGAAAATATCTGAACCCACACTTCCTTGGTTTTTAAAGGTTTTCTGCACTGAAAGAAGGAACTTTCTTCAAAGCAACTAAAACATACAAAAGATAAGCCAAAGGCAAGCCTATTATGCACTCTATATAAAACACTACTTTGAAGTAGTTCTCATAGAAAGCAAAATGGACAAGCCCTCAAAGAACATTTCCTAATCCCCATGAGGTTTAAATTCTTTGTCCCACCAAGAAGTCAAAGTACAACCAGTTTCTCTCCTGTGCAATTCTGCACTGTTCCTTCTACAGCTCTGCAAACTGTAGCACTTGCACAAGCCAGAAAGATTCAGAGGGCACTGGTCCTGGATACAGCAAGAAGCTCATACAGTTGAAGGTGAGAAGTAGAGAACTGAGATTTGAAATCTGAGATTAGTATAGCCTGGACGCTGTGCTCCCCAATTACATTGAGTACCTAACAGACCATCCACCAACAGTTCAATCTAATCACCTCTAACTAGGGGATACTGAAGATGTGACAAAAGAAATCCATTTTCTCATGTCTTTAAACCCAGCAGGGGAATCTCTCACAGTGGAAAGATCTGACAGGAGAGAAGCCAATTGCTTTTGCTCTACTGTGTCTGTTACTGGAAGTTCAGCTTTCTATACTGCAATGGATTTTAGGCTGTCTCTTCATACCTTTTCAGGTTTTATTTTCTGTCTGAGACACAATGTCACAGGCTTCCATCCAATAAAAAGTGATATAGTAACACTAATAAAATACCTAGCCTTCCTCCCCGTCTGAGGTTGCTATGCATTCCAAACTTTGGAGCTGCAATCAATCAAACTGAAAGTGTTCCACTATTAGTGACTAGGGTTATCAGCAATGATGATAGATTCCTGGCATCTGTGATTTAATTCTAATTACTTGATATCCTCTGTGTATGTTTAATAAAGAGCTGCTAGTGCTTTGTAGAAAAGGTCAAAACATTCTAATAATTGCCACTTCTGCATACATGTAGCAATCCCCATAATTCTTTTTCCTTGGCTTTTCATTTGCTTAGAAATTGCTTCTTAATTGTTGCATGTTTGCACACATCTTAACAGAGTCTCTTTGTATCACATATATCTCTTGAGATAGCATGTGCCAAACCACTATTTTCAACCCATGAGACAGATGTTATATTGACACTGAAGATAAAACTTGGGGCATGGGGAATATTTCCATAAATGCCTGGCTAAAGTATCACCTGTGCCACAAGTGGCAGAAAGGCAACTTTATAATCAGAGGGATCACAACTTCTTCTTTGCACTTTGTTGTCCTAACACCTGGCCAGCTAACACTGACATTTAGTTAGTTCTTGACAAAGAAAGCTCGACTTATGAAAGCAGTGGCTGACTCAAATTGCTGATTCCTCCTGGGAATACAGGCTTTCAGCTGTGGTGAAAATGTGTTGAAATAAAGTATTGATGATGGGGATCCTGAAAAGGTCATTCTCACTCCTGGAGAACTGTCTATGTGTCTGCCTCAGTGAAATTAATTCAATTGCTTCCCTTTGGGACCAATGCAACCCACCAATGTGAGTTTAAACAGCGAGGTAGGATAGCTTACACTGTGTGAGCACTGAATATTTCAGCATTGAGACAGAAGGGAGAAAGGTGCCTAATTTTGCCCTGCCCATGGCAAAACAGACTCGTTTGTTCTCTTATTTAAGAGCAGCAGTATGTAATATCTTAAGAGCTGAATAACATTCCAAAATAAGAGATCTGCCTCTGAAACTGTGTTCTTACTAACCTGCTGTCCTCTCTAACGTCATGCATGAACAAAGAAAACCTTCCCATCTCTTTGTCCACTCTGTCACTCTCTTGTCCCCTGCATCATGCCCCAGCAAAAAGTCCACTGAGCTTCCCAGTTTGCAAGGTTGTTCTTCAAATTGCATATAAATAGGTTACTGTGGAGTGACAGATTACAGGGCATGCTATCAACCCACGGGAAATCACTTATGCAAGGACCATGCACAGAAACAGATGCAGGGCCAGAAAAACTGCATGTTAAGCACATATTACCTTAGCAAATAATATAAATGATCACTAATGCTCTACCTATTGTTAGGAATATGCATACTTGAGATTCTTTTGCCTTCTGTTTATGATGCTTATTTAGACCACGATTGCTTTGGGTCAAGGTTTAACTTTCACTGATACAGTGTCCAAGACAATATTGACCAGTACAGTCAGAGATACTCAGCATTACTGCAATGCAACACTACCCCACCTTTTATAGGTACTGACCTTCACAGGATTCTCCACTTGGGGAAAACATCCCATTGTCATGGTAGCCTTCTCTGCATTCGCAGTGGTACCAACCAGGCAGGTTAATGCAGTTAGCACGACTGTCGCACTGAACAAAGCCATCTGAGCATTCATCAATGTCTGTTTAGTAAGAACAATAAAACAGGAGAAAATTCAGATAGAGGAAATTGTTATATTCATCTGATGAAAGAACAATGTCTCTTTTATTTCTGGGTTTCATAGAGGTATTTTCGTCACTGACACTTGAATTTCCAGAATTATTTGCAATCAAGTTTTGAATCATTTCAGTAAAAGGACTTGGCTAACAGTGTTGGCCCTGACAACAATGGAGGTTCTGCTAATCCCAATTTACTGTTTACATACTAACAACTCATTTTGTCACAATATGTAGTAGATAATCTGACATCTGTGTAGATTGCCCACAATACGAAGAAAGAAATTGGATCCTAGGTCAAGTAATCAGATGTTGACTGGTGCAGGCTGCCTGATAAATAAAGATTGTTTCTAGGGCCATATCAAAGCATTAAATACTTATTCTGGTCCTTGTTTATGTTCTTGGTGGCACTGATTTTAGGTTAGTAGGGCTCCCCTAGCTTGTGAAGTTCCTGTTGACTTACACCAGTGCCTTTGACTCTCAACATATCTGACTTCAATCTCCTTTCTCATCAAAGAGAACAGCTGGGATTCCAAAAAAATGCTTAGACCCTAAAGATAAAGCACAACATATACTCCTGTTGCTGATAATTCCTTTGGGATGGGTATTTCTTAAAAGTTCAGCTTCCACTGACTAAACTTCACAGTAACAACTCACCACAGAATGGATTTCTGGATGCACTCACTAGAACAAAAATCCACCAAAGCACGTCTTGCAGACACCTGAACTCATGGACTCCGCAGAGATGCAGAGAACTTTGTGACATATTCATTTCCTGTGCCTTTTGTTACACAGTAAACCATATTAAAGAAGAGGTCCTATTGTATGAATGTCGTTAACGGTTAGGGAATACCAGGAGTATGGAGTCAAACAGGAATAAATATCATAGAATGCATTGGGTGGGAAGAGATCTTCCAAGGTCATCTAGTCGAACCTCCCTGCAGTCAGCAGGGATGTCTCTTACTAGATCAGGTTGCTCAGAGGCCCAGCAAGCCTGGCCTTGAACATCTCCAGGGATGGGGCCTCCATCACCTCTCTGGGCAACCTGTTCCAGTGTTCCACCACCCTCATAGTGAAAAGCTTATGTATGCGCCCTTCCTTATCAGATTCATCACAATATCGTGGTGTTTTACACCCAAGCTAGCATACCTATTCGAGCAGCCAGCTGACTGAGAGGTTTCTATGGAACTGGGACAGAGGGAGATGAAACAGGCACATACTGCCTTCAGAAACAAAAATCTCTACCCCTCTCCTTCCCCCCCCCCCCCCNTGAGTTTGAATAATTCATAAACCCTCAATATACGGGCCAGTCTGGCCATAGAAGGGATTCAATCTTTCTTTAGAAGACTGACTATTTAAAACTAAGAACTAATATAACAAATTAAGACTCCAAACTCAGCAGCTGATCTAGTATCATCCTCCAGAATGTGGATACGAACGTATGAAACAGAGGTGTGATGTGACCACTGAGATATATGTAAAATATGTCAAAATTCCTCTTCACAGTCCCTGTTAGCTCCCACTTACATCATCTGTTAGAAAGTGTAACCTGCCTAAATCAATTGTGAGCTGCATAAGGTAACAAATCTCTTTTATAAGAATACTAATGTGTACGTAGATAAAGATATACTCATTTTAGTCTCTTATGAAATCTATTCAAACACAAACTTTAAAAAACCCCAAGGATTCCTTATCCATTGAAAAGACTTTGTTCCACATTTGGAGGTAAGAAAATTATTAAGTACGTGGGGGACAGCTGAATAAAATATAAGGTATTACTCAGTCATCCACATTTGGTTTTGAGTTGGATTTTTCTTATACATAACAAGGAGTAGGTGGGATGTGCTTTGAGTATTTTATTTACATGTAAAATAACATCTTTTTGGGATGTCTTTGGAAAAAACATACAACCATATCATGAGTGCATTGGTTTTAAAAGGTTTACAGATACTTGACAAAATTTCATTAGAAATTTTCATTATGATATCTCAGTCTGATTTTCTATCAACAGTCTCTCTAGCCAGGCACTCCTTGTGTACATCACCAGTATTTATGATGAAGAAAATTACCAGTACTCCTGCTGAATATTGCATCAAGCACATATTTTGGCACTTTGTGCACCACAAATTAAGTCATCAGTCTCTATCAGTTTAAAGCACAGAATTTTCAACTCCACTATGAATTCCAGGATAATCATCTAAGTAGTCCTGCCGCAGGACTGAGAAATGCCAAACATTCACAACCTTCCACCCTTCAGTGTGTTTGTCTCTATATCAGGCCTAAATCTGGCCTTTTTCTTGTGAGCAGCCAGGAGCCAGTGGGACCTCAGAGGTGTTTCAGAGAGCAGAGGAAGATCAATGAAAAGTCTGTTACTGTAGTGAGAAAAGATTGGTTTGCAGTCTGTGCTTTAGCTACTGCTATTTGCTCACTTACACACAGATTACTTAAGAAAAAGGAAAGGAGAAGAAGAAAGGACTACAAGCTAGAAGTGCCCTTACCACAGGGGAATATGCTGCCTGGCAGACAGAATCTAAGTGACCATGCTAAATGCTTGGCATGACCTGGTCAGTACAAGATAATTTGTTGAGGTCGGCCAAAGCTACAAGCCCAAGAGAATCCATGAAACATTTAAACTCAGAGGCTGAAAAAGAAGAGCTCTTTTTCAGACTCAGTATGAATCTTCATACTGGCTACTTGATAATGTGCACTAAGACGCTGAATGGCATGTATTTTTCTTTGGGAAAGCAGAATGTACTTATTAGTGATGAAGTGGAGAAAAGAGTGTTATTTTGATCAAAGTAGCAGATACGAATTAAAGAAAGCCTGTGTTCCTCTCTTCAGAGCAATTCATTTGTGAATCTGTAAGCCTTATAATTATAAGCACAGGCTGAATGCATTCTGATGAACTCACTTACTGATTATTCAGGAAAAACAAGCCTTGAATGTCACACCAGTATTGGTAAACTGACAACAAAAGCAGCTTTTCTGTATTTATTTGCAAACTAGCTGACAAACCTATATCACAAGAAATATTACTTGAGATGAAATGCTTTTACAGATGCCAATAAACAAAGAAATGCATTCTTCTGGTTTTCTAACAGCTGCATGTAAAGTTGAGTGGGATTATGTAAGAAAGCCTACCATAACAAGCGTGGATGGAAGCACACTGCCGCTCTTTAAGAAATGTCTCATTCTTGACAGATTGTTTGCCTGAAACCATTGCATTGGAACCATTGTAGCATTGATGCTGAATAACCCAGCACTCCTTACATGATTTTGCAGCAAACAAAGGAAATCTAAACCAACTGTCCTCACCACTAACTTTTTACAGCATATGTCAGTAGGTTTCAGAATATCCATGTTCTTTATGCACAGAATTTTGTTCTAAATCTCCCAGCTAATGCTGATCGTTAATTCTAGTAGACTTGCTCTGTAATGGGACAAAATATAACTGTCACAACTCTGTTAAACAAGAAAATGCAGCAGAAATGTGTTTTGAAGAGTCAAAGCATTGATTTCACGGGAAATTTTCTTGACATTTGGATAAAAGGATTTCTATTTTCAAATGGGCATAACATGGCTCAAGAAGTGCTGCAAAATAATCTACAACTGAAATTATCTTATTAGTATGGGAAAAGCAGCCAGAAATAATTTTTCTCTGTCCTATGGTGAAACATTCTCTGATGAGTCATCTTGTAGCTGCTCAGTCAGAGGTGTGAGCTGACAAGAGAAGAAAAACTGATTGAAGTTTTGCTTGGCCAGTGGCTATGGTATATCAGTGGTCTATATGGAACATTAACACCATTAATGAAGTCCTGTTTGATGCTGTACTAGAAAAGCATGAAAAATAAAATATTACTCTATAGAAGGAAGTTACTGAAAGGCTTTATATTTTCACTTTATAAAAAAATTAAACAAAATGTTTAAGTACAAGAAAAGGAGGGATGTATTTTTTCAAAAGGTGATGACGCTTTTAAGCAAATAGACAAAAATCTTATTCTGAGTACACAAGTTCTGCTCTTTAACTGGCTATAAGAAGCTGTGGCAGAGTGGGGGAGAAGAAAAAAATTTTAAAAATTTAAAAAGGAAAGCATCTCATACGTGTGACGAGCCAGAGCAAATGGTCTCATCTTGGCCCTGCTCCAATTTATGGCAGAATTCCCACTGACCATCATAGAAGTGGCATTTTCTCTATTTATCTCTTTCCTTTTCCAATAAAGAGCACAACTGCACATACCAAATCTGCCACTGATATGAGTGGCCAGGTTTGGAACTGAAAGTAATACCGAGACAGTTTCTGGAAGTAACCTTCACCCCAAGCAAGAGAGCAGTTGCACAGCAGTACCACAGCACTTCGGTACCACCTGCTTTGGCTGTGCTTTTGGCATTTGTGTGGCAGAAGACTTGTGATGGTAGCTCTTGAAACTGTGGCTGGACAATACACAGACACACATTGGTGAGAGTGGTGAGCCCACAAAGCACCAGGAACATGGGGGCTGTCTCTACCCTATGTAATTCATGGACACAGTCATGGAAATATTGCACATATGCTATTGCTACAAAACACACTTACATCACACATGATTTGGTTTTCATATATTCACTCCTGTGCATTTTTCTTACACTGAAATCAGTCAGCCCACTTATTTCCATATTTTGTTACCCACTTTCCAACTGGATTTTTTTTTTTTTGCCAGCCCTACTCTAATAAAGCAGACACACAGTCACAAGCATTTTGAAAGTAATTACTGTATATACCAAGCTCCCTTTGACACGAAAATACTTGCGCTTCCAAGTGACCTTCTTTATACCTCAGAATCACTCATTTCCTGAACTGTGGCAACAGTTTTAGCTATTCTACCCTTTGCTCTTGGGGAAATTGAGAAAACTCTGCTCCCTGAAGAGTAAAATAAGATCATTAGCAAATTAGCCACTGGTACAGTGAGAAAAAAATGGAAAGCTAGCTGTCTGATGAATATTATTAGAGAATTTCTATATAATAAGAGCTTTTGAAGATTGAAAGTGGTATAAAATTGCCAATTTGAAAGATAGCAGTACTCTTTCATCCAGGAATAGCACCCAGCTCTCTAATGTGGTCAAGCTGCACTCAACAAAGTGGGGGAAGAGAGGAGGGGGCTCTAGAATTTTACATTACTCAGTTCAAGACTGAAATATTAATCATCAAATCCTCCTCTCAGAAAAGCCTGTCTGTTACCACCAAGCACAAAGTTACAGAGACACAGAGCACAACTGAGTCTGAAAAATTCCTTTTTCATAAACTGCTTTATCCAGGTCTTTACAAATCGAAGCCCCAGTAGCCCTCTCCTGTCAAGAAGGCAATGCCACAGATTGGCAGCTGTGAGTACTTACAATTTGGTTATTTCCATCCTGGAAGTCTTTCTAGGACAGTATAATACATGGCACCCAGCTAAAACTGCCAATTAATAGAGACTCCCAATTGCAATAATCTGTCCCAGTGCTAATTGGTTTATTATCACTGGATATATTTAAAAAGATTAATGAGCAGCCAGAAACTTCCATAATGGTCAGTCACTACTGATTTAGCCTAAATTTGAGATCTCATTTCAAAGACAAGAGCCTTCCCAGCCTAATGCTAACCTCCAGAGCCAGCCACACCCCTGCCCCATATACAGTAGAAATAAAAGGCAAACACTGAAAGAAAAATAATTTCTGAAACAGATCCCTGAAGAAGTGGCTTAGAAGATAAATCTCCAATTTTTTTTTAATTTTTTTTTTTTCCCATGGATACATTTGGAACAGTCAGATTCTGACGTGTCTTTGCATACGTCAACGTATTTTCAAGGATGTTAAGTCCGGTGTGGATATAAAAGACTATGTCTCAACTATTTAGACTTCTGCCCAGATAACGGAATGCCCAGTATGATTAAGACAATGTCTGGGTTATCTGATTTTAGTAAATAAGTATGCAAAGGGGAAAAGACCTTAATCAGTAGGGAAAAATGGAAGCTCATTGTACTGCATAACGTATCTGCTGCCAAAACTCAATTTTCTGGAATAGCTTTGAAAAGGGTTCATTATCTCCACTGCAAGTTCTAGAGTCCCATCTCACGTATTATAGAAGATAAAAGTGTTTGTGTTGGTTTTCATGTGACAGTAGATTTCTAACATGATGATACTTAAGAAGACCCTGCTGTTCAATCAGACCTTTGATTTGAGATCTCATGCAAAAAATAGTTCCCATTGGAGAAATATAAGAGCCTGAAACTAGTTCAATATACTGGAGCTATTTTGTTAAAACAAAATATCAGCTTTTGGGATTTCCATGCCACTACATTCCCTTATACCACATGCATATAAATATCATACAGAGGAATAAAAAAACCAACAATACAGAAGCTGAATCTGTTGAAATAATCCAGGAAGATATCAGTTATGCCAGAAAATCAAAGTTGTCTGGAATGCCTTTTAAACCTGCTTTGTAAAGTCTGATCACCTCCTTTTTTCTAACACTGTTCTTTATTCCGAAAGAACCTTTCTTCCTTGGTCAACAGAAGTTCTAGTGCCTGATTTTGCTTACAATCTCACTCTGATTTCTTCAGCTTCCAGTAATTCTGTAAAGATATGATGTCACATCATGAGTATGTGGACATGCTTTTCACTGTATGGGTTCTCATGTCAAAGTCCCTATTAATCTATAGAATATTATAGCTTTTATCTGCATTTGCATCCCAACATTTCATTCAGTTACAATTTTAAATCATGAAGGGTCAGATTACAGCTGGCCTGTGGGGCACAGCAAAGAGAAGAGTCACCCACTATTTTATTCTAGTATAACATAGTTTCAGGAGCAAAAGGACTTTCTCTGCACAGCATTACAAACACCAGTTACGTCAGATAGAGCCTTCAGAGAAGAGTGAAGACTCTGGCATTTGTTCTCCCTGCTTCCCTGGATAATGAATTAGGCCTGTGTTGGAAAAAATGCATTTTTCATGCCTCTGGAGTTGCCGCTTCTACCTCTATACCTCCTAGACCTAGTAGAAATTTTGGCTGAGTCAACCTAAAAAACATAATCTGGCTCAAAGGGAAGGAAACCAGAGCTGGGGCTATAAATGTCATGTTAAAAATTGCTTCAACAGGTTGAGTCAGTGACGCAGGTATATTCTTCGCTAAAAATTTCCAGCTGTCATGTTGCATGAAAAAAAGCCTATTGTTATAACAGGTCTTTTTAAAAAAATCCTAGCAAGAGCATGATTGCATTTTTTAAAGTACCCTGTCCATGGAAAACTAATTTAGTTCCATTAATGAAAAGGAAGCAAAATGTGATTGAGGATGTAATACGGAATTATAGTTCATTAATTCTTCAAGTATGCAATTTTCCAGACTCCTGATCCCCCATTGATTTCTGCACACCCCTATAGGTCCTGCTAAATGCCAGCAAAAAGAAATTCAATCGTGTTGTACTTCATGTGTGGCAGTGGCGGCGCTCCAGAATTAGAAATGTTATGAAAGGGATTTTTCCACTGACGGTTTCACCATGCAGCTCTGTTAACAATTCTTTGTTGTCAAAAATTGATCAATCACAGACCCCACCAATAACTGAAACTATGACAGTCTCTCATTACACACCCAACACAATCAAAGGATGTTAGCTTTGTAACAACTGAAGATAATAATTCAGAACACCTCATTAGCCATGATGGTGCATCCATGAATAGTGTAAAAAACCCATATATTTTTCAACAAGATTCTCTGAAGCCAATTGTATCATTCTCCACTAGAAAGACTAATTGGGAGGTATTGGGCTTCTATTTTTAGTCATTTACAAAGATGTGGTTTTGCTTTCACTTTGTCTGTCATTCTCAGTACAGCATCTCAACTGTAACACAGGTTTCTGTTTCCTCATTAGTTGTAGCTTGAAAAAGAAAAGTAACTATTTTCTTCAAGATAGCAAAAAGCCCCTTTATACCTTGAAATACACTGACAAACCTGTTTTAGATACCTACTCATGTTTGAAAGTTACATAGCTCCATTTGCATGTTAGAAACAGGACTAACACACAAGTGTTACTCAATAAAGGTGTCAGTTGCTGAGTAAGATTAGCCAAGTCCTAAGTAAAAGGGAACTAATTTGTCAGAAAGGAGAAGAGCTAGTTTGGTCAGCTGCTATCTCTTTTCTAACAGGTGAAAAGGAGAGCTTTACTTGCACAGTGTACTAACCAAAGATCTCAAGCTTCCTCAAGTGAAGAGTCAAGTCATTCATAACCATGAGTTATGATTTTTACATATATGAACCAACAATGCAACCAGCACATTCTCAGCTTAGTTTGGGTTCAGCTTTGCAAGAAGTTGTTTCAGATCAGCTCTGGTATGAATTACAGTAAATCTCCAAGTATGTAGTTCAGAGGCCATTTAAGGAAAACAAACCAAAGAACACACAAAGTAACTCAAAGTTCTGGCTAGGCATTGATTTGACAGTCTGATGTAAACTTGGTTTTTTGCCGTCATCTTCTACCCTTTGGTCAGGGTATCACGTATATGACACGTGTGCTAAAGTATAAAACACACTTACCTACATTTTCTTACCAGTGACTTCTTACCATGACTCTCAGTCCATAGACCACTGACCATTAATTTACATTGCTGCTCCCGAAGTGTAAAATCAAGTAGGGGTTGTACAAAACTGCTGAAGCACAGAAAAGGAAAAAGACACACTATTCCATTGCTTGGGCTATAAACATATCCTTGGCACATATTTGCAGACTGCAGACTCCCTCATGTTGACAGCAAGAAGAAGGGCTCTACAGGGATACGGGGCAATGATTGGCAGTGTTACAGATTTTAATTCCACTAATAGTTGAATGGCTCATAATTCATAAAAGAGAGAGCTTACAGTGAGTGATGAAGGTCATCCCTATCTCCCTTATATAACAGAAGGAAATTCTATTATAATGCTGCACTAAACTCATTCTATTTATAGCCCACTGTATTTTAAGAATCTAACTGAAATTTTAGTTTTCATGTTTAGCAAAGGAGGTTCTTTCCTGTAGCAAATAATAGCTAAGTAGTGAATGCATTTTGATGTTTTTAACGAATAACAAAAAAATCCTGTCTCTTCAAATCTTTGTTGCACTCTCTCTTCCGTGGTTTCTCTCTTTTTTTAAGTTGTTCCATATAGGATTGTAGTGTTGCAACAAGCTAAAGAAAATATAAAGAGAAAAAGATGAGTACTAGTATGTGGCTCTTGCACAGAGAAAAAATCTTTTGTTATTTAAAACTGACAAGAACTCTCAGGGAGGAAAGAAGTAATATGCACCCAAGAAACTGTGTCAGGCAAGGAAAACGAAGGGAGAAAGACACAGAAGGATGAAGCAGCAAAGCAGCTTAAGCTACAAAACAGAAAGGATGAGGTAAGCAGGGCTCATGCCTAAATCCAGAGGGCTCACCAAACTCAATATGGGCATTTTTTGCTTAATTTCTGTCAAAGACTTACTTTGTGAATAAATAAAAGTAAAAGACATAAAGAAAAGTAAAATATTCCAAGGTTCTCAAGTCACCAGTCCTTGTCTCACTGCTCATTTTTGAGCTTATTTTTCATATCTGAGAAAAATTCAGGTGATAATGGGGATTACGGTGACCTCCCTCTCAGACACGGCAGCCAAGCAAAAAGCATCTCATCCACAGAACCCTGGCTTTCCTCTTGGCCTGCTGCAGATCTCATTTGTTCACTCTTATAGACAACTTTTAAATCTTTTTCTGCAATTTAATGAGCTAGTCATTTTAGAGGATGTCCTTTTTGATAGTCATAAGAAATATCTTTGCTTAGGTTTTGTGAATTGGCTGCACTTCCTACTCAGAAAAAATAGGACATAAACCCCACCATGTCTTCTCTCAGCTATTGATGTATTTGAACAACAAATATCTGTTGCAAGAGCAACAGAAATTAGATGACCTATAGCTTATCTGGTCTTTTGCCACTGCCTTCTTATGCAAACCTTGTCACCTACTCAGCTTTTCTTGTTTGTCTTGATTTCCACATCTGTAAAGTGGGGAGAAAGTGCTTCTTCTACCAGCTCTCTTTTTTGTACATAAGCAGCTCTGGGTGGAAAATTCTAAATAACAGTGCTGATTTGGTAAATACTACATATGATGATGTCAAGGTATGGTTTGTGGAACAGTAACACAACAGGAAACAGGAACTGCAGAGGAGGCCAACATGTTTTGGGGAGAGGTGAGAGGAACAGCATTGAACTGTAGAGATAGGTGCTGCACTCCTTGACCTTTCTATCCCTCCTGCTTTATTTGGTGGCACAGAAAGATTGTTGACATCACAAGGACACTCACTGACAGTAATTTAAGTCTTGCATTATTTGCTTCAAACAGATCTCACAATGTAGACCACAAAAGTGTTGCTTTGTGTAAAAATATAACAGTCTCCTCGACAGTTCCACTGTACTCTAAGGATTTTTAATTTTTATGGATATTTGAAAAACTGGTTGGATATAGCACCAGCACATGTAATTAACTACATTTTATTATATGTCTTCAGGGAAAATATTTGGAGAAAGGGAGGAGCAGGAAACTATTCTGCACACCAGCATATCAAATTTCAGAATTTCACTTACAAACAGCTTATCTGTACCATATACACCGTGTTTGATACCCATCTGCTGGCTGCATATATCTATTTTTCTGTAGTGTGAATTACCACTTGGAGCATTGTTAAAATAGAGCATTCCTTGCAGGAAAGGCTTGTTCTCCAGGGATTATCTGAACATCTCTCTCCTACAGTTTCTGAGACTGCCAATCACATTTTATTGTTCTGTTTTGAACTTCGAGAAGACAGTAAATATGAAGACTTGGCTTTCACTGGCACATAGTTAGCTGAATTTTATTTCAATTATTAATTACAATAACAATACAAATGACAATCTTTAATTCTTTGCTTATTTTTACCGGTATTGTGGAATATACAGTAGTATTTCTCTTCTCAGCAACAGTCCTTTCTGAATCTAAAATTACTCTTGGACCGTAAACATCTCATGCCCAAGTTTCCAAAGTTTATTTATGACTAAAATCCTTCAAATTTGTTATTTTTTTTCCTGAGGAAAAAAACCTCATGTAGAGGTTCTTGGAGAAGTTTCAGCAGAAACTCTGTGCTAGAGTTTCATGTTCTCTCTGAAAAGGAACTTCCACATTTGAGCTGGGGGAGGGAGGACAAATAAACTTTAGCCATTTTCCATCCTTTATACAAATGAATGGAGAAATCTCAGACAAGACAAAGGGGACAGAGATGTATTGGGTTTGCATGGAAAGGCTTTGGTACCAGTGGGCTATAGGGGTGGCTTCTGTGAGAAGCTGCTAGAAGCTTTCCCCATGTCCCATAGAGCCACTGCCAGCCAGCTCCAAGACAAACCTGCTTCTGGACAAGGCTCAGCTCATCAGTGATGGTGGTAGTACCTCTGTGAAAACATATTACGGAAGGAGGAAAAAGAAAACTGTACAAATGCAGCCAAAGACAGGAGTGAGAATATGGGAGAGAAACAGACACCAAGGTCAACGCAAAAGGAGGAGGTGACCCAGGTGCCAGAATAAATAAAGATTCCCCTGCAGCCTGTGGTGAAGACCATGGTAAGGCAGGCTGTCCCCGTGCAGCCCATGGAGGACCCCATGCTGGAGCAGGTGGATGCCAGAAGGAGGCTGTGACCCCACGGAGAATCTCTGCTGGAGCAGGCTCCTGGCAGGACCTGTGGACCTCTGGAGACAGAGAAGCCCACACTGGAGCAAGTTTCCTGGCAGGACTTGTGACCCTGTGGGGGACCCATGCTGGAGCAGTCTGTTCTTGAAGGGACCCAAGCTGGAGCAGTTTGTGAAGAACTGCAGCCCATGGGAAGGACTCACATTGGAGAAGTTTGTGGAGAACTGACTTCCATGAGAGGGATCCCACACTAGAGCAGGGGAAGAGTGTGAAGAGTCCTTCCTCTGAGAAGGAAGGAGCAAGCAGAAACAACGTATGATGAACTGATGGCAACCCCCATTCCTCATCCCTCTGTGTCAATTAGTGGGAGGATGTAAAGAACTCAGGAGTAAAGTGGAGCCTGGGAAGAAGGGATGGGTGGGGGAAGGTGTTTTAAGATTTTTTATTTCTCATTTACCTACTCTGATTTGATTAGCAATAAATTAAACTGATTTCCCCAGGCTGAGTCTGTTTTGCCCCTTACAGTAAGTGCTGAGTGATCTCCCTGCCCTTATCTCGACCCATGAGCTTTTCATTATAATTTGTCTCCCCTATCCAGCTGCACAAGGGGAGTGACAGAGCAACTTTGGTGGGCACCTGGTGTCCAGCCAGGGTCAACTCACCACAAAGGTGATGGCAGCCTGAACAACCCTCATTTGTAATTTAATTCCTACCAGATTATTGCTCAGACTCTGCATAGTTTTGTAGTTTACCATTTTCCCAACTGATTAAGATTCCCATCAAATCTGTCTTGTTCCTTCCACGGAATGTAATAATTCATGACCTTTCATCTCAATCTGGATGAATTGCCCCCTTCTTTCAACCTTCACCTCTTTGTTTGAGCATATTTGTTTAAGACAGAATGAGGAACGTACCCTTTGCCACCTAGACTCCCTGGGAGCGAAGCTGCTACTGCATCATGCATTCCACACAGTGTCTCTGCAGGACTTCAGCGTTAAAGGAAATGCCAGTTAAAAAAAGAGGTGCACTCAGAAGAGAGTTAAAACCTTTGCCTCTACCTAGCTTCTGCCAGTGTTTGCTCTTGTCTGTCTGCCTATGTGCGTAAGAACAACTGAAGCACAATTTAAAAAGTGGAGAATGCAGTATTTGCCTCTTTAGTGCTCAGTGTTCCTTAAGATGTAATATATCAAATGCTTTGCAGTAACTTTAGACTTAGGCAAAGTCAACGTTTTTAAGAAGTCATATAAATAGCTTAGAAATATGCATCACACTTGAGATCCTTCTGCGGGTAAAGCTTCTTTTGAAATCAACCCTATCTTGACTTCTTTCAGTCCTTGGTATGCCTATTACTTCTAAAGGCGCAAGGATTAGTAGCAACTTGTTTTATTTTCACACATGTTGGACTGGACAGCTATTCACCTAGAATACTAATTAGCTGGGGGGAGGCAGATGATTTATGAATAAAGCTATGAACATGTTGCATGTTATAGACCACTTAATAGGATTCCTGCTCACCCAACACCTGACTTTAGAAATATATTAAAGAGCAAGCATTACAACAGCATGCTTCATAGTCCTTGTTTTCCTTAGGGTTGCTCAGAGTTACCAAAATGCTCTTGACCATCAATGGCAGAGTCATTTTTGCATCAGCACAAATGTATATTTTAGAATGACTCATTACAACCTGTTATTATTGGTCCTTAACAGAAATTAGCAAGAGAAACTGGATCCTATGCAAAGGCAGCTCATTAATTAGGAAAACAGTTGTTTTCATCAAGTTTGTCTAGAAACCAAAACAGAGGAGGAGTATGGCAAAAAAAAAAGACAAACTAATCACAGTTTTTGAATTCCTGGAAGACAGTTCAAAAAGATAATACTCTATAGTTTTAACAAAACACCTTTGGCTGACTACAGAAGACAATAACTAAGGAAAATAAACCATTTCATCAGCAGAACTCTCTGGGTCTTTCAGTACCAGCTTTTCAGTGATATCCACACAGCTTCAAGCAGTGAGGTATAGAAAAATTCCCCCCTTGCCCCACTCAGTCTTGAAGAGTGGAAAATGCATCAATATCAAGGCCATAATTTGCTTGCTTTCTTTTCCTCCTCTGTTTCTCCAAATGTACCATATGAACAAAACTCCTGACCAGAACAGAAGCTGTGAAGACGATGGCTCCCAACCTCATGATTTTATGTAAATCGTATCAACAGGAGAGAAGGAACAAAATTATAGAAACCAAAAGTTACTTTGCACTTTCTGTTCTAGAGCAGCCAAACGAGATTTTTTTTAGACATTTTCTAGGAATTTCAGATTTGCCAGTATAAATCAGGCCTGTCTGCTTGGAACAGTTACCCTCTATTACTAGGATATTTCTCCCAGTTAATAACCAGTAAGAAGTAGGTACAATATATTGTGCCCTAAGCAGTACATCAGAAAACTGTATTAACCAAACAAAACAATGCAGAAGCATGTAAGCATTGTGGAGGCCCAAATTCCCAGAAATTACTGCTCTCAAAAAATACTTACTTGAATTTGGAGCAAGCCAAAGAAAAAAACCAAACAAAGAAAAAAAACCTTTCCAAATTCTGAAAGGACTTGGGGACACCACTGGATTAGGTAGTTCACTGGGGCACCGTTCAGTATTTGAATCATTTCTCTTAGGCACTATTTGCCTACAGTAGCTCAGAAAATAAAATTTAATGGCTTTCATACTGGAAAACAGGAAAGCTGCATTAAGTTGACCGTGCAAATTACTGGGTTGATTCAAGCTTAGCCCTTACTAGTGCTTGTTCAAATCTCAAAAGTCACCTTATATTTTGAAAACACATTTTTGCAACCACAAGAAGAGCAGAAATGTTGTTAATTAGATCACCAATATACTGCTATGGCTTTGTAAGGAAATAACACATAGAACCATTTCCTGCTAACTTTGCCTCGAGTCAACAAAAAAAATTCTATGTGAAGATGCTTGTTTCACATTGCATAATTGTAGTTCAGTGACAGAACTGCAAAACCCAAATTATGTATTTAAAAATTCATTATTAGGGTTCTGTATCAATTTATTGAAAATTTATCATACTGACACATCACTCTTTTTGATTAGAATTAGCTGTTATGTTTAAAGAAGGCATAGAAGTTGATGTTACAGAATGCTTCCCATAAGTTCGCCCATGATTCCACTATCTGCTTTTCCTACAGTAAGACAGCATTTAAAATGGAACAATGCAGAGTAAGATGCAGCATCACTAAACACGCTAAATATTTGCATTACCTCAATAAACCACTAGCTCAAACAACACTGTTCTTGCCTCTGAAACCAGTAACTGCCATGCAAAATAGCCAACCTTGAGAAGGCCAAGACTGTAACGCAGACCACTCATTACCCAGCCTGTGCAAGCTGGGTAGTGACTCTACATAGCAAAGATGTGAGTTATAAAGTAAGATGTTTCAGCATCCTCAGCAAAATCATTATTCTTTAGCAGCTGGGTCCCATTTCTTTCTGCTAAAATGGAAACCACAGAAACTATTAACTAAATGAAGGTATGTGCAGTAATTCAGAAGTGTTTTCATTTCAGAGATTCGGCTCCTGAGAATAGAAAGTACAGTTAGATATTTACTGTTAAAAGTTTAAGTTAAACCAGTTTAAACAGGTTACTGAGAACTCTGTGTCTCCATCTACATTTGAGCTCAAAACTCACCAACCCAACATGCCACATACCCAAATTTCTATAGGGCAGGAAGCCAGGAGTCTTGCCAAGGAAATGCAGAACACTTAAAAGGACTCAAGAAGAAGAAATGTCAGTGGCTCCCCAAGCTTAGGGCAGCCAAGTCCAGCAACAAGCTCAACATATCAGCTCCAGCATCTCTCCTCACTCACCTCCTCCCACAGCTGGGGCTCTGGGTTATACAGGAACCTGATGCCACAGCCTCAGCACTGCTGCAGGGCTATAGCAGCATGCAGTCCATCATGAGAGCTGGATCTCATAGAATCATAGAGTGTTAGGGGTTGGAAGGGACCTTTGGAGATCATCAAGTTCAACCCCCATGCCAGAGTAGGACCATAGAATCTACAGCAGGTTATACAGGAACGCATCCAGACGGGTCTTGAAAGTCTCCAGAGAAGGAGACTGCTTGCAAGCCACAGTTTTGCTTCTTTGGGTTTTGTCCTGGGTGACTTTTTTTTGGTTTTGCTTGCACCAACGTAAAAGTTTTGAATAGCCTACAAACCTTGAAAAATACTGACGGTAAAATGCCAGACTTGAGTGACTCCAAAAGGCCTGACTTTCAGAATATGATTAATTCCTACCACACACTGGGATCTATTATAATGTTTTACACTTCAAATCATGCCCAAGCACTACGTGTTTGTAAAAAATTTATCCAGGCTCTATAGATTAACTCAACATTTCCTTATTTCTGTTAAGTCAGCCCTTTAATGTAATTAAAACACTTCCTGCTGAAAGGATCCTCTAACTTCTAAGTGTCAAACTCAGGAGACTCCTCAAAAATGGGAGCCTGAATTCTCAGAACCCCAGGATCCAAGCCAGCCAAGTGGGCTATGAAAACTAATGAAGTATGGGAGGCATCTCTTCTTCCTACAGCTATTGCTCTCAACAGCCCATGCCTGCGCTATCTGTTTGCTTCACTTTCCTCTTGCTCCCTTCTTTTGTTTCATCCTTCATTATAAAGCCCAGCAATTCCTTAAGGATTTTAGAGAATAAAATTACTAACCCTAATATGCTTTCTGTTCAAGGAGTTTTTATGTTACATTCAATTATCCCAGCATGCAACCAGCTTCCCCTGGTTAGACTATGAATGGTTAAAGGGAACACCTTTCACCCTAGGTCTGTGCAGGACCTTGCATACTTGTACCGCAAATCTGAGCTTTCTGGTATTGTTGTTGTAAATCCCAGTCTGATCATCAGTAACGTAAATCTTCATTGTAAAAATAAAACTGAGCAAATGGCAGATTGAGTTGTTGGGAAAGTTTTGACTCTGATAATTTCATAGCTTGCAGAGTCTTCGTTTGACTAGGGCCAAGAATTTTTAAGAGTTCTGCCAAAAGTAATTCCAGTTCTTACAGAATTGGTTCAATGCTCTATTGGTTTCAAATGCTGTTTGTGTCACAGCTTTAGCTTCAGAGCCTACCTGGCCACACGCTGATTGTGGTTGTTTTAGCTGAACTGAAAGGATCAAGGGCTTAAATGGAAACATTTTCTTGTGATGCTGAAAGTACTAAAATACTTCATTTTTGCAAAATCAGCAAAGTTAACAAGCTTTCTGGTTACTTTGACAAAGCCTTTTATTCTAATACCAGTAAAATTATTTTCCTAATAACTGGGGAATTAGAATTCAAATATATTCACAAACTACTTTGGAACAGGAATAATAATAATAGTCTTCAGTAATCTGAAGCTTGCTATTATTGTGGTCAGTGCACATGAATGGATTAATTTAGATCTGCTGAAAAGAGCAACAGTCACGCATGTTAATTATTTAGCCTGTATGGAAAGTGGCACAAAACTCTAAAGAGATCCGGCCTATAACAATTATTTACCCAAATCACTTATCTAAGTTGTATTTCAGTATTTGGAACTACCAATGTTAAGCACAAAGTTTTAAAAATTTGGTTTAGTGGCATCAAAATATTTTTCTTCTCCATGAAGTACTCACACTATTTTTATTTGAGCTTCCCACACATGGAAAAAAAAAAAAAAAAGGGAAAAAGATACAAGAGAAGAGGCAAATAACATATTTTGCTTGGATTTGGCTATTTCTGATAAGAGATCAGATAAGATCTCACATTCATAATGCTCACCATTTTTTTAATAAATTCTGTTACACATGTAATTAAGACAACTGCTAGTAATAATGTATGGCTGAATTAACGTAGAATTTGTAAGTTAAACTTTTCTCAAGATTTCCTTTCAAAGGTAACAGCTTTGTGTGCCAGTTTATTTTCAGCAGTTTGCCACGAATTGTTTAATAATAGGTGGACATGACTCTTGTGATATCCAAGGGAAGTTCATTATCAGGAAATACAAGTTACAACCAACTATCCATTAAAAAGCCATATACTTCTAGCCAACCTGTTAACAAAAACTACATCAAAACAGTACTAGCAGCAGAACTTTGCTGTTTGATCTCATGCATAATTAAAAGTGGTCCAGGGGAATACTCAAAGCACAAAATGAGTGTAGGAACTCAAAAATGAAGCTGACAAGCAGAAAAAATGCAGTAATCTTGTATACATGCACTAGCAGATATGCCTATATAGCAGGAGAACAAGTCCACTCCTAAAGCTCTGTCATCAAATTAAAGGGGAGTTACAGTAACATCAAGCAGATCAAACAAAGTCATCCTGTGCTGGCTTCCAAAACAAAACACTTTTCACATACAATTTAAGATAGCATTTTAAAATGCCCACTGAAGAATTCATAATTTTGCAATCAAACAAGACAATATTAAGTAAGGTATTTTGAAAAAAAAGATTAATAGGCACAAATATTTTTAGATTCCCTTGGCAGTCTCAGCTCTCTACACTGCAGGAGGCTGCTCTACTGGTTTAACTACTATGCCTCGTAAGGCTTGAAAATCTAACACATAAACTCCACCTCCCTACACCAATGAACACATCCCCAACATTATCAATGCCTCAACCCACATCCTTTGGAAAGAGAAATAGGAATTCTCCCACATCTCATTTTTATGTCCTATTACCAATTAGAAAAAAAAAAAAAGCTGCTGGAGGTTGATATATCTGCACATGGTTCTGCCTCCTCATTCCACTGATCCATTTCCACAGGACAGTGTCAGACCACAATTAATCAAAAAGGCTTCCAACAGTTCAGGTAAAGTCTTGCAATAGCTCTGTTAACTGCAAGGCACTCCACAGTAAATACCTCTTCTTATGGAAATACCTGACTAGCAGTAGTAATTGATTCTCCTTCTCACGTTTCTGAGACGTGGCTCCTACCGATACCTCAGAAACACCCATCTGGAAGCAAAAACTTTTATGAAACCCATTATCACATTTAATTACACAGGACTTCACTTCGTTTTGTAAAAGCTGCATTGAGTTCAGGAGTCTGACATAGCCTTTCCATGGCAGCTGACAAGTGAAAAATGTTACAGCTGTGCCAGTAAACACAAGCAAGCTTCTGGTGCTAATTCACCAGAACTCACAAAGCCCCTTTGAGTCCTGGGTGAATGGGTTTGCCTTGAAACCATGTTTCAATCTCAAGATAATTTTATCAGAAGACGTCTGACCTCTCCCATCAGAAGCAGGCTGTCTGCTTCCTACTCAGTGATGGCCTGTTAGTCACTGCCTTCACTCCTCTCTGCTCCAATGGAAGGCTTGAAGGAGCTGTGAGTCCTATCCCATGGAACAGTACATATCTCCAACCAATATGGGCACCAAGGAGATAGGCCAGGTCTTTGCCATCCAGTAGACAGCATCATCAAAAATTTAGGGGGATGCTGTGGACACCAACAATCCCAGCTATTTCAGCTGTGATTTATTCTTGTTCTTGGTCAATGGCATATTCTACAACATGAGCCTGGCTCCATAGGCAGGACCTAAGCATGGACATCATCACCGCTCTCAGGCTTTGGTAGGAACATAGAGACACTGATCGAGTGTGCAGGGATGGGTTTTGGAAAGGACATGGAAAATGGTGAGGCAGTCAATGCCTCCTTCACCTTGGCCTTTACTGATAAGATTTGCCTTCAGGAGTCCCAAGTCACCAAGACCAGGGGGAAAGTCTCGAATGAGACTTGGTGGAGGAGGATCAATATCCAAATAGATGGGAAAAAACATAGGTTGATCAAACCTGAAGGGATATACCCAGGAGTGCTCAGAGAGCCGGCTGATGTCATTGCGAGGCCAACCTCAATTATCTTTGAAAGGTCATGGTAACTGAGAGAAGCTCCTGAGAACTGGAAGAAAGCAAATGTCCCTCCTATCTTTGAGAAGGGCTAGGATCCGGAGAACTGCAGATCAGTCAGCCTGATCCATTTCCAAATACATTAAGGACAAGAAGGTGATTTGGAATAGTCAGCATTGATTTATGAAGAGGAAATCATGCCTGGCCAACCTGATAGCCTTCTAAAATGAGATGACTAGGTTAGTGAATGGAAGGAGAGCAGTGGACATTTTCAATCTTGACTGTAGTAAGGCTTTTGATGCTCTCATAACATCCTCAGACAAGCTGAAAAGTGAAGGCTAAAAAACTGGACAGAGAGGTGGAGAGAAAACTTGAACAGCTGGGCTGAGAGGGCTGTGATCAGCTTTACAATGTCCAGTCAGAGGCTAATCAATTAGCAGTGTATCCCTGGGTAAATACTGTGTACTGGGCTAGTACTGTCTTAACATTCTGGACAATAAGGCAAAGTGCACCCTCAGAGAGTTTGCAGATGATACAAAATTCAGACGAGGCGTTGCTACACCAGGTAGTTGTGCTGCCATTCAGAGGAACCTCAACAGGCTAGAGAAATGGGCCAATGGGAAGGTCATTGAGTTCAGAGGGAAATGCCAAGTCATACAGCTATTAAGGAACAACCCTAGGCACCAGTACAGGCTGGGGACTGGACAGTGGGAAAGCAGCTTTGCAGAAAAAGATTTCAAAGTCCTGATGGGCACCACGTTTAACATAAGCCAGCCATGTGCCCTTGCAACAAACAAGGCCAACAGCCTCGTGGGCTGCATTAGGAAGAGCATTGCCAGTAGGCCAAGGGAGGTGATCCTTTCCCTCTATTTCATGCTGTTGAGATCACATCTTGGGTGCTGGGTCAGTGCTGGACTCCCCGGAACAAGAGAGACATGGAGCAAACCCAGTGCAGTGCTGTGAAGATGATTAAATGACCAGAGCATCTGCCATATGAGGAGAGGCTGATAGAGCTGATATGTTCAGCCTGGAAATGAAAAGGCTGAGGGGGATCTTATTAATGTGTAGAAATACCTGATGGTGTTGGGGGAAGCCAGACACTTCTCATTCATGTCCAGGAAAGGAACTAGTGGGATGGAAAATTGCATTTGAATGAAATGAATTTTTTTTTACTGTGAGGGTGATTGAACACCGGAAGTGGTTGCCCAGAGAGCTTGTGGAGTCTCCAATCCTGAAGACACTTCAAATCCAACTGCGTACAGGCATGAGAAACCAGCTCTGTTTGATCCTGCTCTTAGCAGAAGCATTAGACAAGCTGATCTCCAGCAGCCTCTTCCAACCTCACCCTTTCTATGACTCTGAGAAATCATTTAAACAGAGCTATTGAATCACTTTTTACAGAAGGAAACAGTAAGAACTGGTGATTGTATTTTCTAAGTTATTGCTGGGGTGTGGCTTCAATCTCTTGGTAATTAATTCACAGATTGAGCAGCTGCTGACAATTTCTATATGTTTTATGTATGTTTTATTTTAAGTTAAAAATGCCAAGATTCTCCAATAACCAGTTTTAAAATGTGTAGCATAAACAGAAATAAGTAACATGTGATTTTAAAATGGATTTGGCATCTTTACATCAATCCTCCTCCTTCCTTGCATGTGATTGCAACTAAAGATGTCTGCCTAGAAAAGATTACATCACCTTTGTAGATAAAGTGACTGTTCAAAAAGGGATGCTTCCAGCAAAAATTATTTGTAGTATGAATGTCTTGAATCACTTCAAGCCTAATGAAAAGTTCCTTCAGAAAACTGTTGTATTCACTGGGACACAGTAAGTACTGTCTGAAGCTCGGGTTTTCTTTTACGGCTGAATACAGCACTATTTTTCTGACAATGCAGTCTCAGAACAAACCAGCTTTTGCTCTTTATCAACAGAATAGCTCTTCCATTTGCCACTCTACTGGTATTTCAGACTGTATGTTTTAAAGCCATGTGCAAATAGATTACAATCCTACCCTTGTGCATTAATAGCCAAATGAGGTGACCGAGTATGTACCTCTGTGGCTGATCTCTAGCATTACTTATTTCAATAGCAAGAAAAAATATGATGTCCAGTGGAGGTCCACCACAACAGAGGGGCTTCTCCTTGCAAAGCTGACCTACAAAGCTGGTTTAGGGCTTGCAAAGTGCCTAAAATCATAACAACAGTATCACTAGCTATGAGATACCAGGTCACGACCATACTAACCTTATGTTAATATTGAGATCAGATATTCAGAAAGGTATCAGATCTAGTCCAAGTGTGTGCTTGCCCTCCTATATGTTTTCTGAAGGGTAGGAAGGGCAGGCAGTTAGGCCAGGAATCTGGTTGCTTTCAAAGGACATTTGGGGCTGAATGCACGTAAACTAATTTAAGTTAGCTTAAGGTGCCTGAACTTCCTGAATTGCAAACAGAGCGTCCCTGGTTTCTCCTCTAAACAAGGGAGCAGAGATGAGACGTCCAGGGACGATTCAGAAAAGCCAGTAAAATCTCTCTTTGACAGTAGCCACTAATACTGACTATACAAGGAGACTAAAGCAAATACATTTCCGGTCTACACACTTCAGCCAGGAGTATAACGCTGGAAAAGATCAATGTGGGCCTTGAAACTACACATGTTATATTTATCTGATAACAGCAGAATGCTGCAAGGAGCATGTAAGACAAATATTACTAAAACAAAGTAACTGTTTTAATACTTGAGCATTATCTTATTACGCAATTCGTTCCAAGCAAAAACACAACAGCATTACATTGAAGAGACCTTGGTATTCTCTATCACATTATTTGCAGTCTGTGAAACAGTGACGAATACTTGAAAACTTGCTCTTTTGACATTCTTCTAGAAACCGATGAACAATCAGGATACTGCTTGTCACATGGGACCCCTCTTGTGCACTGTGGTACTATCCGTTCAAATACAGGAGAATGAAAACAATCACATTTCTCACCTTTCAAAAGGACTTGATAACACAGAATTCAGATCAGTCTGTGTTTTTCATTACACTGGACATGTTTACAAGTCAGATGAAAGCAATACTTGCTCAAATGACCTCCTTTCCTCTGTTTGGAAGATTTATTGAAGGCAATATAGAACAGCAACAATAGTCAATCATAGGTGGCAGACTGCCCTTTTATTAGGCATATTGAAGCCAATTAATCTAAGTGAGCTTTCTCCCTTTACCTCCTGGAGGCATGTACAGTTAGAATGCATTTAAAAATTCTGCAGCAACAAATAAGGGTGCTGAAACTATTCATCTGAACTTTGAGAAATTATTTACAAGCACTAGATGTGCTAAGTATTAACATTCCACATACTCTGCTAGGCAATATAATTTGACTATATCCACAACTTAAAAAATAAAGTTCTGAAAAAAGGCTTTGTGGCCCTGACATCCTCAGGGGCAGCATGAAGAGAAAGGAGTGGCTGTGAAAGGAGGTAAAAGCAGTAGGAACATTGAAACCTGCCCTAACACTGAGTAAAGAAAGCTGAGTTAATCAGAAGTCTTCAAATAATGTCGCATGGGAAAGTGGGCTACTGAACCAGTCACACATTTACAGCACAGAAGTAATCAATCATTGCTATTTCTTTCTAGATGTCAGATTATCCACAATTTATAGGAGACACCAAAGGCCATTTGCGGCAAAAAGCAAGTCTATAATAATCTTATTAATTATGAAACATCAAAACCCAAGATGTCTTAATTCATGTTCTCATTTTTGTAGTCCATGTGCTTCTAATTACAACTGCTGTAATATATTCTCTTGGGAGGTATATAAGAAAAGTGAGTAACTTTTTAGTAGCAGCTTCCTCTTTCAGAGCACACACTTAAATAATCCTTCATTCCTGGATTACCTCAAACATCCTCCTTGGATTATCTTCATTGTAAATTCAGTTATAACCTTACCAGTTTCACAGCTGGGCCCAGTGAAGCCTTGTGGGCAGGCACAGACATTGGAAGCAATACAGGCTCCTCCGTTCCTACATCCGTCTTTGCAAAATGCTGCAAAATGCAAAATCACAATATATGGGTAATAGAATTACATTCCACAACCACACAGGTGGCCACGGGCTGCTGGCAGGCTGACATGAAATGCGGTCCCTGCAGCACTAAGTGCAGAGACTGCCTTCTCCTAAGGATAGAGGTCACGAAGAGATGGTTTATGGCCCCCCTGCCTCACTAGCCAGATGGGCTGACAAGCTACAGAAGGAGATTAGAGTAAATCATCTGAAGACAACAGCTCACATATGTGCTTCTTCGCATGCACTGGGAAGCAGTGCAAGGCAGCATCTTCCCTAGGAACAGACTTCCTAGGGCAGTGCTATTCTTTTCTGCTGCCCAAATAAAGGCCTGAGCATATTAGGTACGATTGCACACTAAATTGCCTGGCTAACTTAGTCCTCGATTAAGCAATTAGATAAAGAGTAATTAGATAAAAAGAGTAATTTTGTCTCAAGGGATTTTGAAGAACTTAAACCTTTTACCATTTACAGTTTGAAGTCAGTCCCAGGATTTGTTCTTTGGCACACTGCAATCTGAGAAGCCATGCTTACATATTTTGGTACAACATTCTCCAGACATGGTTGTGAATATGTGTATGCTTTAAAGAGTCCCCTCTGCAAACACATAAATGCAACCTGCTTTTATAGAAAACATGGCAGCTGTCAATTGCTCTGATTGCTCAGCAATATGGAATTAGAAATGCTCCAGTCACATGAAACTGTAGGTGAAACTAGGCAGATGGAGGTTATCACCAACATAAAGAGTTGCTTCGAGGCACTGGTCTAGCCCTGCACTTGTAACCAGCCACCGCAGATGCCAGGCTTTGATTTGCAGCTGCTCTGTGTAACAGCACCACTGACGAGATCTTAAGGCTCATCTGAGAGAGAACATGAGTGTTATCGATTTGAGCTTTACAGCTTTCAGTTTCCAGGCACCAGCCTTTTGGCAGGAGACCCCCGGCACTGAGACACCTAAGCTTCCCAGTGCAGGATGACATGATGCCTGGGAGCACAGCTGGCAGCACTGTGCATGAAAAGCTGCCAAAAGACATGGGGACAAGAGGTGCATCCAGGTCTTTCTGAAGGATGCTGGCATCCAAGCCAGGGCTGCAGGGAAGTAAATTTCTGAGATGAGGATACACAGGCTCAGAGCCTTCTCCTGTACACTGTATTTTCAGTATTGAAAAGGGAGGGAGGGATGTACTTTTCATTCATAGTGGGGCCAGGTGCCCTCTGAAACACCACACCTGTAGTCAGAGCTCTTATTCAGGGAACAGAAGAGCCAAACATGGTGCTCTACAGTTATGCACCTTCTCTTTGACTCAAAGAAATTTCAATCACCTTTTTTAAGCTGACCCACCTCTACCATAAGGATTGGTGAATACTCCCAAGCACAGCACAGGAATGAGCTACGCAGACAGAGCTCTCTTCTGAGAGAAGTGGCTCTGACTCCAAACCTCCCCAGACTAGGACTTTTTCCCCATTCTCCAGAGGAGGAAATCTAGCATAAAAAGGGTGTATTTGCAGACATCTCTCTCTCTACCCATGTATTTGACCGGAAGCGGACTCAGCTGCCCTGCTTTACAAAGAGCTCATTTACATTAGGAACATTTAGAAAAATCATACTGTGACTCAGGTGAAGGCATAGCTAGTGCTAAGATCTTAACCAGGTTTAGCAATTAAGAAATTCTGGGTTGCTTAGCCTTGATAATACACAGCAGCAGAAGATATCTATGGGATATTACCAGTGCTAACTCTGGCCCCTGAGATTCTGAAACCTAACAGATCAAGAGAACTGAGGCACAATTTCAAGGAACTCTGGGTATATTGTTGCTGCAGCTGGACCACTTCTTGCATCTGAGCCTGTTCCCCTACAGCTACACTACTTTTATTTTCAAGCACCCTCTAAATCCTATGCTCAGAGGCTCTAGCTAAAGATTTGGGCCCAAGTACCAAGTATTAACTCTTCTGATGTGAAATACAATAGAAATAAAAGCAGCATTGTATTTTTAGGAAAGCATCTTTCTAAGAATAGAAATATAACTTCTAATGTTTACCGGTAAATGAGAATGTTAGAAGACAAAGCACCACCTCATATAGCAAAGGTTTTGTGCATTCATATCTAGTGCTTTTCTCATTTACAATAAAAAGACACAGCATACCCAACGATTTCCCGTTCATCCAAGCAAAATAGCAAGTGATTGACATGGACAATGTAGATCTGACAATGTTTTCACAGCTGTAACTCTTGGTACCTGTGGGCACCTTTGAATGATGTAGCATGTATAGAAACTGTTAACTTGACACAGAATTTAAACATAATTACTTCAGATTTTAGAGCATAGTACCCATGAGTGCATCATCCTCAAAATACTGTGAACTCTGTCAAACACAAAGTCGGTGTGTATTTGCCTACAAAGATCTTCTTATAGGTGCTGGACCTAAATGCCTAGCTTAGTATTTTTTCTGTCTTCTTCAAGGCACATGACAAGATTTGCATCAACTATGACAAAGCATCTCATCCAGATCAAAGACTGCTGAACCCTAGGGTTTTCAGCTGCTTACCTTTGCAGATGGTGCCATTTCCCGTGTAACCCGGCTTGCAGACACAGTTGTGCCCACCCACGGTGTTGAAGCAGAGCGCATTTTCATCACAGTTGTGCTGGTTTGTTATACATTCGTCATGCTCTGAAAAGGGAAACAAGAACGGAATGGTCCTGAATTTTTAAAACACAATTAAATAAAAGCTCTGTATAGATTTCCACATTAAAAAGAGATAAACTCTGTAGTAGTTACTGAGAATAGGGCTACATGAACATGGAACCATGGGATAGCCAGGGTATGTATTTTTAGCACATACTAGTATGTGATAACTGCTACAGCATAATTCCACTTTCATTAACAGGGAGCCAACATCATTACACTTTCTATGTAGGGCTACAGTGTTCTTGTAAACATTTGCCAAAGAGCTGGCTAGCGTACTGAAAATCCATATGTTAGTTCTACTGTATAATTTATTCATGCAGGTTCATCTTATGCAAGATTCGTAGGGTTTCCTTCAGAAAGCTGACTAATGGTGCGAGACACATGCTCCAAACTGCAAAAAGATATGGTTAGCAGAAGGCAGGACTTCAAAACGTAGCCCATGTCTTCCTTCCCTTCAGTGTGTATGCAGTACTTTATTTAGACTAAATAACCCGAAAACAAAGGTCTGCCTGCTGCTCAAGGAACTTTTGGCATTGCATGTCCTAGCATTGGAGTGCAATGGATGAGACTCCTCAGTCTGGTGACTAGACTCAGACAAACTGGGAAATACCCCTTCGGGGAATAAGTTAAAAGTCTGGCCAATATGATTTTATGTTTATTTGCAATGCACTGTTTAACCTGAAACAGAAAAGTATTGTGTAAGTGTTCAGGTTACTGAACATTTAATGTTTTTAGTTTGTGATTTCTAAGAAAAGGCAAAGGCAATGTCAAAAGAAGGTGCTCTAAAGTGTCATTTCAAAATGCAACTGTTGAATGAATGAAATGCTCTACTATTTTCAAAATACATTGTCTTAGTCTGTAGGCATCAAAACGAAATGTCTTCATCTTCTGGAAAGATTCCTTTAATTTTCTTTAAATCAACAGCATTCATCTATCCACAAATAATTTCAAACCCCTGAAATTTTAATTTCTGGAAACTCCACTGTTTGGAGAACATAAAGGCATCTAGTTTCAATCAGTACACATGGACTAACCTGCATGTGAGGTTTGCCCAGGTTTTAGCAAATTGTATTAGTGAAGCTTATGCCAGTTCTAGCTATCTGACACTAGGTATAAATATGGAATCAGATGCTCTTTCTTCCCCTTTTTTGGGTACATTACACTGCTCTAAATCTTTCCCTTTATTTATAAAGGGCTGAAGTCTGCACATACTCCACAGAATTGTCAGGAAAATTAATTTTTTAACATTTGCAAATCACTATCTTCAACTTGCTATTTCAATACTGGCCATAAACTGTTGGAGTATAAAACTGGCAGAATGGCACATCTCTAATACGTTAGTAGATGTAGATTGTCCTCTAGTAAAGGCAAGTACCTGATGTTTCAAAGGGGAAAAAAAATTCACCACAATGTAACCAATCAATTTTAAATGGTACGCAGGTTTAATTTGGTTGGTTGTTTTTTATGGGGTTGTTGTTGTTGTTTATTTGCTTGGTTGTTTAATAACACTAACCTAACATCCCTTTTCTAAACAAGGACTTACATGTCTCATATCACCAGCAACACTCTCCTTAACCCGAGGCACTGAGGCATCAGCACCTACTGAGTTGAGTTCCTCGCTGGATGCAGCAGAGCACAGGCTGCAGGTCTCTGCCCCGAAGCATGATATTTCATTACTTTGCTCTCAGCAAGAATAACTAAAATTGTTATTGTTCACAAAATGATACAGCCCCTCTAAAATCCAGTTACAATATTTGACTCTGACCTCCTAACATAGTGAAATCGCTCATGCTGGCTGAAACAGTATTTATGCCAAATCAGTCCATAAAATAAAAGAAAAAGAAAGTAATTACCATACAAATTAAGTTAAAATTGTTATTTGGACTGTAATAATATCCTGGAGTTTTTAGTTTGTTCAAATATGGGATACTATTTAAATACATACTATTTTCCCATTTTTAAAGGTTCAGTATAACACAAGGAATATAACTATGGAAATGTGCAAAACATTTAGCAGATCAAAGTATCTTGCAAAGCCATTGTCCTTGTACCTCCAGAGGTATGGTCTATACAACAGCATATGACACTGGTAAAGTCAGCTCAAATCACTGAATTTGACAGATTAAGTATCATCCTCAAGGAGGAAGTGTAGCCATCCACCCTATGCCTTAGTAATGCAAAAGCATCCCTGGCACATTCTTTACTAGGGATAAGGGTATATTAGAAGAAAGCAGGTGATCTTGGACTGTCATACTAAGAGGAATGGCTCAATGTATGCAGCTGGAGCAGCTCTGACAGTCCATCAAGGCACCCACAGGCAGGTCAAGTGCTCTGGCCTCTATGCCAAGCAAAAATGCCATTGCTATTGCTGTTGTAGGACAACAGAGTACTAACCGCATTTAGAACACCTTGCAGTACTGGGGCCTTGAAGACCATTTGCATAGATCTATGTCCTTCATAGAAAAAGATGACAGTCACACTTGAGTGTGTATTCCTAACACTTACTCTCTGGGCTGAGAAAAACTACTGACTCCTTTAAGATGGATTCTTCTTAAAGTGTACAATATCAATAAAATTCACTTTCCATCAGCTAAGTAATGGGGCTTGGATTCAAGGATAATATGCCTGGTTTCCTACGCTAACATAACAAACTTGGTGTTTCAGTATTCTCCTGTGAGAAAGTTCATGGAGGATGCTCGCTAGCATTTCAGGAAGAGGGTCCAGAGCATAATCCAAACTGTATCAAAACCGCCAGCACTTCTGTAGTAATCTGCTCAGACTTCAGGTCTATTATTACTTAAACCAAATATTTGTAACTCATGAAAAATTCATGTGTCTGATAAATGATTCTTGGATTGAAGTTTACATGTCATTTTTTTGGAGGAAAATGTCTCAGAGACAGAGGAAATTTTGTGATTCAGTTAAAGGAGTAGACATTTTAAAATGATAGGAATGGAATAAACAGCAAAAAAAAAAGAACCAGGATGTTTTACAATCCATCCAGATTTGTTGCTTTCTATCATCTGAGCTTAGCTTAAATAACACCCCTAAAACCATTTAAACGTAGTACTTCTCAGTATTCCTTCTTACAGTGGCATCTAACAGAGTAGTCAGCCTGTGCTTCAGGACTGACTCTTTTATAGACTGATTAAAAATGGTTAAGCTACACACAAAAAAAATTGTACATAAAGCACCTTATTACATTAACTCTTCCAGCACTATCCACACCAACAAACCATAAGAAATAGCTTCTTCCAGAATTTGCTGTTAATAACAAGGTAGACTGTCAAGCTCTATTAAAGATAGAAATGCTTATTTGTAATAAAAATGGTGGTGCTCTGTTGATAATTCTTTGTTACTTCATGCTTATCACTTTGGTTTCTTTTTATAATCAAACATTTGGAAAGTCACCTTAAATAAGGAGGACATCGCAGAGATTGAGTTCAGCAAACTTAAATATTAAACCAGGAACTCTAGACGCAGAAAGAACCTTGCATTACAAAGAAGCAAAAAAACAATTTATAAAGGAATCACTTAAAGAGATTAATTAACCATTAATATGGTTTTTAAGTTAAGAAGGCAGTACAGAAACATTATTTAGAAATGTCAGTACTACCTAGATGTATTTCTGATGCTGCAAGAAGAAACACCAAGGCCATCTAGTTCAAGCATCTTTAGAATCATGTGACACACATTTAATGAAAGTTCTATACTTATTTCACTGCACACCATAATGAAGATGGGGAGAGGGCAGGTACATTAGTATTACAGAGACAAATAAAAATTACTTTTGCAGAGAGATTTTAATGATCAACAAATCTGAATTTGCATAAACATCTTCTATGAAGACCAAATGCTCTGGTTTCAATGAGTATTTCTAAAGCTATATTATTTATTATATCTAAATTCCATTTTGCACTGTTCAGAACTCCATGCTCAACAGTGTTAAAATTCATAAAATCTGTCTTCTGGGAATCAGCCAATATTTTAAATACAGTATTTATATTGACTAAACTATCTCTGGAATGAGGTCTTTCTAGGTACAAAAAAAATTTCAACTCCAAAATTTGCTATTGCTCCACGGTAGTAACAATACTAACAGTAAGTGCATATTAACGTTTCATTAAATAGTTTGTATGACACAGATGACTTAGAAATGGAAAAGAAATATGTGATGATGCAGTTAATTGACTTATGCACATTTGGGTGTGCAGCAAATACATTACATACACATAAATATATATACACATACATATATGTATTTATATGCACATACAGCAAGGGTGATGTACTTTGGTTCACTTCGAAATACTACTCCAAAATATTCCATATGGTTTGCTTGAAAAAAATGTTGTTCCTTCAGAAGGATCTCTGGGGTGAATTACTGCATCCTAGAGAGAGATACTGCTGGCATAGTTCACCAGGACCCACTAGATCCTGTGATGTATGTCAATGCAATGGCAGCTGGAGATCCGTCTTACCAAGTTTATTATCTGTGCAAAGATTCTTGCAGACCTTAGTAAAATTTAACATGCTGTCCACATGGTGTGTCACCTTCCTCCTCCTCCTTATCCTAGCACCATGCAACATCAGCCCCATTCTTCCTACTGTGTATTTCACGATTAAAAATAAACAAAAGTCCATATAGCATTTCTTACTTGCATACTGCAAGCCTGCCCAACATTTGCCTTGCACATCCAAATTCAGCAAATGTCTAAGGTAAAAAAATAAACAAACAGAATCCAATCCAATAGAAAAAAGTAATGATTACTGAGTTGCATCACTTATGGGTAAAGAATATTATGCTGGCAGTTTTCCTGAACTATCAATTACCAACACCAGAAAATAAGAGCTGAGATCACACTTCAGGCAGATAAATACATAAAAGTTCCCCAAAATACACCCCCCCAATTGTAATCTTGCAACACAATGTAATAGCTACTCATTTCTGAGTAATTTGTGAACCAAGATTAAAAGAAAATAATATAAATAAAGATAATATATAAGGTATTTCTCCTTTCGATGCCTCTGCATTCTTGGACTCAAATTACTTTCGGCCTCCTGTCTCCTTCCCATTGATTTGGTATAGATCTATAGAACCATGGTGACAAGCTGGGTCATCTGACAGTAGTGACAACAGATAAGAGTTACTTGAATTATCAATAGCCGACACACTTAAATGCCTGTTTACAGTCAGTTTGTCTTAATTATAAGCATTTTTTCCCTCATGTAGTTCACATAGAAGATAAAAATTAGTAGTAATTATATGGGTAGTTTGGAAGACTTATTCCATTAAGATCATTTGGGAATGACAGATGGTTAATTTCTTTAAGACTTCATATTAACTAGTACAAACTCTAATTGGCAGGGTTACTTAAAGTCTCAGTATATGCATTTTCAAAGAGCAAATGCTGTAAATTTACTGATTTATGCTATTTGCTGGGCTGTGTCCAAAGAAGGGCAACAAAGGTGGTGAAGGGTCTGAAGAACAAGTCTTATGAGGAGCAGCTGAGGGAACCAGGGCTGTTCAGTTTGGAGGAAAGGAAGCTCAGGGGAGACCTTATTGCTCTCTACAACTACCTGAAAGGAGGTTTGTTATGGTTTACACCCAGCCAGGAGCTGAGCATCATGTGGCCACTTACACACACACACACACCTCTCCCTGCCAAATGGGAAGGAGAATAGGGAGAAAAAGGCAAAACACCATGGGTTAAAATAAGGAGAATTTAATAGAACAACGGGAGAGCAGAAGAAAACAGTAATAACAATAACAGTAATGAAACAATATATAAAGCAAGTGATATAAAACCCACCAAATCGTCTGACAGCACAGCCCCATGCCAGAGACCCAGCCTTGTACAGCCTGCCCCCCACCCTTATATAGTGGGCATGATGTCAGTATGGTATCAAATAACCCACTGGCTGCTTCAGTTGTCTATCCTGGCTGTGGCCTCCTTCCAGATTCTGGTGAAAATTAACCCTTTCCTAGCTGAAGCTAGGACAATGTTGTAGCCAGGTGGGGGTCGGTCTCTTCTCACAAGTAATGAGTGACAGGACAAGAGGAAATGGCCTCAACTTGCACAAGGGGAGGGTTAGGTCGGACATTAGGAAAAATTTCTTCACTGAAAGGGTTGCCGAGCATTGGAAAAGGCTGCCCAGGGAAGTGTGGAGCCACAATCCCTGAAGGTATTTAAAAGATATGTAGATGTGGTGCTTAGGGACATGGTATAGCAGTGGACTTGGCAGTGTTAACAGTTGAACTTGATGTTCTTAAAGGTCTTTTCCAACTAAAACAATTCTATGATTGTGTGTTTTCTATATATTTATTTTAAACTTTTTTATTAATACTCCCCAATTCAAGTATGCCCCAATTCATTTTTCTATAGCTATTCCTTAATTCAAATGCAAAATGGAACTCATGCTTTAATCACTCATAGAGTTACCATCATACAGTTCATCCTTAGTTAGTGCTGAAGTCATTAATCATTAATTAATGACCATCAGCAGCTGTCCTCAGTTCAGAGTTGGGGATATGAAAAGCCAGGTCTCCCTACAATGGTCTATTCACTGCTAATTACATTACTTGATTGATTTTCACCTTCATCCACTCCCATATATTTGTGCTGCTCTTGATCCTCATTTTCTTATTCTTTCTTCAGTGCAGCCATAAACCACAATTTCTATAGATCTACGTCCTGAATTTTCCAACTTTTTCATCTTAATTATGTTGATAATAAAAATAGCTTTGTCATGTGCACATTCTATTTTCAAGGTCTGTTTAGAGACCATCCTGCTTTCTGAAATGCTGTTTCTGTCTGTAATTACTTAGTCTACTGTTGTTCTTCAGGGAGAACAGATGCCATTGTCTCATCCAGATGTCTACTTCTCTCTTTTATCTGTTAGCTTATTTACTTATTCTATATTTGGTGTTAATATGATAAAAAAGGAAAAACAAGAAAACTGTAAGGAAACCTGAGGAAGAAAATCTACTTGGCGATATAAAATCCAGTGCTTCTTTTCATACCCATTATGAGAAAGCTCCAGGACTGCATCTTAGTTATACTACTGGGAAGATAAAACAGATAATTTATGTTACTGGCAGTTATTGATGCAGGATTAAAAGCAGCTAAAAAACCCACATGATCAAGAGAAGAAACAAGCACTCACTTTCCTTGCATCTGCCTGTGAGGCTAGGAGGGCTTTGGAGAAAGCTCTGAGGTGGCTGTAGCTCTGATGAGGCTCAAGAAATGCATGGACTGAGCTGGACTTTTGGAACTGATATAATTTGTTTCACAAAAAGACAAATCCTGATACTGAATGTGACGATGAAATCCATCCCTAAAACACCTTCCATTTCTAACAATGAAGCTCTTTCTCTCAAGAAGAACCGAATCTTTTAATGTGTGTGTTGTTCTTTACCAGTGTAGGAAACAAAAGATCCTGGGACCAAAAATCCCTGGAGAAATATTGCATTTATATGCTAATATAACTTCCAAGAATATGGTGCATTCTAATCCTAGTAAACACTAGCTTTTCAAACTTCTTCTAAGAAGATTTCCAATTTAATTTCACAACAGACTTTCTTCTAAAGAAAACTACTTCATGCACCAAAGCTTACAAGAGTCATATGCTTTTTTCCCCTACCATTTTACTTTGACTTTAAGACTTTTTCTTTTGCAGAAAATCTCTTTTCTTTATTTTTTGGTTATTCCTGTTCTAGGTTTTCCTCATAGACTGAATACATGACTCTTAGCTGTGAGTCCCTTTGAATTTTCCACTAGTAATTCCAAATCCTGTAGCTCTAATAGTGGATTTTATGGCTCTAAGCAGGGTATAATCTCCCCTAGGACTCAACTTGGAAAGCGTAACACACAAGTTGAATGCTGGCTCGTCCACCCTTCCTGTGGTATCTGCACACCAGGAAATCCATGCCAAGATCTCCTGAAACTCAGGGAAGACAAGGATATTCTTGGTCTCAGCTACATCAGACAAGTTGAGCAAAATACTTGTTTCAAGGAAGGCCTACCATTACTCCCTCCATCTTCCTCTGCAGCTCTTCAGCAAATTATTTAAGCTTTCTTAAATCCAGCTAAGTTTCATCATCTTCAAAATGTGTGCAGTAACTGTGATTTCCAATTTGATGGAACAAGATATATTTTTGCAAAATACGCTCCTCTCATGGTGGCTTCTATTGTAATATTAATCAGTGTTACTTCATGTAACATTCTGTGAATTTTTACCCATTTCAACCAGTTAGGCTGAGGAAACGTATTAAAGAATATTTAGTATGGCAGATAAAGTTTAAAAAAATATTTATCTCCGCTTTCTTTCATATCTGTCACTTTCTATATTCCTTCTTAAACAGAAAAGTTTAAGGGAAGGATTTTCTAAAGCACTTAGGATAGACCTAACTGTTTCCCCTGAAGGAAAATCTGTTACTCCCACTGATTTCAATGGCAGGACTGCAATCCAAATGCAAAATTATTTTGAAAATCCTACCTTAACAGATTTCAGTCTAGACGTAAGGTCTGTGACCTTGTCACCCACTTATTTCTTGCCTTAATTCAAACTGATCTCTTAATATCTTGTGTCTTTTACCATTGACATTTTAGAATAAGGTTTCTATGTTTAAGAGGTATTTCATCATTAATACTTTCTCCATATTCTTTTTTAACTAGCTCGATGCATTATTTGTTCCTAGATAAATCTTTTTAAATTCCAACTTGTATTGTACACAAAACTTTGCAGGCACTTATGACAAACTGATGCTTTCAAAATCTTGTATTATGCTTTTTAAAGTGACAATGATGGCAAATTCTACATCAATCATAGTGCTCCTTATTTTATTGCTAGTAGAATAGCCAGATTAGTGCTCTAAATATGCTACCCCAATTTCCTCAGCCAACTGAAAAATGTTTATTTTTCCCTTCTCATGATGCCAATCCTTTTAATTTACTGTTTCCCTACTAAAAGGCTCCATGCTATCAAAGTCTGCCACCAGCAACAGATACATGTTGGATATTTGGCCTCGGTCCTACACGTATTTTTGTTATACAAAGAAAGCAGGAAAGTGGCTCTCTGACTGCTGCTGAGGCTCCTAACTTGCTATCTGTTCTCATATTTCACTAGTAACAACTTAGAGACCATCTACGTAACCAGAGGGCTCCACAAAAACATCTCTGAACAACACTTTTTCAGCACAGAGTTAAGAGAAGGATGGATATACATCAGGGCAGAAGAAAGATGTCTCAGCTATCAGGTACTAGCCAAAGTTGGTTTTATAAAATATAAACGTACCCAAAGTTCTCTAGAGACAGCTGGTGCCCCTCTTCTATAGTTTTGGGGATAGCATCATGACCAGGGCTTGCCAGCTTATTCTAAGGGCTCCTGGGAAAATCACAGTTACAACATACAGCACCATTATCAAGGACAGCACTTGTCCAGTGAAGAAAATGAGAGGCACCACAGTGGTGGATGAAATGCTGCTCTTGTTGCAAGAATCTGGAGCAACTTCCCATAAATACTAGCAAACAAATGTTTTTTTTCTGCCCTCTCATGCTGCAGGGAGATTTCTTAATGCCTGAGATAGTTCCTCTTATTTCCCTGGCAGTTCTGTGACACAAGCACTCAGATAACTCATGGGATATCAGGAAGGACAGTACTATTTTTGATAAGACAGCTGTAAGGCTTGAACTCTAAGAGAGAGAGGAGGCCTTCCTTCAGTGTGTCTCACCTGATTTTGAAGAAGGTTCTCTACTTGAAAATAGGGATAAAGGTATGCTTCAGTGATGGTAATGCAGAGCAATACTGATGCTCTGCCCGCAGGTCAGCCTTGATACAGTCTTCTAGTGAAGTTCCCAATTTTCCCTAAGGAACATTCTCCCAGGTACTATATGGAGATACACCAAAACAGCACAGCAAATATGTCCTTCACAAACACTGCACCTGAACTGCCTTCTCTGGAAACAAAGGCACTTGAGGAGAATGGTACAGCCAGTTCTCACCATAGCAGACTGTCCAGGAAGAGCTAACACATATACCCATCCTTGGAAGTCAGGAAGTGCTCCTGGCTTCTGCAGTTCAGACATAGGCCTGGATGCCAGGAGATAGTCTTCACACCTGTCTGCACTGCTTCTAACAGAAACCAGCACAGTAATGGAGATGCAGTGAAACATCTTCCTCCCTCTCCCTGCGAAGGTGTGAAACTTCACACTGGCTAACTTACAGGTAGATTTTCTAGCCCACATCATGCTTTGGTTGCCACAGTTCAACTGCCAGTACCAATCAAGCTTACAAATATGGATACTTACGTCCATTTTATATTGAAAAATATTTTCATAAGCACATTCTAGCAAACTTTACATATCTGAAAAATTCTGCCATCAAATTTACTGTCCTATTTAAGAACACCATGAACTGATCTAATAAGCATATACATTTAGAATCAAACCACAGAGATAAGAAAAAAGCAAATCTTGGCCAGATAGTCCATTTTCCTAACACTATTGTAATCCCAGGATGACTTCACTTTTGTAGTTCTACTTCCTTTATAGGTCTCCTCTTAGGGAAAGTTAGGATTTAGGCTGAGATGCTGTGAACAACTTTGGAATAATTCAAACTAAGATGAAGCGCACTCCATGGAAGGTGTAGTCGGTGAACAAGCACAAGGTATTCAAGGCAGATTGGAATATCCGTTCACCACCAACCACAATCTCTATTTACCTCCCAAACATTAAAATGATGTACACAGAAGTTAAGTTGAATTCTACAACCATTTCCACCTTCTGAACAGCTAGGAACAAGGTAATAAACTCTTACCAAGTCTGGGTATGCTACAAATGTATTGAAAACACAGGAAAAAAATTACAATGGATTACTCTTGATGACACCCACCTGTCCAGAAATCAATCCTCATATCTTGAAAAGAACTGGCCATTTATTCCCACTTTGAACAGTGTGAAACCTTTTTTTTTTCCTGAAATGCACCATCATTAAAAGATTCTACTACAGGTTTCTAAACCCTGAACATCAAAGTTAACACAGTGTGACAGATGGTATGTTCCAAACTCATCACATTTACTGGTCTGTAACATGGTAAATGACACAATTACCTGCTGTAATTACTGTTGCTGACAATATATTTTCCCTGATGATTGGTCTGTGTGACTCAGAGCTGCTTATCTTTGTCAGTCCAGTCCAAATCTGCATTACCATGTGACTTGGACATTAACTTAGGAAGTATTTACAAATTAGTTCCAATATCTGCCAAGACAGATATTCGGGATAGTATAAATTCATCTTTTATTGCATGATTAAACAGCCTACCACTCTAATATTATTTTGCATTAGGAAACAAGCATTCACAATGAAATCCTGTTCCTCATTTAAATCAAATGCACATTTCTTTTATTAATATATTGGAAGGGAAACACACTGAAACAGGTAAATAAAATGAAGGAATAAAATGCAAATAAATAAGTACATGGACATTTTCACAAAATGCTCAAAAGCAAAACATTAGGTTAAAAAATTAAGTGATAAGACATTATGATACTTAACTTTCATTGCCTTCTGACAATTTTAAAGAACACCTACAGAAGACAACAGTGACTTTTGATTTAGAGCAATATGAGTTAAGTGCTAATCAAGCTGGCTCATTGCAAGTGTTTCATCTTTGTGGCAGGTGTACCCATCCTGAAAAAGACCTAACAAAGATCACGGCTTGCCAAAGACTGGATAAAGATTGGGACTTCATGGCCACTAAAACTTGGTTACTTTGTTCCGGGCCCTTGCCTTGCTTTTTTTGGGTGCTTGCTCTCAGCTAATTAGAATGACCACAGTTCAGACTTGACTAGGGTGTAAATGGAGCCCCACTGGAAAGTCCATCTGAGCTGGTCTTCCTCAGGGCAATGGGTCTGCAGTCAGGAACTCTCACCTTGGATCAGGATGGCACCCATGGATGCTGTCCAGGATTGAATGAGCCCTCACCCCGACTTTGGTCAGTGAATACATCTTCTGGATATGTATCTATATCCTTGAGTGAGCCCTGGCCCCTTTAGGGTGAGTGATCCCCTTTCTGGGTACCTTTGAGTGGGAGGTTTTCCCTCTTATGAGTGTGTGCACGTTGGGTCACCTCTCTAAAAAGAATATTTGCAAAATGTAGAGATTGTGTAGTATCATATTCCCACCTAACATCCACATCTGTAATTTACTTTGGTCCATCAGAGTGCTGGGTAATTTTTGATTGGAATAGATCTCCATTTTGGGGAGCTACTCTGCCTGTTTTGTGGGTGCCTCTGCAACACACTGGAATACCTCTTTTAAAATATAAAATAGATAACAATTCCTTAAACCATTTCTCCTAAGAATATACTTAAGATGATATGAAAAGGTTGCAGCACATAATAACAGTAAGAAACAGATACAGTCTTCTTAAGATGATTTGGAAGCTTGTCAGAAAGAAAAAATACTCCTACAAAAACTCCTACAAACCATTTAGGTAGAGCAGCCTCCTATGTTAATGCTAAGCTTGTTTATAGAGCTCTTCATTCTCAAGAGAAATATCGAGATTTTGAAAGTTTTTTTGTTATTTGATGGGGAAGGCTTCCATTTTTGCATATCTGACTAGATAAATTGTAAAGGGGGCTGATTTCAAGAAAGTAAATCGATTACCATTTCTGAAATAATTTCTGTTTTCAGTTCTCTAGTTCAGTCTTGAAGATGTCTCAAAACCACTGTGTTTTCTTGAAAAAAAAGAAAAAAAAAGACAGAACAGCTCTCTACACTGAGAATGTCCTCAGGAAAAATATCAAGTATCTTTTATAGACACAGTACTTTCAGAAACACTGCTTCACAATATGCAACTTTCTTAACAAAAGTGGAATTTCACCCAAGAACCTTAGGATTCTGTTGTACAGGAGCACAGCCTAGCCAGCAATGCTGTGACTTTCCAAAATGTGACTTTTCAAATTAATGATGATGATTTGGCCAGTCTTCCTTGGAGCATCATCAGAACAAAACCCTAAGGATGAGTTCCAATATATTTCCTCAGTAGGTGGTATCTTGTTCCTTCTTGCTGGCCCGCTCTGACTGCTGCAGAGAGGTCCTGACAATCAATCTGTCTTCTTTATTCATTTAGATGAGCTGGCAAACACAGATAGAGCAAATTCGGGAACTGAAACTAGTTTTAGACAAAATTGCAAGGGCAGAAAAAGCATCAGTTTAGCTTCCACGCTATGCATTCATGCAGGACCAGCCACAGCCTGGCTGCAGAATCATCAGCACATTTCAGCATGAATCACAAGTTACATGCAGAACTGAAAATATAAACTTTCTTTGGGATTACACTCAGGAACACAGACACTGGATGAATCAGTGAAGTGGATGAGCCCAATATGTTTACTTTGTGCGTCAATGCACTTCAGGGTAGATTTCACTATATCCTACGTGCAAAGAAAGACTAACAAGGATGCAATTCCTGCTGTGGTCAAGGGGTCTTTACCACAATGAAGGCCACTACTTAAGCACATGGCTAGAAGGGAGGCTTGTAACCCAAAATGCTACTTCTGTATAATTCTGGCTGCAGAAATTAATTTCTAATTTGAAGAAACAGCCTGATGCAGCAAAGTACATCTGGTTTTGTAAGTCAAGAATCATCAGTCCAAAAGATTGACAAAAGAGAGTAATATTGATAAAGACTTATTGCAGACAAAAACCTAGGAAGGATTTGTCAAAGAAGATGACAAATGCTAAATTATAATGACTGACAGTATAAAACACGAGTTAAGGAAACAGTCTGCCATTTAGCATAAAGCAGGCTTGTCTCCTACAAGCATTTCACAAAAAAACAAAGGACACTTATAAGTTGTTTCAGGAGTCAACGATTACCAGACATGTAATGTGGCATGCACTGGGAATGAAAGTATAAAGAATTTTAAGTTTTCATGCTCACAGATGGAAATAATTAAGGGATTCCTGTTTGTCCTAACAGAAAACTTCCGTGTTCATTCGAAGTAAAAATTTGCAACTATAATATGAAAAGAAAAAGCTCCTGAAGCCCCGGACAAAATTTTAAAATGTTATGTTTCCTCCTATGAGTCTTGACAGTTATCTTTCTTACCCTCTGCCTTTTCTTACAAGTGTGTTATCTTAAGATTGGAAATGTTTTTCAACAGTAGAATGCCGACAGTCAGGCAAATGTTGTATCCATATACTGTCAGCTGTATCCACTACCCTTAGAATCTGGCTAACTTATGTCACGGCTATAATCACCTTGATTTTACGGTGAATGTGTAAGAAAACTGCTGACTTCAATATAGCATGACCACATAACCTTAAATAACTCCACTGTTCCATTTTTAAAAACTGTCTTGCTTCATACAGTAGCTTCAGTGTCTCAGGGACCTTGGCTGAAGTCCCTCAGAGAACAGGCTGCACTCTCCCGGCATGAGGCAATCACCAGCTGGCTCAGACATGATCGATGTGAGCTATCCAACTTCCTTCACTTCTGGCTCCCTCAATGAGACAGCAGCAGATTGCTGTCTTTGGAGCCAGAAAGATCCTTACACCTTCAGAGAAACTGTCCTCAAAGCTACCTACTGTGTTTCTTGATCTTTGCAGTCTACCTTTGACAGACCATGATCACCCAAAGAATGACGGGCCAAGGGAGATCCAGTTGTGAAAGGATGTCCTGCTGCAGTTAGTTAATACCAGCCATCCTCTTGCTGCCATCATCCTAATTCCCACAGTCCACAGCTACCAGTCAGTACTGGGATGAACAGACAAAGAAGTTATGACCAGACAATACCCCATGTATCCCTCAGTCTCTTGTACTTAAACTCTTCTAAACCAAAACCAGCAGCTCTTTAGTGGCTGGTAATTCTGGGTGCAAATCAGTTCCACATTAAGGTATCTAAATTCAGGTGTCTGTGTGCGTTACTGGGCAGGATTCTAAAGCATAAACACACGCCTAGCTAACAAGTCACATCTAGCCTAGTGCCTCACTGATATCCATGACATCAACAACGGCTGTAACACAAGGCTCTACAGGAAGACTGTAACAGCAGTTGGATAGCAAGCAGGATGCACCACAGCATCTAAAAAGGCACTAGACCTATAACTGGGCAACCAGATCTTGCTATAGACATCTAAGTTCCCATTTCAGTCAGTGTAACCTAGAGAACTCAGTAAGTATAAAATAGATAGGTAACATGGGACAGGGTTGCCCACAGATAAGGGGCTCAAACCAATGGAAATAGGTAACTTACTCTGCATCCAGCAGAACTCAAAAAGTTCAAGACCTACAAGGTAGGTATTGTGTTGGATCTGCTAATCCCATGATGATAACTGCCTAGAACCTGTAAACAGACAACTGAGTTGGGTCCAGCTGAATACTTGACCTCTTGATTACAGAGTGAGCTTAGATGAAGACACGTACATTTGGGTTTCTTAATTGCAAACTGAATTCCATCTCCTCTGCCAATGTCAGTAAAATTCTAACATGAAGAGTCAATGTAATTAGCTATGAAAATGAATAATTCATTCAGTGCTGTATGGTTTGTTAGATTGTCTATTTTTACAACATACTTTGTTAATTTTGCAATACCCCTACATCTCTAATTTCCAATCATATTGTACTGATGTGGCACCCAACTGCACTGTAGAACTTGTCAAGGGACGCTGGCTACTTGAAAGCTGCAGAGGGATTCAGAACACTGAGAAATGGGAGGTACGCTGGGTATCTGTTATAATACTGTGAGATAAATATTAAAAACTGAAGTAGAAAATGAATTTTTTAAAAATTGAAAATATTGTAATTTCAGGATTTTCACATGACAGATCTCTCTTTTCTGAGTTACTGTTTCAAGCTGAGTATATTCCCAACACCTTTACCTCCTAAATTCCTCACACTCAGAATGCAAAATATATTCCTTGTAAAACAAAATAATAAATTCTGCAGTCTGCTTCTGCAGAAAGGTAGATTTTAAACAGTATACAGAAACTACAGAAAGGCAAAATAGTTAAGAGACTTCCTTTTGATATAATACCTTTTGCCATGCTCTATTCCTAAGGCCAACAGGGAATCCAGCTCTATATCGCATTCATACACATAGCTACAGATATACAGAAACACATACACACCAAATGTAGCAAATAGAAATATATCTGGTGAAAGAATGATTTCTGTAAAAGAATTAAGCATCCAATAATGAAGATTATACATTCCTGTCTTTGTCAAGGGAGTACATTTTCTGTTTAAAAACTAAAATCACAATCTACCAAGGACTCTTTAATAATGTGTTGGATTTTGATCAGCTGAGAAATCAGTTCTGCTATAATTGCAGAGCCAGATGAACAGTTATTATGAACTGGGTCAGTAACCAAGGAGGAAAAGGGATCTGAAAAGCATCCTCTAGGAAGTAAAAAAAACACCAAACCTTTCATTCCAAGCCAAAACAGCCACCAAACTAAGTTGTCAACGATAACCTGATTCAATCCAAATAAAGCATAAATGAGTTCCGTTGTGTAAGATACAGCAGATATATACAAATGATTTGTGTTGTTATCTAAGTAATGTGGTCGCATAGCAACAAGCTCAGTCTGAATGATCATTCCTTTATTAGCTTTGTGAATTATCTTAAAGCTAGAAAGTAGATATTGGAGAGAATTTATCCTGAAAGAGGATTGAGAGCTTCATGTAGGCTGACATACTATAAAGCAGAATGGAAACTGAGCCAAGTACTGGGAATCAGAATCAAATAGGTTTTCAGTTAAAAATGCTCTCTGCATACAAGCTGACTTCTGGAAGGTTTATTACTAACAGCAACCCTGACAGTATAGCTGGACACCATTGCCTCAATGAACTCTGGATCACACTGTGTGATAATGCCTGTGCATGCACATTACTTCTAATATAATTGGGGGGGGGGAATTGCCAAAATCAGAGATGAAAAAGACAGATGGTTCATCTTGCCCACATCATTATAAATCCAAAACTGCATGTTTTCTCTTGTGGTTTGCTGACTAAAACATTTCCTTCCTCGAGCCACAGTATGTTACTCCAGGGATGTTACAAGTCCCTGTCAGTATGCTTGTTTATTGCTCTGTCCCTTGCATCATACCGTGCAATTATTCTGTCTTTATTTAAGCACAGTCAACGTGCTCAGCTGTTGTACAAGCTGCAGAACTTGAAGAAAACTTGAAACGCTGCTGATTTCATCAAAATAAAGCAAGGGGAAAAAAAAAGAAGAAATTGGCTTTTTTATTGTCATCATGCCTCACATTACTGTATTTTCAAGTAACAAAGCCGGTATACCATAAGCATATAGTATAGTATACTATAAGCATACTATAGTATAGTATACTATGCTTATAGTCTCCTTCTCTGGAGACTTTCAAGACCTCTCTGGATGTGTTCATGTGCAACCTGCCCTAGATTCTATAGTCCTGCTCTGGCAGGGGGGTTGGACTTGATGATCTCCAGAGGTCCCTTCCAACCCCTAACATTCTATGATTCTATGATATGACTAATCTGAGGCCACAGGCTTTTTTTTAACTGCTTTGCAGCAATGAAGGGTAAAGAGCACACAGCAGTGCTAAGTTGCATCCTGTGCCCATATTTAGTCACTTATTAAAATGTGGCCTCATTTACCAATGCAGTAAGCACTATCAGCTCTTATTACCTTCAGGATGACTTGTGGATGCTCTTGTGTGTCTCAAAAAGCAGGCCAATTTTATACTGTTAATTAACTGAGAACAAGCATGCAGCTTTAAACACAGAAACTAGATGACTTAATTCAACTCTGGATTACATCAGTTTTACAGTAGCTTTCCTCCATGGAAACCGAGGCAACTACACCACTTGTAGAAGAGGTTTGTGCAGGTGCTAAGACACAGCCCACATTCCTTGCATATAAACTAGATTTTATTCTTAACTGTAAATAAGGAGAGGCATTCCCTTTCCATTCTCGTAATTCACTTCTGGGAACTGAAATGTATGGTTGGAACAAAAATAACTAGTAATACATAATATTGTGAAATACCCACACTTCACAGCTAGCTAGAATCCTACCAATGTACACTCATGCAAGCCCATTTCCTGCTCCACATCAGAACCCATCAATGAACTTTTCCTGAACATCTGAAAGGAATGTATTGCCAGTCTGGAATTTTACTTGGCCTGTGCCCTAGAGATTAAAGATGGATTTTACTTTCAGTATCCTTATAAGCAATGCAGTGAAACTTTTTCTCAACTATCCCTGCCATTAAACGTCACTTCTGGTACACAGTATAGGGAAAAGAGAAGATTTCTCAGACTGTTGATGTCCCAAACAACTGATGGATTTACAAGTCAGAAATAAACCAGTGAAACCTGCTCAGAAGCCCACAGGCAGATGCACTTTCATGAACTGGCGTTTCTAGGTGCCAAGAAGAATAATTCATCCAAAGTGTGTCAGAGTACTATGTTAATTAAAAAAAGACATGTGACAGGGAGCGTATCCCCCCCTCAAAAACAGCTGTATCTTGCAAGAAGCAGAGGGTAACCACTGGGCAGCCAGCAAAACACCTGATAATATAGGGATCTTAGCTCCTGATACGAGCTGTGTTATTTCAACAAAATCGCAGGTCCCTGTTACCAGCATTTCAAGTCCATTCAGATATCAAACTGGTGGTTCTCATACTGGGGGCATCTGTATTCTGGGAATAAGGATGGGCTGCTTTAGCATTGCAAAGATGCTGCCTCTGTTTCCCCATAAGCATCCTCAGAAGACTTACATTGAAAACAAAGCATTAATGAAGGAAAAGGGGGCAAGACCCAAGCTTTGGCTATACGCTATATCAAACAAACCCAGATGTGAGTTTGTTTCCTGGGTGATAAGACAGTGAAAACTGTCACTGGCACATAAAAAGCAGATTTTTTTAATAAGATGTAAGCAACTAATACTGAGACTTCCAAAGACAGGGAGAGAAGAGAATGAAGCCTCTAAAGGTAACTTCTGAGGTTTCTGCTGAGGATTATAACCATACTTTTAACATTTCATGTTCCTAAGCAATGGAGGAAGTTTGGCAGTTCTGAAAGAAAACAATCTCCCACTCCCTGGATAACATAATTAGACCACCATCTCCTGACCCAGCACCAGCATGGATAGCAGTATTATGGACATGTTTCTTTAAAATCCTTCTTCATACACACATACACAAATAGACACTCAAAAATGCCACCACGTATCAATACTTAGCAAAATACCAAACCAACAGGTATCGTTTTTTTAAGTGGGGACATTGCCAGTAGAATTTGCTGAAATCCACGCAGATGCATAGGTTGTTTATAAGCCACAGCTAGCTACAAGAATAGAACCAAACAGGAGGGCTTAAGAAGGACACAAGTTTGATTGCTGTGGGCAAAGCAAATGTAAAATAAATCACAATGATGTGGCCTGTCAGAAAACTGAAGTAAGAAAACATTAATGGCTGCATGGAGCAAAAAAAAGGCAAAAAAATAGGTGAGAGAGTATCAGATGCATGAGAGGAAAACAGGCTAAACGGGAAAATCTGTTTATTATGAATTATGTAAAGGTGAATTTATTTCAGTCATTCCACAGTATCATTAAAGGCCAAAGAATATGGGTCAGATGTGAAAAACTAATGTCAAAAAGTAATGGCCACTGATCTGCAGTGATGAAGGCTTTCCCCTATATTTTCCCTTTACTATTGAAATCCCCCAAGTAATTATTAATTAATATTATTGCTATCATAATTCCTACTTTTTGCACATTCATCATCATTATACAACTAAATGTGTAGTTTTCTCCTTAAATCTTTCCCATATGTCAAGTCAATCTCCTCAGACCTTTAATTATTTTAATGTTGGTCTTGGAATTCTTTCCAATTTGCAACAGATTTGTGACTTAATTTGATTTGAAAAATATGCAGAGCTGCCAATATTCCAAAGAATGAAAATTTCAGGTGTCACTCAACCTGCTACGACCATGCCTCTTGGTAATTTATGTGGAAACAATTATTAGACTTCAGTTTACTGTGAGAGGCTATTGCAGAAAAATTCCAATGCTGCTGAATACATTGACACCATTTTCAGAAAAATGTTTTAGACAAATCTCTGAGACTTATAAAGGCTTAGATAGGTTGGGGTGGAGGAGATGGGAGACCTAGCAAGGTCCAGTTGGATATATCTAGTTAAAGACCAGTGATTTCAACAAATCTTTCATTGCTTTCAGTAAACCTTCCATATAGACAAGTCAAAAAGCTCAAAGACTATAGGCATTCATCTATTCCACTCAGCCCTTTTATTTTTAAAGAAGTACTTCATCCCTTCTATCTACTTAGACTCTCAAGAACAAACCCTGCAAATGTTCCCAGCACAACCATGGTAGTTATATAAAATCCTTCACAATTTTCTTTAGAAGTCAGAAAACAACCCCAGGAGCACAAACTTGATAGTACCAGGCTGTAATGCACAATAACAGCCTCACAGACTTAGAATCACCAACTATTTCACCATGTCCTTTGGCTTCTAAGTTATTTCTCTCTAAAAGCAAGCAGTAGCGAAGAATCAGCATAACTTGGCTTAAGTGAAAATGAAAATGCAAGACAATATTGTCTGGAATGGCTTTAGCAAAATGGTTATGAACAAAAGTTACAAGGTCTGCACACCTTTAAAACATGTACATGAGCGCCTAGCTCCACACACAGGAGCAGTCCTACACAGTTCAGCAAGGCTGCAGGGGTGGACATGGCTGCTCACATAGCTGGACCATGCTTGGAAGAAGGAGGCCACAATTTGCAACATGTCTGATATACTTTTAATAATTAATCAGTTAAAAATTCACATGTATTTCCTGTCAAAGTACAGTGCAATTGTAAAACCTCACTGGTGTCAGGGTACAAAGTTACAGATCACTCCCTTCTCTCAAGAAAAACCAACAAACCCCGAGAACCATGTCATAGGTAATTCAGTAAACCCCATAAATGATAGCATGTACAAACATTAATTTAAATAGTCTGGTTTATATACTAACCCAGTCCATACTTCATATGTCCATCTTATATTCAGTCATTTATCATCTTACCCAGACCACATGTACAAAGAGAGTCAACTGAAGATACCATCCTAGAGTACTCAAGGAGAGCCCCAACACCTCCCTCTCCAGTACCCCTAAGCATGAAACATGAAACACCCCCTGGAGAGGAATTTGCTAGGAGAATAACATCAGCTGCGTTACCTTCCCCACACACGCTGGGGACTCCCACCCACAGGAGAGGCTGAGCACACCATCAGCACTTCCATCAGAGGCACTTCTCCCTTTTATGCTAACTGGAAAGCAGAAAAAAATCAAGAGAAGCTGGCCCAAGAGATTGCACAGAAACAGAGCCTTAAAAATCATCTAGGGCTCAGAAAATCTATGGCTTCTCCCAGCCGCAGCATGCAACTTCCACTGCCTTAATAAGATCTAGGGAGGATGCACTAAATCTCACAGGGCCTTCTTTCTTCCGTTCTATTTTTGATGGGTTGCTTAGCTAGGTGAGTGGTCCCAAGGCAGGAAATTAAAGACATGCGTTCAAACTAAATGTGATTAACCATCCACTGTGGCTAGTCAGAACTCCTCACTGCTAGAGCCAAGTGTGAAAAAGAGAGAGCTCTCATCTCTCATTTCCTAACTTCTCCCTTTTCCATTTAAAAAAAAAAAAAAAAAAAGGGTGCATGAAAGGATATATATTGTGCTGCTCAGAACACTGCTATCAGCTGTGGATTACACAGCAACCTGAAAGACTGGAGGTGACACAGGCTGCATCCTTGCTTGTAGAAGGAAAACTCTCTTTTTTCCAGCCAAGAAAACAGCGCATGCATTTTTGTAATCCCAGGGAGAGTTAAGGATATAAGTGCTACTATTCTAGAAAAATACTAAGGCATTCAGATTTAATCATATGTAACAGTGATGGTGCAGCATACTGCTATCCAGCATAGACTCATACCATCTTCTGCCTTATTTTCCCCAAGACAATACCATTACATTTCAGGTTCTGTGAAGCAAAGTGGAAGGGGAGTGAGACAACACCAATGCAGGGAAAGCATGGTAGTCCAGGGCATACTTTTCATGCCTTTAATTTGCAGTTTGTGCACCCGTTTGGCATATGAGTGCAGCTTAGGACTCATCTCCCCTTCTCACAGCTATGATTGATTTCTGTACATAAGATCAGTCACGAACAACAGTTTTCTGTGTAAACATGGTTGTGACTAACTCAGTCTAACCCTGTGAATCTTGCTTCCAAGATGAATACAAACAAAACTTGAAATTGATGTCTTCATTATATCCTTTGTTGTAAAAATCTAAATGTAATTCAGATCTATTGTAAAATTTGCAATAAACATGCCAGGAAGAAAGAGACTGGAGCTGTTCTGGAAGCAGCTACGTGCTATCTAAATCATTCTTTTGTGCCCAGGACTCTTGACAGAGATAGATTGCACAGATTTCTTTTCAAATGTCTCTTACAGGAGAAAAACCCTTCAATGTCGTTGATTTTATGTCTCTTTTCTATTTTGATCAATGACTGCTAAATTATATATGTGTCCGTAGAATGGAACAATAAGGTATTTCACGTTAGTCTGCCAGCAAGCTTTGGGGACATCACTCATATCATAACCAGCCTAATCAAGGTTCAGGTATAATTTTTCAACATCATCTTCCTGTGCTTCAGCTATCCTGTGCAAACAATGAGATATTAATGCCAAGCTACAGAACATTTTCTTCCTGCTTGGTAACATTCCCAAGGATGTGCTACCAGAGCTTCTGGTCCAGCTTACAGTAAGTAGCTGTTTTATGCACAGCTACAGTTCCATAACTGGATTCAATTACACAGCATTACAAGGAACAGTGTGACCTGAAATGTATTTTTAAAATTTAACATTCAGTAACACACAGGGTCAGTTGTCACTTGTCTGCCATATTCTTGCTATTCCTGAACTGGATTAAAAATCTGTCTCCTCTTCAGTTTCATTGATACTTCAGCTGGCAAGTTAAACCCAGAATTGCCAAGGAGGCAAATAGAGACTTGCCAAGAACTTTGAATTTTGCAGAAGGCAAAAGAAGGCTGAATGGCTAAATTTAGTTGCAAACGCTGGCAAATAACAAAGTGCATCAGCTTCTCTGTGCATGAGTACTGAGAGATTTTAACAGAATTGCATGCTATAGAACCACATCAGTGTAAGTCCTTAAGCCTTTGGTAGTTTTTGGTACTATGCTTGCAGTACCAAGGTGCCCCTAAAATACTCAGCATTGTCTTTGCACACAAGAGATGTCTGTGTGAGGCTTCTGCATCACAGCTCTCATGAGTAGTTGGCAAGGGGCATCTTTATAATACCCTTCTGTAGTAGCTGACAATTGATGCTATCACAGCTGGTGCTTCCAGCTATCTTGAGGAAAATAGGAAAGAGCAATGCAGAATTTATGTCCTATAATATCCTTTTTTTTGCATGAATTACAGAGAATAGAGACTATCCAATGGTATGAATGTAAACATATTTTGTACATCAGTGTCTGAATTGGTTTTAAAATACCCTTTCTTTTACAGACACCTTTCCCTTTTTTCATTTTTGCCAGATGTGAACACCAGTTTTTTTAGGGACTATGGAATATATCAACTATTCTGTGGAGTATCTACAATAAATCTGATTATTGAACAAAGAAGAAATATGGAAGATCCAGAAAATTCTGTTAAGGACAGTGCACAGTCTTATTTCACAGATGTGCCAAGTTAAACAGGATACTCTTCGCAAAACCTTTCAAATACATCCCCTTAATTTGCAGAGCTCTGCCTCTTTGGTCTGTTATGATTGCTTTTCTCCTTATTGTCCTGCTTTCCTGCCAGATAAAAAGGCTTGGTTTATGTCCTTAACTTCAAGAACTAGCACTGTCAAGACAATAAAATTGAGCTTAACCAAAGTAATTCCCAGCTGAAGTGAATGGGCTCTGAGCTTGTGATGCACAGTGAGGTGTGCTGGGCATGGACAAATTGGCATCTCAGTTCTCCAAGTGCAAAGTTTTCTGTTGCTGCTTTCTACAGTCATAAAAGGCAGATTAAATTGATGAACTTAAACAGAGCAATGCAAGGTTGGCTGAGACAGGTTGAGATCCCTGGTACACCTTACTGCCTTGATTCTCCAAACAAAATGCATTTGGAAAATATTTTTCCTCCTCAAGGCCTAGATATCATTTGTTTAGCTGAATGCCATTAAGGCTCCACTTAAACTAAAAACAAACAAACAAACAAACAAGCAAACGAGAAAAAGACATTAAACTACTTGTTTTAAAATACTGCAGTATGCTGTGAGAGAAAACCGTGCTTATGAAAAGTCAGCTATACACAGGCAAAACAGCCTAGACTGAACCTGGTCTGCCTGCAGGATAGCAATGTTCTGTCATTAGCACCAAAAACTCCTTCCCACTGTTATTTGGTGCTGATTTATTAATAGGCACATCTTTCAGCAACGTCCTGTAAACACGATCAGTGTTTCTACAACGCCAAGCTTTTGCAGGTTCTCAGAACAGAGCAAGTTTCTTTGGGAGTGACAGTGCTAAGCAATCTAGTAGTTTAAAACATCCATAGACTCCATATTAAAGCCACAGCAACATACCCTCCCTACCAGTGTTCCCTTTACCTCTGACAGTTTGTATCTGGGCAAATGGGTGCACGTGAAAGTCTCCGAAATCAGGAGCTTTAATAGATGGCAAAACCAGCAAAAAAGCAAAGAATGTGCTGAGGGGTGAAAAACCTATAGCAGACTCATGTATAAATAGGTAACACTTGCCACCAACTCCAATACGGTGGTATAATGTAAATGCTCTCAATGTCACTCATCTAGATTAAACAAGCAAAAAATGTCATTTGCTGATCAAAGTACATGACTTTAAATGTATCCTGTGTTTCCTTCAGTTTTTGAAATATAATTAACCTTTCACTCACACGTTGTTTGGTGGAAATGTCATGCAACAGTCTCATAAGTCTACATGCTGTAGTAACTGACCAGTGCCTCCACTGGAGGTGCTCACACTAGTTGGGAAATCAGAAAAAAAATGCAGTTATTTTGCGACAAATACTCTTAATGATGTTAGGTTGTCATTTGTGGAAATTCTACCACACAAAAGGCACTGCATCTTTGTAATTGCCTTTCAGTATCCAAAATTCACTACAGCTTAACTCCAGAAAAACTCCAGGTCCCAAATGACAGGCAGTGGAATTTCTCAGACATACAGAAAGTCACAGTGTGACTTACACTTCATCTGGCCTAGTGAGTCTTAAGATTCAAAATCTTACAAAACTATCTCATCTGCTTCCTTTTGCATTAACCTTTCCCAGCTTCAACAAGAGAAAGGTGGAAAAGAAATCACTCTCATTTTGTCGCCCATCAGTTTGATTTTGCAGGAATTTATTATTTACAAATGTGGAGCCAAACTCAGCTTGGAATGCGAGATCTGTAATGAATTTCCAGCAAGTTTTACACCAGTTTGACTGTCTAAAGCTCTTGAACTACACTGAATTCCACAACAGTACATTTCCACAAATAAGAGGAATACGTGTGGCGTACCAAGAAATACCTTTATTATATTCATAGGCACCAAATGCCTCTGTGAAGTTCTTTGCAACAGTTTACCGTTTGCAGAGTTCAATCAGAACAACAAGTTAAGTGAAGCAAAGTAGAAAAAGTATCACAGTGATTTAGTTAAAGTCAGTCCTAAAATAATCCCAACATTCACACCCAGTGAAAAATTCATTTTACTTAGCTGAGAGTGTGGGAAACATGACAGAGTGATCAGAAGCATACTCATTGCTTCAGAAAGGACCTGCTGCAAGCAGCCTGTAACTTGGTCCTTCAAGAACTGGGTTTACTGCAGTAAAATAGTGCTTGCCAGTGTATGTGGGAGGAATGTCAAGTACAGGTTAAGACAGTAAGCACAAAAATCACACATATTTGGTTTCAAAACAATGTCCCTGAGTGCTGTGCATGTTTAGGCAAGCAAATATGAACTCCAAGAAAGTTTTACTGAACAAATATCCTCTTATAGAAAGAGCTAATGCTAATGTGCTCTCCTGCACACACAAAAAAAGTGGTACCACTTTGTTCACACACATTTTTCCACACTGAATGTGCCACAGTCCAGACTGCCTTACAATTTCAGGCAAACGATAAAACATACACATACCTGTAAAAGGCATTAGCTTTTCTGCATTGTATCCTTGTAGTTATTTTGTTTACTCTTTTTAACATTTCATGTAGATGTTCCGTGACCCTTACAAAGATTAACTTTAGAAGAATCATATCAGCGCTCCTAAATATCATCATCCTGTTATTTCCTTTCACAAATATACAGCTCTTACCTGTGCACGAATAATCATCAATGCGTATATATCCTGTTTTGCAGATGCACATAAAGGATCCTGGTGTATTTACGCACATGGTATTCTCACGACAGTAGTGCCGTCCTTCAGCACACTCATCAATATCTGTGAATAAGGCAAAGAGGAACACGAGTCAAATTCAGCGGTGTTCTTTGCCATCTCTCAATACACCCCTATTCACTTCCATCAGTAGCGGGTTAGACTAAAAAGTTACTTGAACAGCAATGCATTTTGAAGTTATTTGGTTTCTCCTTTAAAAAAAACTGCTCAAAGTGTTCAAACAAGAAGCAGCACGAGCTTTCTGAGAACAGCTGTTACTGGAGTTACAAAGATGATTACACCGGCTTACATCTTTCCTTTTGAAGTGCCTATGATGTTATTCCTATGATTTAAATAAGAACAAAAAAAAATAACTGGGGTCCCAAAGAGCAGACCAACTGCCTCAGCACTGCAATATCATCCATCACTGTACCTATATAGTTGCTTTAGTCATCAGTATACAAACTTCCTACTATATGCAAATGATATGCCTTTGATCTAACATGTGTTGTTGCTTGGGAAGAAACTGTAAGGAACATGGTAAGATCTGAAAAGACACTGAAACTTAGAACTATGAGGTAGCTAATCAATAATTTTAATATATAACACATATCGATACATATCTACATGCATATGTATATAGATACATATATACACAGCGTATCTGAAAAGAACTTGAAAGAATCTGATTCATCTAAAGACTTGGTCTGACAGAAAAAATTGCAACTTCATAAAACACTTGTTGGGGTGGAATACTTGCTGCAGTACAAAGTCCTAAAGTAAACTCCGGACTTAAATCACTGTAGGCATGAACTTCAAAATCTGATTGGTTTTGGTAATCCCTTGACTTGCAAAATTAGACGAACTTCTCACAGCAGGTTATACTTCAACGGGAAGACAGAGACAGCACCACAAATAACAAATAAACTTCTGCATACCATTATTATGCCAAAAAGAAGAAATGTTATATTAATTTGGAAGTACTTAGTAGTATACTGTTCCTGTAATGCTAATAATAAAGACAGCATTACTGAGATGCTCTGTACACCTAGCTATACCGTCATGCAATGCGCCACCGAACCTTGCTATAGAAGTATGTTAAAAATCAAAATGGTGGATTATTGGCTTGGGTTTTTTTTTCCTGTTTATCAGTTTTGACTTCCTCCAATGACGTTTACTAATTTCAGAGTTGAAAAACAGTGTTGTGTTCTAGACTCTGATGATCGTTCAAAACAACAGATTGGATATATAAACTCAAATCAGGGTTGACTTCTTAATGCTGTGATGCTAAATATCAAAAGCATTAACTTCTGTATTTTACTTCTATTTAGGTTGTATGCTTATCTCCCAATTCTTCCTCTCTTCCCAACGTCTTTAAATCTATAGCTACTTAGCAGCTGCACTCATTGCTTGTTTTTTCTTCTTCTACATTCTCAGAAGAAAATTTGCCTTCTATAAGAAAACAATGCAACACACTGAGTACTAGCAATGTTGTAGCCATTTCCTCATTTCATTCAGTTTTGAAAAAAATTTCTGTTTTCCCTAGTCTGTCAGCCCAGTGCAACTGTTCTGCTGGATTCTGCTGGAAAAGCTGAGGGCAGTTGTCTACAAACAATGAAGGTGTCCACTGCGAAAGCTCAGGGTGGTGAGCCCAGCCTGCATTGCGCAAGTTCAGTTACTAAGAGTTTCATGGCTAGTTTCTTTCCCTTCCTTTCCCTGTAAGCTCTGCAGGCATGGAAAAATCATAGCTCTACTAGAGTGTTGGTTTGCAAAAGCTAATTTCGAAATTTTCATGTACATACATACACACACAAAAAAATGTATTTACAGTGAGCACAGTGAATATACTAAAGCTCAAAGTACATTTTGTGAAAGTCATCTAAGGAAGCAAAAAAAAAAAAAGTGAAACTATCACAACACTACAACAGAAGCAGCTGGTTTTGCATGGAAAGTGGAAAATGGCACAGATCTCTTGATGTACAGCTGCTCTGCAGAAACATAATTGTGCAGTTCACAAACCCAGCCATCAGTTACAACATATGCCTCAGCTACTACCAAAATGATGCAACTTGTGTCTTTCATAATTCCAGTTCACAACTCCATATTAAATTAACGGTGTTGATTTGTATTTAAGTAACAACATCAGTCTTCGAGTAATCAGAGTCCTTATGTTCTTGGCATCAACAGACTGCCTCAGAGTCAGCTTTGGCACCCTCAGAAAATTCTACTTAAAGAGCCAAAGTCTCAAAAGCATTAAATAGAACTTTCTGAAAACTGTATTAATGATTGCTTTGGCAAGTAAATAGCCACAAGAGACCCCAAATGCTAACAGTTTTCCTTTTGCAGTGAAAAACTTAAAGCCATAGCTACTTCAATTCAAAACTTGTAATTTAGAACTGTTCTAAATAAAAGCTTTCATTTTGCCAACATACCACATATTGAGATTTTCAAAATTTTTTATTTATAATTGCCTTTATTTCAAAATCTTGCTTGTTCAGTTGTTATTAAAAAAACAAAACAAAACAAACCACAACTGATCAGGTTAACTTTGAAGTGTTTCATTTGAACAAATCTGATTTTTTTTTTCAAACTGATTTTATAAAGATATTGTCCACATTTTGTAGATAGTCACTTGAAAACAAAACTCCTTCCCACCCAGACCTCTAGAATGCAAAGGAAATAAAAGTGATTATTTTTGCTACTATCATATTATTATATTACATTGGTACCTAAAATCCCTAAACAAGTGTCAAAACTCCATTACTCTACACCATGCATGCACAGCTGATAAACTGCTTTTACAAACAGTTTGCAACTTTAGCACTAAATTACGTTGCCACGGGACATAAAAGACAAACAATACAAAAAGGGTAAAGTAAGTCAGATGACAACTAGTCACAGACTGACCATGCTAAAAACCTGTGATTCCGTGCCCCGTTTAGCACTCCATATGCAAGCTCTGTATACATAAAGTTAAGGTATTACAGATCAAGGAAGGCTGAACTGGGGCAGGGAAAGAGCCCAACATCTGTTCTCTTCCCAAGCTGCCAAAATAAAAGTCTTTTCATCCTTCTTACTGGTTGAAACACTGGTGTAGCCTTTTATTCACCTTTAGATACAAATGCACTAAGTACAACAGAAAACCTGATGCATTTTAAGATCTAAGAAAGCCTAGAACATTTATCTTAATTTTCCCCTGCCAAAAAGCCTAGTTACCATATTAATGCACTTTAATGTCTTGCTGTTTAGCCAGTAAGACGCTGAAGTCAGTTCAATAGGATGAATGCACCAGTCCAATGGCTCTACACGTTCAACAATAAAGACTTGTGTGCTTGAAGTCTGTGATGTGATACTGAACCACCAGCTGTGATGTACTGACAACAATGTAGTCATGGAGATCATCAACCTGCTCTATTCCCGGTGGAACAGATAAAAGAGGCATCTCTGGGAAAATTGGTTAGTGAAAAAGTGTTTTGAATTTGCACTTCAATGATTTATTTATACTTGCAAAAACATCAAAACTGAAAAAAAAATGCTGGTTTTTATCCCCTGAAGCACTCAAACAAAATTTATGCAAAATATATAACCCAGGAAAAGTTCCCTTGTATCCCTTCCTCCTGCACCCTGCTGAGTTTGCTTCCCCAGAATAAAATTCCCAGTTATGTTTTACAATTCCACTAATAGGAAGAGAACTTGACCTGCAATCTATAAATCATTGCTGACCAAAGCCTCGCGCTAACAAACTAAGCCTCTCTTTAGGCCTCACTATCCATCATTGCCTTTATCCACCACAAAAGCCTGCCAGAACAAATGAGTCTGGTACTAAGTCAGTAAATCCGGGCTTAAAGAGAGAAGGCTATTTCCAGAACTGAGACTCCTTTATGGATAGTGTTCCGTCTCCAGCCATTTCCTTTAAAACTCAATGGTATCTAAACATCAGTGATCTCCCTGGTCACACTTACAGGAGGCATACGGTGCGCAGGGAGATGCTCTTGCAGGATTTTTACAACAAATAATATTAACGGCCTAGAAAGAGATTGAACAGGAGCATAAAACCTTTATAAAAATATATTGCATAAGCATATAAAAAATTACCCTGAACACAAGAGCAGAGTAGACTAGACCTACAATTTAAAACCAAAACAAACAAAACCCCATGGTTTTTTGCGTTAATGAAAGGTTCTGTCTTCACAGCCCATAAATATGAAGCCCTACATTTACCTGCTGAAAAGGTTAATGCTTTCCCACCTCTCCCACACAACTTCATCAATAAACCTCCATCCTGACCTGAGGGCTCCACTGCTAAGAGTAAGGGCATAATTTTCCTACCATTCCTGCAAATCTTGAGCCTCTCTGCTAGTTGAGCCAACTACAAGAACACATCCCACATATTGAGATAAAATGTACAAAAGTAACCTCAAGCATACACAAAGACCAAGGAAAAAAATAAAATAACCTTCCACCATCTCCACCATGCTGCTCCCAGCACAGAACTTGGGCCACTAACTCACTGTAGCAATGCATAGGAAGAGTAAGAGGAAATGGGCAGCTACTTGTGTCCATTGATTTTTGTTGAATTATTAATGAACCTTAAGAGAAACTGGGTGAGTTGGATTATAAGTGTTAGCACTGTTGTAACTGAACTAATAAGAGGTTGTTGTATCTTGACTAGACTGCTAAAGTGTCAATTAGACTAAAAATAAATTCTAATTATTGGATCTTCACACAAGGTATGTTCTTTCCTCGCCTGTAACTAAACTGCACAGATAACATATACATACACTGTACACATCTTGGTGCTTTCCCTTCACATTATTTTAAATCTCTAATCTTTGCTCAAGTTCATAATTTCTCTGTCCATCTCCTGCAGCCTGAGAGAGCACTATTAGAACAGAAAACATAAAATAAAAGCAGTCACTCAAGGCCTACTCTCCTTGACAGAAGCTCTACATAGCTTTAAAAGGACAAAACACAACATTACAGAATTCCAGAAACATCATTTTTAACAGTACAAAGAATTGTTTTTATTTCAACTTGCCCCAGTTTTTGGGAAGGAAGACAGACTTGAGATAAAACTGTCCCTGTTAAACACGTAGCATGGGACACTGTTCAACAGCAACCTGTGCAAGTAAGACTCTTGGAAGAAAATGAAATCTCCATCTCAATCTCATGAAAATATCACTGGACTCCACATACATTATGTAGTTTTAAAAATATATATCACATAGGAAATTTTTGAAAGCAAATATCATCTGCCATCATGTAATGTTTCAGTTGGCAAACTGCATCTTCTTACTATTTAATATCTTATAATTAATTCATATGATAGTGTATACATGTATACAAGTAATTATATAGACTTATCCGTCAGACATTAAAGCATCCTGGGGAGCCTTTCTTTAGGCAACAAATAACTAGTCTGATATAACGGCACACTGAGAAAAAAGGATGTTGTATATGATTAATTAGCAAACTCCAAAAATCAGAGCAACTTACTGAGACTCTAGTTCATGATCCATCCCCCTTCAGCACTGCACTCCTTAGAAATAGGTCTTTAAATCTGAATTGCAAAATAATCTTTTTTTTTTTTTTGAAGTATGACAGCTTCTTATCATTTTGAACTGTGAATGTCAAGAACTTAGAAATACTTGCCACTGTTAGTGTCTCTGCTTTCCCCTATTTTAAAAGGGAAATAAGAAGCATTACTATTTTTATACAGAAACTACAAATTCATTCTTCTCAGGAAGAGACAGTCCAGATTGTACTGCACGTGTGTCTTTTAAAACTCCTCATTGGAAGACAGATGCACGTATAACTGGATACTACCTCTAAGTTGTGGTAAGACCCCTGTGTGTGGGTTAGACTGTATTTGGGCTTTAGGTAGGGTCTAAAGGATATAGCATACAAGCTATCTAGTAGATTACTGCACGTTCTACAGAAATGAGTGACACTATCGGCTGTCTCTTAATGCCACATGAGTTAAAGTACAACAGATAATTACTGTAACTGCTATTGCTCTGTATATTTTGTGAATGAATATTTATTTTAAATTCAGTTTGGTCTAATGCCAGGTATGTCTGTGCATTTGTTAGAGCTCTTGGGGATCCAGCCTCTACAGATCCTAAAATGTGTTGCGCTTTTAGCCTGAGGTTTTAAAAGTTACAAAGGAAAACCAACCAGCTGGCTGCAGGTACTTTTCAGCATAGTGACTGCATCTAACTCTTTCAGTAGCCACCTCCCAGCTACTAATGAAGATTGCAGAGAAAGAATAACAGGAACAAATTTAAGGCTTTAGTTTCTTTACTCTTTTGCTTCGAGGTTGCAGATTTAAGTAATGTGTGAAAACTTTCACCTTAATTTCTCATTTGAAAATAAAATGCAACATTTATTGCTGGTGGAAAAGGGCTGCTCTCAGTACATTAAAGCATCTCCTTATCAGGTACTGGTAGCACAGAGGACTTTAAAACAGTTTCCAAGAGGCTCCCTTTATATGATTAGCTTCAGCTTTTTTTTACCATAGTAGCATCACTGTCAGTCCTGGCTATGAGTGGATGATAGGATCAGTGTGAACATACTTCCCGTAGAAGTAATTAAATCAAATAACACTGAATCACACCCTGCAATTTGTATTTGTACAAACTACAGGCAGTAGGACTATCTGTACCCCTGTATGCACCACACTTTATGAATTGGTGTCAGGGACACTACTTGTACACTTTCAGTTAGGAATATGCTTTATTGTCTTCCTGAATAAGACCCATGTCAGAAAAGGATTTGGCCCACTCTGAAACATTAAAACTGGCCTGATCATTCTTCATATTTAGATTTCTCAGTAACATGATGGAAATAAACTGATAATGCCTTTGCTGAGAAAAAATATTAATAATTGATAATATAGTAATACTGTTTAATATTAATGTTTAATTTTAATATTAATAATGTTTAATTACTTTTTAATAGATATTTGGAAATAACATTCTGCCCTCCTGGAGTGAAAGTTTTTCTTTCTGCTTGATTAGTTTTCCTACCCAACCCAAAATGACAAGGTAATGACTCAAACACTGTCAGTAGATGGAGATGGAAATCTTTATTTCTTAGCTGTATGTGATAATATTGCCACATCTCACTTACAAAAAGAATGTATGAAGAAAGAAGCTTGGGGAACCTTCTCCATTTCACAAAAAATGACAATACTCCAGAGCTCCTAAGTAGGACTTTCACCCCCCAAAAAATATGGTGCATACCATATGAAGACAGCATGCTAGCAAATAGCCCAGTACTGATTATTAAAGACCCAGAGGACTTCATAGAATGTATTTTAATACTCTGGGATTTATCTCTGTTAAAAAGGTCTCTATCTTACTTAACTCTTCTCAATATTACACTTGCTTAAAGAAGAAATGCATTGTTGACTGCCGTACTTAACCAATATGACATAACATGCATCCTACTTCAAACTGATTAATACTTTTTATCTTTTGTAAGATTTCTCCTCTTCCCTGCAATCTGTACAAATCAGGCTCATTCTGAAAATGTACTTTATTTTTGTAATCCAGTAGTAAAAAGCAACAAGATCAACAGTAAGATTAACAACAGATTGTACTAACTAGGTAAGTGATAAAGTGTACCGTTTTTGTTGTTGGGGAAGAGGGTTGAATAAAGTATTACTACTTTTATCCAAACAGAGCGATAAATTAGTAAATCTTTCAAAGCAGAATGAGACCATACAACTCTGAGGTCCAACCAAGTGGTGCTTCCAACATGCTTCAGATGTCTCTCTGAAAAGAGACAATTCATCCTCTAAGACTGCTTACTTCCCTCCACTGAGGAGGACTCAAGACAGCTTATTCAAAGGCAGATTTCTAAGCTGAAGACTATCTCCCCTCAAGGGACAATCATCAGTGAAGCTGATGCAATTCTCAAATGTAGACAAAGTCACTTAGTCTTTGGTCTCATTTCAGCTGCTACACTTTAAACTGGGACAAATATTGCAACAGCAGAGAAACTAGGAGAGTTACTGAAGAAAAAAAAAGATAAATTAGTATAAAAATGGAAAATGTTTTCAGAAAAGTTTGTTAAGGTAAGTTAGCTTAGTAGAACTAACGCAACTAGTACCATCCCAAAGATCACAAAATAAACATTATGGTCCATGCATCCACAAGGTAAATTTGTAATGTGTGGAGGGTTGACCCTGGTTAGCAATTCAGCACCCGTCAGCCACTCACTTGCTCCGCCCTCCAGTGGGATGGAAGAAGAGACTCAAAAGAGTAAAAGTGAGAAAAACTTATGGTTTGAGATACAGACTATTTAACAAGTGAAGAGGGAAAAGGGGAAAAAATGTGATTCAAAGGCATTAGCTCTCCAGCCCCCACCAGCAGACTGATGCCCAGCCAGTCTTTGAGCAACAGCCACCTCAGAAAGAGTACCCCTATTTTTACTGCTGAGCATATCATCTGGGATATCCCTTTGGTCAGCTGGGTTCAGCTGTCCTGGCTGTGTCCCTTCCCAACCTCTTGCCCACCCCCAGCCTACTCACGTGAGGGAAGTGAGAAACAGAGATGGCCTTAACACTGTTAAGGCCTGTTCAGCAACAGCTAAAACATCCCTGTGTTATCAACACTGTTCTAGTCACAGATCTAAAACATAGAACCATACAGGCTGCTACAAAGAAAATTAACTCCATCCTGGCCCAAGTCAGTACATGATGTAAAACAGCCTCTGCTTCAGGCAAAATCATCTTGATAAAGAAAGAAATAATCTGTTTTTCTAAGATCGTGTTCAGCTTTGCTGCTTACAAAAGATTACTGCATTTTCCCATCATCTTTCTTGAGCCTACTCTCCTCTCCATTTAATCAGCAATCCTTGGCAACACTTCTGAAGTGAAATCAGATTTTGCACAGAGATAGTTGTGCACTATTATTAAATCAGAAAATTGGACTTCAAGCAATCCTTCCAGGTGCACTCCCCAAAAGGGTACAAGGAACACCTCCTCCCCAAACACATCTTTTGAGGACCACCAGAAATGTGTGACAGGGCTGTATGATAACAGCGTACATTCAAGGATCTCAGAAGAACACCTAAAGCTGCCACCAGCAGCTTTACTACCTAAAAGGAGGTTGTAGTGAGGTTGATGTTGGTCTCTTCTCCCAGGTAACTAATGACAGGACAAGAGGTAATGGCCTCAAGTTGCACCAGGGGAGGTTTAGATTGGATATCAGGAAGAAGTTCTTTACTGAAAGAGTGGTTAGACGTTGGAACAGGCTGCCCAGGGAAATGGTGGAGTCAGCATCCCTCGAAGTGTTCAAAAACTGAGCAGATGTGGCACTTCGAGACATGGTCTAGGGGTCAGGGAGATGTTGGACAAAGGTTGGACTTGATGATCCTAGAGGTCTTTTCCAACCTACATGATTCTATGATTCTATGACTATTTGCAAACCCATCTTATTTGAAATATGGGTATATTTCACTCCTCTAGATGCATTAGAATATCTTGATAGCCAAAAGTCACAAACTTTGAAACTTTTTCATCATAACTCCACCACCACAAATATAGTGGGTATTGAACACTATTTGAAATACATCCTGGAGGGCAATCATCAGTTTGAAAGCACTGCAAGTGTTACTTTGGGAAGAAGTACACCCTTCATCATAACACGTGTTTTTGTGAAACATTGATGTTAGGTAGGCTATGCACCAAGGATGCTATATTGAAAAGCACCCACACCTAGGCAGCATGGCATAATCCACATCCAACCTGCCCACAAGGTATCTCAAACTACGTAATAACCTGAGGCAGGTTCATTTCAGAGTATTTGGAATAAGGCTTACAGCACGCAACAGAAGGAATCCCAGCTCTTTAAGTATTGCTTTAAACAGTCCTCCAAGGGAAAGCTAAATGTGACATAAATATTAACAAATATTATTATTATAAAACAGAAATGTATACACCATAACAGTATCTAGAGACATCATTAGCTTTAGAAAAGCATCAGTTCTTTCTAGGATAGAATTCAAGCTCTGCCATCATTCAGATGAAATTTATACAGCTTTTCCAGACCCACACTGAAACCAGCTTTGAATTTTTTTTTTCTTCTGCCTTAAGGAGAAGTTCTGCCAATGGGAGCATCGTTACTTTTGCTTATTCTTTGGATTTTGACAGTGCTGAGGCACAAATCAGGATTGTGTATAGGAAGTTTGGCTCTAACACAGAATCAATGACATCCAATTTTGCAGTATATTTGAAATTTGTGCAGTGTAAACATAGAAACAGCTATCATATTATCATACCCATGGGCTCCAGCCATTACAAAAAGCCTTCACTGAAAGGCTTTGTGTTAACTCGACATCTCTACACTTTGCATTGCTTTTAATTAAAGCCACAATAATGGCATAGTGAAAAAGTGATATCCTGAGAAAGGGAGGCTGGGACAATTTCAGCCTTTCAAGATGAGGGGCAGGACTCTGAAAAGAGTGTTACACTATTGCTATCATGCTCTTTGCTATTACATCGTTTAATATTAAGGTGAGAGTCTCTTTCCAGAAATAACTAACTCAGTGCTCAAAGAGACATTTGGGTTAGAAAAAGGGATACAATACTACAAGTGTAAGTCTGAAGAAACACGAGTATTTCAGTCCCATTCTCCTCCTCTTTCACAAAAACAATCCTAAAGTTTCAACCTATAACTTTATTTCCCCTCCTTCTAGCATACGACCTGCACACTCAGGCAGAGATTGCCAGCCAAGGCCAAGACTGGACCCGTGTACCAAGTGTGCATAGGCTGGTTTGCCTGCTAAATTACCTTCACCCTTGGCTGGGAGAACCTCATCTGGAAGAGACTCAATCTCACAAGCTTTGCTCACATGGGCACATCTTCCTAATGGGACTTACTCCCACTATCTTCAATGTGAGCAAGTGTTCCTGGTTCAGGCCTTAAATCACAGGCATTTTTAAGAAGCAATTCAATGCATCCAAACAGAATAATATGTGATTTTTAAAAAATGTAAATAATGTCTCCCAACACTTACTCACTTATGCACGTTTTTTGAAAGCACTTAAGCAGATTGATAATTACCACCCAGAAACAAGGTAATTTGCCCATATAGAAGCAATCAGGCCAAGAAATCTTCTCAAACAAATCACACTTAATTCAGGTTCTGCAGAAACTGGTATATCCACTTACAAAATGAATGCATCAGTCTCACATATGATAACCTACTGTGACCTCCTCTAAACATTTCACCATCAACGCTGATTAAAAAGCTTCTTTTGTTTTTTGCTTATGACATGCCTGGCAAGTTCCACACATAGCAACAGACTCTCATTTGAGTGATATGGAGATCATTGAGAAAGCATAACTTGCTTTTCTGCTTTAATTCAGTGGAGTAACAATAGAGCCACAGAAAAAAAGAAACTTTTAAAGCACCTGGTTTCACCATAACTCCATTGCTCCAGTGACCCCCTCGAACAGGAAATGGCTGATGAGTTCCCAGAAATGCAATCTGCAGCCTAAGCCTCAGCATAGTCTCCAGGGACTATGGGATAAAAAGTGGTTGATGCTGCAACACAAAACAAGCTAAACAGCAGGTCTTGATGTCAGATGCATGCTGGGACGGAAAGAGGGGCAAGGGACTTGTTCCTGCATGATTTTTAGTTCTACTTCTCAAAACAGGCTTCTATCAGAAGGTTTACTATAAACATTAAGCAGAAAGGTGTGTGAAGCTGAATTAATTATATGCTCCTTTCCTGAAAACAGTCGTGAATTCTGAAATCTGAATCTACAGATGAGCATTCCCACTGACGTTAATGCAGCTACTAACTCAAGTAAACTGCAGGCATTCACTTCTGCAGAGTTCAGCCAAAGGAACAGTCATAAAAGACTCGATTCATCCCACTTAATTGTGCATTGCTGGAGAACAGCCCAGGTATTAGGTGGGACTGCAGAGTACCTTAGAGTCTACTCACAGATGCTTGACTTTCAATTTAGAAGGCTAAATCTGAACTGAACTGCTTATTAGTCAAAGGCCATCCTGCTGCCAACATATAACATTATTGTGAGAATGGCCAAAAAGTACACTAGTGTTATGGGTTTGCAGAATCAGGGTTTTCACGAGGAAGAGCAACAGTTAGCACAAAAGCTATGAGATTGTGCAGAGGACTGCTGCTGGCGTGAGGATGGGGTTTTTTTTCACAGGATTACACTAGATTGTAAAGACATGAATTATAGCAGCTTCTCTTCTGATTAAGTAGTTTGTTGCTCCCTGATACCAAAAGAGCAGCTCAAATAATAAATCTTTACTCAGTATGAATACAATACATGATTAACAATAGTAGTATCTAGTCTATAGCATTTGCTTACTTCCTGGGGAGAGAGAATGTGAACAGGCAGCAGTGGAAAGAGAAACTAAATGCTATACTAATATAGTATTCAAATGGTTGACTTTTAGGTTGCCTGAATATCTGAATACCATAAAAAAAAAAAAAAAACCACACCACAAACTTTCCTATGAAAGCATGTTTCTAATTCCAAACCTCAGCCACACTAGCTTGCCACTTCAACTCTGATCAGATTTTTTTTTTTTTAAAGAATTTATTTGGAGACATTATTATTTTAGTTGATTAATATGCTGCATATCTCATTCATTGCATCTAATAGGCCTATCCCTTTGACAACTTATGAATTAATACATTCATCCCACAGTAATTATACAGCAGAGCTAAGCATTTGTACAAGGCATTACCTTCACAGTAGGCATTGTCCTCTCGAAGGGCTCGGAAGCCATCTCGGCAGCTACAGACAGCTCTGTCATCTAGGTTTCGACAGACAGAATGCTCCATACAGTTATGTCCTTCAGTGCAAAAGTCATGGCCTGTACAGAAACAAATATGATTGAGGGTTAAAAAGAATCAAGGGATTATAAAACATTCCTGTCAAAGATAGCCCTATCTTTTTCTCAGTTAGGTCAAAGAATACCTTTCTATTGTCCGTGAGATATAGAAAAATAAATTGTACCAAGCACAAAACAGATGAAAGGAGTTGTAAAGGCCACAAGAACAGACTGTCTCTAGGTCTTCAATTCAATTTCAGGTTATGGCATTGATCTAAGGCAGCTGGATAGGAGGCTTGCTTAAATCCCCTTGCTGTCTCTTTGTCATTGCTAAGTACTTTTACAAGACACTTCTTAATTATATATTTTTTCTTCATTTTCTTTTTGTTTGTTTGGACACTTACAAAAGAGCTCAATAGCTTAGACACTCAGTAGCTCATTTACTGGTGGTATTCCTTCTTTTCCTAGCAATTTTTGTTCCTGGGTGTATTTATAAAAACCTTCCCCATTTAATCAAAAGTCTTTGATTAACATTGACTTGTTTTACTTTTCTCTTCCTCTTATCTCTTTCTTTCAAGCTCCACTGACTGAATACTCTTCCCTGATTGCATCATCCTTTCCATTTCAGTTAAATTTATTTTTTATATCTCACTTTTTAGCCATCACTTTTTCCTACTATTTTCCCTTCCTTTTTTCCTGAGTGTGACCATTCTCCATTGTACCTTAATTACATTTTTTGAAGATTCTGAAGTTCTTTTCCAGGCCAGAAAATCAGTAGTTCTTTTTCAATTCCTTCTGTTTGCTCTCAGGAAATCTAATGCTGCTATGTTTCTGAAGGCCATGAAATCATCCTTTATTATGCTGAATTCAGACTGGTTGTAGTCACTGAATTGAAGGTTCTACAATTTCCAGATCTGCCTATAAAGGTGTGGAGCTTGTCTCCTTCACCATTTTCTCAATTTCATTTGCTTAAAGTTTTCTTTAACTGAAGCATTAGAATTGATCAAGCAGCACTACTTCACTGTTGTTCTCCAATAACTATTTTATTCTCTAAAAACCTTCCACAGGAGAACTAGGGAATGTGGATCAGCCTCAGGGGACCAGGACAGGTGTAACAGGAACAGCTCCAGAAGGCAAGCTGGAATCAAACTGCAACACAGGCCTCTTACAGAATATCGAACAAGTATCTGTTGGCAGTAAAGATTGTTATTTTTATCACTCCACCTGGCTTCTGCTTCATATTTTGCTGTGAAAGAGCTTCTACCTCTAACTTCACAGAAGCTCAGTTATCGAGCACTTCAAACAGGCCCTGCTTGGAGGTCGGGTCAGAGAAATGTGAACAGTGTGAAGCAACACGAACCAAGCAAAACAAGACATGAGCAACAGAAGAGCCCGTAAAGTTAGAATACTTTAGTACTGAGACCCAGTGACATGGTCATGATGCAAATACCACAGATCTACTGTAATATAAGAGACCGATGTTTATTCTTTCGCTTTCTTTCCTGCTCTGGATTGTCTCTCTGTAACCTAGAGATATGCTTGGGTAATGTTACTTAAATACTATAATTTACCATAGCTACCACAGTGCTGTTATCTAACAGAAAATTAAGAGGAAAAAGCTCTACTCTTTTACTAGTGTTAGAGTGTCTTCAGTACTCAATGATTACAGCAGAAGTGTGTGTGTCAGGAGCAACCTCTGGCCATGACCACATCTATTCTTGCCTTTTTCTTCCTCATTGAAGCTCAAGTTAATGACAAAGCAATAGTCTTTGTTTTTTATTTCCTGGCCTGGATTGTTTTGTATCAGATTTTTGCATCAAATAACTAAGAACATGCATGACACCCAGAAGGTGAGGGCTTTTTTACTGATTTTCTGTTATTTGTTATTCTTAAGATTCTCAAAACTTAGGTATCAGCTGTATTAGTAAACAAAATATATGCTGCTGAATAGTGGTGTACAGCAGCTTCTAGTTTAAAGATCCATAGCTCATGAGAGGCTGAGCTAGTATCGTTCAGGGAGGATTGAAAAATGTTCAAAAAGCATTCATCCAACATACATTAAAATTTTCTAGATATATCAGGCACAAGAAACACAGAATTCTTTTCTCTAAATCACTGAAGATGTTATAGAAAATCATCATTAAAAAAAATCCTTTTTGACTGTGATAGACTTCAAGACCTATCTACTTTTCTTAAGTTCTTTTCTTCTACTTTCTTATCTCTCTGCTTGATGTCATTAATCATATCCTTCATATTTATGCTGAGTAGCAGAGAAACAAGTATAGCTGCACTCTCCTTTTCACTGAAGTATACCTAAAATCAGCCCCACATCTTCTTTCATGCCAGGTATCAATTTATCATTATTTAGCTACAGAAGAAGCAGATGTAGCCACTTGAAGACGCAATTGCTCATAGCTTTGAAGATATTGGTATTAGTCCACATCAAAAGAGTGGGCTCAAGACACAGAGCGCTTTGTACATCTCTCCTCTTTGGTAAGGATCAGTCTGGGTGTAACACACAAAGGTACATAGCATACAAAAATATTCCCCAAAGCTTCTGCTTCTAGATGCAGATTACAACCCCAAACAGGTAAACAAATACTCCAGTCTTCGAACAACTGCATGGCACAAATAGTCCTCTGAAAGAAACATCTCAAAGCATCCTAGAAAGATGCTGGGAAACACAGATATTTCTCTAGTCTCATTTTGTTTGGACACAACAGTGGGTGAAGGGTAGAAAAATCATTAATTCTATATATTATTTCCTTGTCTTTTCACTCAATTTTGGCTACAATGAAAAACACGAGTGCCAGTAAATGTTTCACAGAATTTACACTATTAGATGTTTTACAAACAATTTTCAGATGCCACGATGCAGATGTCATCTATTTAGCTTCCCAATATGTATAGTAATTATCATGTGTAGGAGGGTCCTATTAAAAATTATGAGAAAAAAGTGTATATAACCTACAAGAATGCAAAATTAGACTGAACTTGTATATATTCAGCTATTACCTTACCTTTACAGATTTTACAGCAACTGTGAGATAAGGGAATCTGTTGGGATTCTGGGCAGTTCAAGGCTGTACAGCTGTCTTTTGGAATACGCTGCATTTTGTGGTCCTGTTAAATTGAAGCAATTGATTAGTATTGCGAGAGAAGAAATAAAGATGAGTGACTACTTTAGTGGAGTTTCAGCATTATAATGTACAAATTAAAAATTGCCTATGCCTTTGAAAACCATTTGAAAGGACAACATAGCACAACAAAAGCACCAGGAACTCCCCTATACGCAAACCTTTTCAGGCAAGCAAAAGTGTGGCAACAGCTGTCATTCTTCTCTTGTCCTAGCTGTCAAGCAACTTGCCTCAGAAGTTTCTGTTAAAATTATGCCTGAAACAACAACAATTATTTCTCAAAAACTGAGGCAGCAGATTCCAGAATCAAGGGTCCTCATAATGAATACACTAAAGCAGCTTGTTACTTATACAGCAAGTAAAACTTGAACACCTCTGATCTCAGCGCTGGGGTAGTAACACTGAAGGAAACTGGCACTGATTCTGTTAGGAAAGAGAGGGTTTCTCAGCTAAGTTTGGATCAGGCATCTGGAAACGTCCAATGCCAAGAAGACATCTGAATATTTTCAGGCACTTTGTGCAGGTCACACGCAATTGTTGCAGTCTGACTGACCACACGAAATGCCTGCCTTAGCAATCTGACTACCACAGATGTACCACCTTTAGGCTCCCTCAGGCCCTAATTAATGTGTCTTGCAGTGCTCTAATCATGATATGGCAAATACAGAAAACAAGGCAAACAACAAAACATTCCTTAGAGGCATCCAACTTAAAATCAGCAATCTGGTTAAAAGATGAGCTCACTAAACTCAGGACCCCGTATTTCTGCATGCAAGAAAAGTGCCTAAGATCATGAATATGCCATTGCATGTATTATTGTTATAGGTCTAGCATTTAATTTTAAACCCTCTTTAAGCATGAAATATAAAGATGAAACATGAATACAATGGCCAATATCAAAATTGCTGCTCACGCTTCACCATAAACAATCTTGACAGAGAAACCAACCCTAATTTAATAATGCAGTAAAGAAAACCAGCCACAGATGTGTCGTATACCAGGACAAGCAAAACCCAGCAATCACACAAAATAAAGAATAAAACCCCTTTCATAGAAATAATAACAGAGTAGTAGATTATATTTAATTCTAATTTGGAGGAGAATTTTTCATTCACTTGTTTTATAATATTCAAATAGAAAAGTGTGTGCCTACAGCAAGCACAACTGCAGCAGCTAAACAGAATAAAAAATGCTTAGAATTGCACGCTAACAAAAAGAAGAAATCCCCTACATGGCCTTGATAACATCATTATAAGCCTTCGAGCATTAAATCAGTACTTGTGCCATTCCTATTAAGTTTCTCTTGAGGTGGAGTCATTAATTATAGCCTTTTATGAGAACTCTGGTAATAATAAAATAGTGCCCACCTATGACTTCCAAACTGACCAGCACAGTTTACAGTATGTGGATTTTCTGCTCTGAATTATCATTCACAAGGCTGTTCCGCAGAAACCATACATACTTCAGCCCTTGCAAAAGCATTATTTGAATCAGCCAAAGCTGCTGTTTAATATTTCTACAAGGACGGGCAGGCAGCCCACCAGCAAACAAATAGAATCAATAAAATACAGACTAGCGCAGCCAGCAGAGGCATTTTGTTTGTACAGTATCACACCTGCCAGCTGCAAGAAACATGAGGCAACATCATACAACTGTTGATGCTTGTTCAAAGCATCAAAGAATTCATGTCCCAGGTGTCATGGTGAAAATACAAGCTCACAGTCCTGAAGAGTGTACAACTGAATCCAAAATTATTTCTGGTCAGCTCCTCCTTTTCTTTCTCAAAAGGCTTTCAAAGCACCTACTCCAGGAATTAAGCTCACAAGTATTAAAATCATTATAAGTAAAACATCAGTCATAGAATCATATAGAATGGTTTGGCTTGGAAAGGTCCTCAGAGATCATCTAGTTCCAACCCCCCTGCCATGGCAGGGACACTTCCCACTAGACCAGGTTGCTCAAGGCCCCAGTCAGTCCCCAGTTCCGCTTTGTAAAACACACTTTTTCCACAACTGTATGAAAATGTTTTGAGATTTCCAGAAACTGGTTCAATAGATAGCTGCAGCAGGGTCAGAGGCGCTAGAAATGCGTGCTCAGTTTTCCAACTCCACCCCGCAGCATGCAGCTTTCTAACCAGCGGGAATTCCTCCCCATCCCTTCCCTGGAGAGGCAATGCAGGACCCACTGCAGCAGTCTGTGTAATTCTCAAGCTGCAGCTGTCCCTGGTGTATATTCTGCCCTTAAAGTCCATTTGTGCCCTGAAAAGAAACTCTCTTCATGCAGCAGGACATGATTGACTTGGTATCAGGTGTGTTCTGTTTACAAATAAAGCAATGATCCTACTCAATTTCCATCACTAGAAATACAACCTGGTGTGCCAGCTCTTCTTTCTTTTACATCTAGCTTTTCCACTAGGAATTATCCTGAATTTCAAGTTATGCCCCCATCACATTCACACATCTCTCATACCTGGAAACACAATTTTGAACAGTAATATTGCACATGTGTCCATGGAAACATAAGATAGTCTGCTGGTTTTGTATTACTGATGCAATATGATGGAGATGATACCTAAGGAGGAAAGAATGCAGCTTGATTGTCAAGCTGCGTAATCAAAGATTGCACCTATACAACATAAATTTATTTGCAAAATTTGATGTGGAACTCAGTAAGACAAAATAAACACAGGAACCCCTCGACGCCTTTCCTGTTGCCGCTTTCTGAGGTAGACTTGTCTGTATTTCAACAGTTTTGCTCAGTGGGACTTTGATATTTCTAACATGCAAGAACTTCTTTCCCCATCAACAGTACTCTTACCTTGCACTCAAACAGAACACAGTCCCCTGAGCTCGAATACACAGTTTCTCTTTGTCCTTCAAAGTAGGTTCTGCCTTCAAACACGCACACCGCTTCAGGAGAAAAAAAAAAAAAAAAAGAACACAATGATTTTGTAAAAAAGCATCAGAACTCTGCTTATAGAACCGATATATTTTCTTAAAGATAACTGCATTTCAGAATAAAAAGGTTGAATTGGCTGCAACAATATTCTAAACCCACCTGTAGGACTCTGGATATCATAAGAAAAAAGAAAAAAAAAAAAAAAACACAGGACAAAAAAAACCCACAGAAGAACCAGAGAAGCTCACATAAGTAGGAGCTGAAGGACGTTGAAGCAATATGGAGTACAGATAGCTACTGAGAGGGCAGAAGAGACATGTCTCAGGTCATGCCAATGGAGCTATGACTGCCTGCAACAGCTCAAGGGTGAAAAGGAAAATGCAGCTGAGAGAGCAGTACAAGTGGTATTAACAAATAATCATTTTCTTGAAGAGAAATGATGCACGATGAAGGGTGATCACTGAAGCCACATCACACCCCACACAGCTATTTAAGTGTTATGTATTTGTATCTTGATTATCCCTGTTTTTCACCAGTACTGCGGAAGTATTTTAGAGTATATTATTTTTATTGTACAGGAACTGGCCTTCAGTGACTGTGTTTGGTTTTTCCTCCCCTACAGAAGTAGGATCAAGTCTCCAATGATCAAATGACAGAATGACCCCCCCTAGGATCAGTGTTTGTTATACCTTGAGCTGGCCCAGTGCCACTCCTGCACCCTGGCAGTACCGAGTTTTACAGTAGTGTGCTGACACAGCTCATACTGGATTGCTCACTGAAGTTCCTATTTGGTATTTAAGGGTTACATAAAGTATCTTCACAGCAAACTGCCTTACTTTTTTTTTCTTCAAGCGGGTCCATTACTGTAATTACATTACACAAAGTGTAAAGGCTAAATATGTAACTGCTAGGTATAGAAAATCAGACTTCTCACTCTGTTGCTTAGGACACAGTCAAGGCTCATCAAGTAAGCATCATCATGAAATAACAGGAGTAGGTTACCACTTTCAAATTCTAGATTGCATGTTAAAGGTCTAATTTGCTGATCACTGATTTGGAGATGTAAATAAATTATACTACAATACTTTCAAAGAAAGATTTAGCTATTCTGTTTATTTAAACTACAACTTGTAGACAATTTTAAAATATCTAAACGTGACCTATATTAATTACCATTACTGCTGTTATTTTGAAGTCTCCTTAACTATTTTTTTTTTAGTTCACAGCTTGTTCATTTTACAAACTTCTTATTAATTTGTCAGCATGTAAAATGTCAGTTCTTGGAACTGATGTTGAAAAAGACATGACGGGAAGAGTGACAAAAGTGGGTTTTTTTCAAATTCCAAAACATGAGTTGTAATATCATATAAAATATAAAGCATCTTGTGTGATATAAGCCTACACAGCACTTTCAAGAAGTAATATCACAGCACGCTGCAACACTAAAATCCCATGAATGGCAGAGTTTGCAGTCAGGCTTAATAAAGTACAGAAATAAGCCACAGGAGAGAGTCAAGGGGAGAGTCCTAGAGCTAACAGAGGAAAAAGTATGTAGAACATCCACAAAGAAAGGTCACAAAGAGTCAAAAAAGCACAACACAGTGCCTCTTTCCTCTCCCAGAAAACAAGCTCTTCTAGAAGGAAGCATGTAAAAAAAAAAAAAGAATCCATATAAATCTTTACTGGGGACTAGTGGATTTTCAATCCAGACAGGACAAGGCAATCATCCAGTCATATATATCACCTCCTATGTATTACAGACCATGACACTCAACTGCAATACTCATATATTAAGCCCTTTCCCTTGCCCCATACTTTTCAAGCTTCTAAGAACAACTACATGTGACAGGAAAAACAGAAGTATAGCAATGCCTGAGGACCATACAATGGCAATGGACCAATAACATATCCTCATGTTTCCAACAGGCAGACAGGAAATGAAAAAGACATCAAAACCACTGACATTCTGTCTTTGAAGAAAACACTCTTCGAAGGCCAAAATACTCCTAATAAATTAATAAGGCCACCCAGACATCTTAAAAAAGAAAAAAAAAAAAACAAACAAAAAAACCCCCCAGTAACAGTACCCATACTACCTCAAAGTATAGTCCACTGAATCCAGTCTCCTTATCAATGGCAACAAACATCTCATTCTTCAAAGAAACTCAGAAAATAACATACCCAGAAATGTACCATCAAAAGAACACATCCAGCCTAGTGTGAAATCATGAAGTTATTTCTTGATTCTACCAACAGCCTTCAGAAGTCTTGGCACATGAAATCATCATAATGCAGTGATGCAGTATCGCAAACACTTGCTTTCAGCAAGAAAATCAACTCTTCTTCATAAAGCCTTGTAAAAAAGAAAAACTTACAAATTCTGGGGCTATGAGAGATGGCTCTGCCCAGACAGCTCTTGCCCCTTTCCTGTGTGTCTTCATACACTCAAGTAGCGTTTCTCAAAGGCTAGAATATGGCAGCAGAGTGCATGTTTAATGATGCTTGTATGAGTCCAAGAAACTTCAAGCAGTTCTCACATCCCCACCTCCAAAATGACAACACCTTGCCATCATGCAGCTAAGGAAATTACATCTCATTCATTGAATTTTTCTAAATAAACATTTCTAACCACTGGATTTTGCTGTGGCTTTGTCAGAAAGTTTATAAATCCTCCAGGTGTCAGGGACCTGCCTATACAGAGTGACCAAACTATGCTTAGGAAAAACAGAATCACAGAATTGTTATGGTTGGAAAGGACCTCCAGGGTCATCAAGTCCAACCTTCTCCTACATCACTCTAACCACTACACCATATCCTCAAGCACTGCATCTATTCGTTCCTTAAACACCTCCAGGGATGGTGACTCCACCACCTCTCTGGGCAGTCCATTCCAGTGCCTAACTACCCTCCCAGTGAAGAATTTTTTCCTAATATCCAATCTAAACCTCCCCTGACGCAACTTGAGAGAAAACCCAACGAACAATAAATGTCCAATTGAAAAACTAAATTGAAAACCTGTCAACCTGAATAATCTGAGCCCAAGCATGTCTTCTTATGGACTGCTGCTCTCACTGACTGCACTCAGAAGGGACCTTTCTTCTTAAAATCATAAAAATCAACACTACCTGGGTTATTTCTTTCCTACTAGTGTTCTCTGAAACATGAAGGATTCCACTGTATTAGGGCAGCTCCTTCCATTGCAAAGCTGCAGGAACTAACATACACTCTGAAGCTCTAATTCAGAGGTTTTTATCTTCTCACCTAGACTAATCTAGTTAAATGATCTTACCAAAAAACCATGGGCACTTCATCTACACTAGTACCACTGGCTCCATGTTTATTTAAGAAGACAGATACCAGTGGGTTTAGTGATGGTCTAAGTTTGTCAGAGCACACTGTCTTTTCTTCTCCAGTACTTCCATAAATGCCTGTCCCTCCTGTTCTCTTGCTATCCTGCTCTTCTGCCGCTGCCCACAGAGGAGGCATCCTGCCAGACAGCGAAGGGCAGATTTTCAACAAGCTACTCTAAGGTTGTTTGGTTAGGTAAGCACTGAATACACTTGGAAAGAGTTCCAGAAAGACAAAGCTACTAACTTTCTTCTGGCCCTACTTTCCACCTAAGACAGCAGGACCCACGACCCAGGCAGTGTGGAACCAAATGTTTCTCGTGCCTCCTGACAGCAACTGTCACAGCCAGTACACATCCCATGATGGTGGTGTTTCATGTTTTTATTTTCCTTCAGAAATAAAGATATTTCAACAACGTGAACATCTGGACTAGAACTGTGTAATTGGAAAGTCCGGTGAAGATTTAATTTCTGCTTGGATAGATGCTTCCCAGGATACTGTGATTACTTTGTGATTGGTATCTCTCTGGGGAAACATATCATCTTTCATCTTCCTAATTCCTTTCATTTGACAGATTGAGTCACAGTCAAGAAATTACCTGATGATTAGTTGTTCCAGAGCTTGATAGTTATTGCCAGTGTAGGATTTCATCTACAGCTGAATTACATCAACCATTTCCTCTTGCTATCAAACTTCCACATCCTCACAGTACCTAAAACAATGTATATTATTCAAAGCACAGTTTTCTAAGAAGATGAAACACGCAGTCTAAAAGTCTACCGGGAAGTTTGACTACTCTTGATATATTTGTATACAGAAGGTGATCAAATGTTACAATTACAGGATCTAAAAACTTTTTAGCAAGCTCTGCTTATATCCTCACTGCTAATGGACACAGGTGTAACGACAACACAACTATTCCCTGTAGTGCTATTTAACACATTGTGATAACATGGCATCTTCTCCATATTCACCTACAAAAGGAATCTTTCAGGAGCCCACTGGCTGTTGTGTTCGCTGAGTGAATTACCAACAGTTTGTCAAACCACCACTTCACTTTCACAACCCTTTCTTCTTCCCATTGGCCTCCAAATGGCACTTTCCTTCTGCATTTCTTAAAATGTCCATGCAATATCCTTGACACAGTTAACTCCTGCCTTTTGTTCACTGAGTTCACGGGATGTCATTTAGTACATTTTCTCACTTCTCTATTTAACCACCTTTGATATCTAGATTGTGTATGCCTTCCTCTGAGAAATGCATGCACACCTCCCTGTGGTATCTAAGCTGATTTTGATTCAGACTTACCACCAAGGGAAAGCGAAAGTCTAGGACACTGGTGAACTCCTCAAACCACTTTATTTTCTTGTATTCGTAACTGCCCTACAGCGGCACAAGGGACCAAAGTTTTGTGAAATTTATCAGCAATTACGGATATACAATTTAAATCTGGTAACTCAGTCTAGGTCATGGCATTCTTTGTTCACATATGCTGGTTTGTTAGAGGAAAAAAAAACCACCAAAAATTAGCATTAAAAAACCACATCCCTATCTCATTCATTCAATGTTCCAACTTCCTCCTTGGAATCTCCTTTCTGCTGCTGAGAGATCAAGGCTTAGGCATTTTCTAAGTTCCATTAATCCTATTTTGCAAGCTTACATAGTGCAAAAACTCTGTGTGGCTTTATCTTTAGAAATACACACAGAGATAATGGTCACCTTTCCTGAATTTCTCTCTCAACTGTCACGTCATTACTAGGCATTGCTCTCGCCCCTTTCTCATTTATCTTTGCAGGGATTCGGGCGTTATTTCTTCTTTGCTCATCTTCCAGAAAGCACAAATTCCTCTGTTACTGCAGTCAGTAAGGCTGGAGACTTGACTCATTTCATGCTGTCTCCCTCAACAGTTCAAAATTATTTCAGATTTCAAACCGGAAAATATATTGCTAATTTTTCCAGTCAATCACTGCTGAAAAGTTGCATATATATGCTTCTGCTTCCTCAGCCAAAAAAAAGAAAATCCGACTTGCAATTTCCTAATGATAAGGAATCAATTACTACTTGTATCTTATTTCTTGTTAGCTGGAAATGTTAAATGTCTCTACTACACTGAAAACATGAAGTAGTTGTTCTATAGTACTTTTGCAATCATTCAAGAGCATCTTAGGTGTGAGCCACCTCCAACACCACTAACGGGCTGTTTAGTCACATTGGCAAGGAGTCAATCTAAAATTATAAATTCTTTCACCTACCTCTCATGTTGCCTATATTTCCATCAACTACTATGAGGAAATGACTTAATTCCTCTACCCATGTGTTCTTGCTGGGAAGTCTTCTGTAGAACTCATCTGAGCCCTAGAATGAGGGTTCCTGGAGGCATCCTTAAAGACTAAAAAAGCAAATCTGAACACTGACAAAGCACAGCAAAATGTGACTAAAAGCTCTGCTGATAGCAGTTCAGCTGAGGTAAACAGACCTGGCAGATGAAGTAAAACTTTTAAAGTAGGCTGCCCGACAGGGAGTCTGGGAAAGAGCTTGCAGCCAATCAAAGCCAGTGGATGTCACATTGCACGAAGGGAGTTGTCTTTACTTAAGCAAAGATCCAATCTGAAGAACATGATTGATGTCAGCTTCTCTTAAAAATGGCATCATTGCTACCCACACTGCAGCTTCAGCTTGGTTAAATATGGCAGCCAAAATATTTCTCCAGACAGACATGAAAAACTTTGCCTTTAGAGCAATGGACCATACGTATTCTGCTTGTCAAATAGAACTGGAATAATCTGGACTCTAAACATAGGATTTTGAAAACTTGGACATAACTGATGCAATCAAAATGCCCATCCATTTTATGCTGAATTAACTATGTTGGCCATCCAATACTCAAATAACTTTTGTGGCAAAATGTCAAACAATAAACTCAAATGCCAAGAGAAAAGCCTTAGAGGATGTCAAGAGAAGAAAAGCAATTGAGGTTAATAGTAATTATATGAGTACTGTATTACAATTGTATTAAATGTTTATAAATAGCACAACAGTCTGCAAGACCAAAAGAACTTCAATGCAAACATTACATGCCCACCTAATCCTCATAAAAATAGGATTAGACACTATCTGATGGACTCCTTATGTAAGATATTTGCAACAGCAGTGACATAGTTCTGTCTTAGTAAAGGTGCAAATAGATATTTTATCAAATGCTGACAGCTACAGCAGGGTAATTTCTGCTTCTGTTCCACCTTTCTCAGCTGGACTACTGGTCTAACTGTAAAAGGTGCTTTTCTGAAAACTTTGTTAAGAGAAAAACAGTGCAGTGTAGAAAAATAAATAGACACCTCCCTAACACATCTTATACTTCATGACCTGCTTAAACTTGCACATACACCCAACAGAAACCCTCAAGTCACAGAGATCCATGTGCAGGATGAAATTTGATTAATTGATTAGGGCTGAGTGTTGGGAATTTCTGAAAGTAATTAAGAACAGCTAAAGATCTGCACACTTTTGAGTCTCTATTTTAAATCTATGAGAGGTAATTAGTTATCACCCATCAGCATTAATTTACTATATAAAAATCATGACTATTGCCATGTCATAAGTTAAGACCACCCATGGACATGACAAGAGAGGACACCTACTCCTGCAACAACAGCCTTTACATGGTGTAACTGCTACTCTGCTCCACAGAGACTTCAAACAGGACAGGGGGGAGAAACAAAGCATTTTGGGATACTACTCAGATTTTGTGACCAGATTTGCCATGAAAAAATAGTGTGCACCAATTATGTATAACTTTCAAAGACACATTTTTGCACATGACTAGTGAGATGGTTGCTTTCTGGAGCCTTGTTGATACAGACCATGTGAGCATGTTCAGTAAAAGGCAAGTAGCTCTGAATGGCAGCACTTTTTGAGATTTTGACAGTGTTTCATCTGACAGCATTAAAAAACATCCTATGCAAACAGTAAAGCTACTTAGTTCACTGCAAAGTAGTAAATATGGCATTTATTTGGATTAAAATAACTTGGTAGCTACATTTCCATGCTACCAAGCCACAGAGGTTCCAAACTGCTTCTGCTTCAAATATTTCCCACGTTATTTAAGCACACACAGACTACACCCATATCTGAATGACTATCAGGGACCCTGCTGATGCTCCCATTCTCAACCACTCTCCTTCACCCAGAACAATTTCCACAGACACTTTAGCTAAAAATTCTAAGCTGTGACTTTGCTGCACAAGCTTCCATAACGAAGGCACAACTTCTTGTGACCAGGCATCATGTAGCTCCATTTCACTGTATTTACTTTCCTCCCAAATCCAAGTGCTTTTACTTCCTCTACAAGTGGCAGCCTCTTGTTAACTTGCATATTACAGTAATAATCACGTATGCCTTATTTGCATTATGGCACAGGCCAGTCTAATGTGTTTAGATGTTCCCAGGAGTGGATTAGTGCACAGACGGAGAACCACTTCTATTGCTGTTGCTGATGTCAGTTTTTTCAAAGCACCTGCATCAAGCTCCACATAGGAACTGAATAGGGTTTCATGCTCTCAACTCTTCTTCCACCCATTTTTGTTCCCACAGAAGGAATCTGCCCATCCTCCCATCCCTCTTCTGAGATCCATCATCCTCCTCCCTCACTTCAGATGGAATGACAGGATTAGTTAGCATAATCACCAACACTCCAGAGAACCCTACTTAACATTCTTAAGCTAAGTCCTTAGCATTAGTTCAGCAAAGGGTTTAACACAAACAGCAAGGTAAACACATTTTTGAAAATCTTGATTAAAGACAGTTATGCAAATTGACTTTCCAAATTCACTATATACTCACTCTCAACATTCATTATCAAATAGCACTTAATCAAAAACTAATCTAAAAAAAAAAATCAGGTGCTACCAATAAGTTGGAAATTTTCAAAAGACAACTTTAAACAGAAATGTATGTACATCTAACATCACGTTTCTTTCTCAAGGCTGCCAGAAGTTTCTACTACCCATAGCATATTGCCAAACAATACAATACTTCATGTCTAAAGTCAGTTCAGGATTACAATAATTAAAAATGTAAAAGTAGCTGGAGCAGATGTCCGCAGATTTTGCTCTGTCACAGCTAATTTCTCCAGAGTGCATCCATTTATGCTCCAACCCAGTCAGAAAAACAGTAAGCTGGAGTTCATAGTAGCTCTTGATGTGACTTTTTTTTGTTTGGGAACTATATCATCCAAATAAAGCCTTAGAGTCACTGATAATTAAAAGAAGTCATATCTATTTTAATTTATGTCTATGTTAATACTCTTATTTTCTTCAGAGGGACCCTTCCAGACACCAGGCTCAGACTTCACATGCTTTTGCAACAAGGTGTGTTTGTCGATATGGGGCTGTAGTGTATCATCAGTTTCTAGGAGAGCTGCAATACTTTCACCTTTACTGATACGTCAGTCACTTTTCCTTTTCCTACCACTACCTTTATATGGAAAGCAAGAACCAGAAAGTACAGTTCAATAAAATATTTCCATTTTAATTATCACTTATCAGCATCAAACCTGCATAAGACAAAGTACAATTCTGCAATTTCAATGACACAGAAAATAAAAAGATACATCTTTAAATGTAATTCATTTCATTATTAATAATATCAGAAATGACTGAGTAGCTTTAAGACAAAATACTTAATGAATTTTATGAAACTTATTGTCGCGGTCGGGCGCGCAGAGGTCCGACCACCTCCCAAAGGGAGAAGGGTTGAGGGTAAATTGGGATATCTCCCCTCCAGGCTCACAAGCAGACACGGAGACCGAAAGAGTATCTCAGTGTTTTTTATTTCTTTCAAACTCTTGAAAACAACTGAGAAAAACAGCAGTTTGTACTGATAAATTCTTCACTTTGTTACCAACATATTATTAGCAAAGACTTTCTTTTCATTAGCTGCAGAGATCTAGTATGGCTATTTAGTAGACTTATAAAGACACAGTGGACGTATGATGATCAAACTTGACAGATAAGAAATTTGGGGTGTTGTCCTGGCAAAAACAAGTACTATCTTTTCTGTGGAATAATCTAGTTTTGTTAGAGGGAACATTATTGGGATAGAGAAAATTAACCCACCTGTGATCACATTGCTTGTGATCACATCACCTCAACACATGGGGAATACTTCAGTATTTCCACAAGAAATGCAAGGAGCAAATAACCACAATGCTAGCAGTGTGCTTTGAAGACATAAGATAACCTTACTACAATACTGAATGATACTGAAGTCAAATTGGCTTCTCCTTCCCACTCCCTCTAAATTCTATTGTTCTAAGAGCTAAAACAATGGGAACAAAATATCTTGGGAGAAACTAAAAAATAAAAACTTTTTTATTCCTTGAATAAATATCAGTAACTTAGTATGTCCATACCCTGATGGACATAATCCTGAATACAAAAACAAGGCACACCACAGTGCCAATAGCTCCAAGGCAGGACTCGTGAACACCTAGCCAGAAGCGCACCGTCACAGCTGAGAGGGGTCTGACAGGACAATGACTCATTTACTGTAGTTTTTCCTCACTCTTCTCACATTTTTGGCCCTATATCTAGTGTCTTATCTTTCTCTTACACTCTAAATTGCCAAATCCTCAATAACAGAGGACTGTCTTTCGTGTGTACAGCAATTAGATCAAAGGGTCTTCATAACAGCAGGGTCTTAAAGCTACCTTAATGCAAGTAATTAATACCAATAACAAGTACAGGTCCTTAAATAAATTTGCTCACTGCATCTTCCTACTTGCAAGTCAACCATGGTCTGCTAAGAGCTGCATTCTAAGAGGCAGCATCCCATTTGCTTTGCAATACGACCTCCACGATCTTGGCGGAGGGGAGGAGGAATGCAAGGACTATCATTCTCCAAAGGAGAGAGTTTCTTCTGTGCCACAAAAAAAAATTATTTCAACAACTACCTTGAGATTTTATTTAACAGACCTTGATAGCTCTGTCCACATATGTTTAGAAGAGGTTAGACTTCAAAATAGTGAATTTTATTGGAAAGAAGGAAGGACAGGGCTCTTGCTGTCCATTGTTGTCAGCAAGAATGACTGGGACTTGTGTTAAATAGCACTAGTAAATAATTGCTTCCCAGATAATGAAACACTGTGGCAAGGTACACGCAGACTAGTTTTCAGAATACAGCAGAAGCCAAGGTGAGGGTTTTTTAATATGTTCGCTCACACTGTAAGAATCAACCTGTTAATTCCATTGAGTTTTCATGGGGCTCAAGGTGTCACACCGGAAACAAGAGTAAAGGTGCAAATGTGTGAATCAAATCGGTGCATAAAATAAGGATGTGATTCCTTTATTTATGTCTATTTTAATTTTATGTTTTTTAAAAGTATTCCTTTATTCCCACATTTCTTCATAGCAACTCTGCAATAAAATACTGCAAAATTAGTAAAATGAAAAATCTGTGGTTAGGTACTTACACCATACTACCAACTCTATACATACAGTGCTACAGAAGCACATGGACAATATTTAAGCATTCTGAAGTCATATGCTACTACTATTAAGAAGCCTGTCTGAGAACTTCATAAAAATCATGTAAAGGATTGTTATGTCTTCTGTGCTCTACTTAGATTTGATTTCTCATTTAGGTGCCTTGAGGATCTACAGAGTTTCTGGATACAACATGATTAAAATACCTACAAAACTCCCTCTTTACAAGCCTGTAAAATTTGCCTAGAGAAGATGCTGCACTTTGGTGAATATGAATACAACCTAAAGAGACATCTTAAGGAAACAATATCTGAATTCACATCTCTTTGTCAAAGTAATAACAATATAGGGAGAATCATGACTTTTCATCTTCCTCACCTCCAAAGTATTGGAAGCACTCACTCACTAGAAAAAAACAGGTATGTGCTTATTTTCCAGATGAGTTAAGCATATTTTCTTGCTTTGCTTTCAGGATTGAGAGATCAAAAAAATCTGATAATTGAAACCAGCTGTTTTCTGTCTCAATTTATTACATCAAACAATGTCACTGTAATATCATTCTAATGCTACTATATGTAAGTATATACCGGACTTCAGAAATGAGCAAGTTAAGAAAAACTGTTCTTCACCATAATAGCTTATAACAATGCAAAACAACAAACCTAATAATACCTTCAAATTTTATTCATCTGTTGGGGAAAAAAAAACCCTTAAATTATTTGACATCTAGATTTTAACTAAATGTCACCAATTAAAAATAACATGAAATATTGGAAACTAGTCAAAATTGTACTTAAAAAAAGATTACATGAACTTTTTCCAAAAGCAAGCACAGGAGTACCAAATTTTCATGTACAAGCAGAAGGTTACTGAAGTAATTTCAACAAGTAAATAGAAAAAAATGCTAGTCAGCTACTCTGCACAGAAAGGCTTATGATGGTCAATGACACTCCCAAAAAAGTGGACACAGCTTTCTTAATGGAAACTGGTATCAAATAAAACCTCCCCAAATAGCAAAAATTAATAAAAACACTCTCTATATCAGTAGAGAGGCAGAACAGTGATACAAAAACACGGGAATCACCATAGACAGTCCTGATTCTGGTACAGTGAAGAAAGCAAATAGCAGAAACTGTTCAAATAGAGAGGACTGCAATTGTTATTTTGAAGGGAACAGATGAGGAAAGTATGAGAAAGGACTGTTATACCCTATCTGTTGAGATTTCAATTTTAAAGTTGTGTCGCACATGGTACAAAGTGGCCATTATTTGAAGCCTAATATATTTTACAAGCTGACAGCTGTAGGAACAGTGATCAATAAAAGCCTAGAGGTCTATACATCACCCTTCAGATACCTGCAAGTGATGGCTAAGAGAAGTAAACCAAGCAGTAGAATGTTTAATTCACTACGTGTTTCCACTGAAAAAATTTCAAACTTCTCCAGTCCAAAAGACTGAAAGACATTGGTCTAAATCATCTTTGCAAAAAGACAAAGGATAATGGTATACATCATTTCATATTAATCTCACTGATTCAACTTCACTCCTGTTCTACCATGCCTCCCTTAGACTGCCAGGGAAATAAGACCACATTATTGATGTTTTTGTGGTGGAGTTGTTTCGATATTTTATTTATTGAGATTCAGCCTTCACAACCTACCCATTTTTTCATTTCACATGACATAGGCACTGTCAGAAAACTGTACATGTGTCTTTTTTTACACTCCCACAGCTCCTACCGGTGTCTTCCCTAGGCCAGCTTTCCCTCCATATGACCCTTGTCAACATGGCAGTCCTGTTACGAATAAGACTGTGTCAGGTGCAAACTGGTCTTTGCAGAACTGCACTGGTCACAACAAGCCATGAATCTATCCCTATCCAGCTCCATGGAGTCCTCTCTGCCTCCAACTTGTTACTTTCCTGTTAACTTGTTCAAAAACTGTGGTTTTGGGGTTTTCAGCTGTGATTCTCTTCAGAACCACAGAACCATAGAATCATTTGTGTTGGAAAAAATCTTTAAGATCATCAACCATAACCCTACATTAACAAGTCTGCTGCTAAACTGTGTCCCTAAGCACCACATCTACATGGCTTTTAAACACATCCAGGGATGGTGACTCCACCACTTTCAGTGCCTGACAACCCTTTCAGTGAAAAAACTTTCCTAATGTCCAACATAAAACACCACTGGTGCAACTTGAGGCGAGGGGCAATTTGTCCTACCACTTGTTACTTGTGAGAAGAGACCAGCACCCACCTCTCTACAGTCTTCTTTCAGGTAGTTGTAAAGAGCGATAAGGTCTCCTTTCAGCTTCCTCTTCTTCAGACTAAACAACCCCAGTTCCCTCAGGCACTGCTCGTGAGACTTGTTCTCCAGGTCCTTCACCAGGTGCACCAGAAACACATGCCCATTAAAGATCATTCTTACTGGTACCATAGAAATTTGCAAGATTTACAGAGGACAGGCTCCAGGCAGAAACTAGAACACGAGCTATAAGCTGCTGATTTGGCAATGTGCTCCTGATTGTAGGATCAAAAAGAAAAAAAAAACAAAACACAAAACACACCAACAAACCCCACCAACTTACTCCAGTGATGCAGGTACACAGTGACATTAACACATCACTAGTGAGAACAAACATATTGAAATCAACATATATCCACATGAACAACCACATAAAATAGAACGAGAATTTTTTTATTATTGTTATTTCACAGTCACCGGATTAAGCAAATTCTGGTGAAATCAACACTACTAAAGCCAGGGTAGTAAATTCTTAGAGACTGGACCACTGCCAATCTGTCCACTCCCAGCTGTCTGAAAGCCAAAATATTCATATCTAACATATGTTAATGTTTTACTTGCACTGGAAATAAACTAAAGTAATACGCTGCAGGTATTTTATATTTTGTGAACTCCCTGGTAAGAGGATAATGAAAAAGGAATGAAAAAGAAGTTCTTTTCCCAGACAGCCTCAGCAAAACAGGTTATAAGAGCAGGGGAGAGCAGAAAATGGCCTACAGCAAAATTTCCCATGTAAAAAAAAAATTAATTCTCTATCAATAAAATTACCAGTATTAAGTTTCCAATTTCTTCTTCAGTGCCAACTGCTATACAGTCAGTGTAATGTATTTTAATGAATAAGGATTTTCTTAAGCATATGTTATAATTCATTCCCCAGGCACACAGTAAGACTAAAAGTGGAATTCTCCTCATATACTGATACATTGCCTCCAGATCTAGCGTCTTCCAGTGGAGTTCCATAACGCACAGGGTCCAGAATAGCTAAAAAGCCACTTGCCTAGGAAAGAGCTGCACTTTGATGCATGAAAAGTCTGACTGAGGCACAAGTGCACTGACTCACTCAGTCCTCCTCTGCTAACAGGGAACAATGAAATTCAAAGGACATGGGGAAGGAGGAAAGGAAACGTAGGAGCAAAACATTCTGAGAAGTCCAATTACTGTAGCTGTATTTCAATTTACTGTAAGATGTATTTTAATTTACACAGAACAGCGGACGTATGAGGGGTGCGTTTCCTGCTCAGTGAAAAGATTCTGTGTTGCCCTTCTAACAGAGGTATGCTGCCCACCTTACAAAGAACAGAGGTCATTGGAGACTACAAGCTCTGCACCAAAAAGCTTGTGACAATTCTGCCACTGAATGTATAACAGATATAAACCAAATACATTGCCATGGTATAAGAGTAGTTTGAAAATTTCTATAGCTTTACCATGGAAAACATAGCAAAGACTCAGCAGCTAGAGTCAAGGGTGAGATTGGCCTTGCCTACCAAAGCCAACGGGGGTCTTTTCACTGTCTTCAGCTGGCTTTGAGGCCAGCACAGGAAAGGTCCCAACATTCTTAGTGTGTCTCAATGCTCAGCTTCCTGAGATGTTACTCTTCCCAGAAAAGAGAAGGTTCTTCCCAATGTGTGCAAATTCCTGACAGAAAGGAAAGGGAAGGAAAGAATAGGCAGCCAAACTGTTCTCAGTGGTGCCCAGTGAGTGACAGGACAAGAGGCAATGGGCATGAAATAAATCACAGGAAAATCCATTTGGACACAAGAAAGCACTTTTTTTACTGTGAGGGTTACCAGGCACTGGCACAGGTTGTCCAGAGAGGTTGTAGAGTCTCCATCCTTGGGGATATTCAAAAACCATCTGAACATAATCCTGGGCAACCTGCTCTAGATGGCTCTGCTTGAGCTGGGGGTTTAGACCAGATGACCTCCAGAGGTCCCTTCCAACCTCAGCCATACTTTGAGACTGAGATTGGAGGAGCTATGCTGGATTCACAAATGATACGTGCATCAGTTATGCTTTTCCACTATAGCTTTGTAAATCCAAAATAGCTCCACTGATTTTATAGAGCTACGTGAGTTCAAGGATACATTTCCACCCTTAAAAACATTTATTTAGAAAAAATATTTTGTGTCCTGCTTTTAAATTCGTATAAATACTGCCTTCCTTTTGAAGACACAGAGTTGCTGAAGTAATAAAATCATATAAACAGGCAGTAAAGTACAGTGTAATTCATCTTGGTAGTATAAGTACATACGTAATACTTTTTATCTGTCACTATAATGTGATATTATCATTGTATGTGACTTGAAAGCCTGAGAAATAAGGCTAATGTGAATCATTTCAGCATAGTAAGTCCAGAAAGCAGAGGCTGAATGGGCATTATTCTGCTAAATGCTAAATAACGTTCAGAAGTTCCTCATGCCAACTACAGGAGGTTATAATAAATACGGCTCTAGGAAATAATCCAGCACTGGCTATATTCCAGATATCTTTTACTACTGTTCTGAAGTAGGCTAATTTATCAGATTCTTCGTATGAAAAAAAAAAACACCCAGAATTTATGCTTTATTTGAACTTACATTTTTTTAAAGCCACACAAATATTTATAATCAATAAGCAACCAATCTTTTGCATTAGCCAGAATTTTGCTTCTCCTCTATATTTTAAAGTGTGCATTTTTAAAAAAAGATATGATAAATGACTAATCACTGCTTCGCTGCTGAAAACTGCCTCTTCCTCCTCCATACCAGTGCTTGCTCTGTTGCCCTGAGCCTACTGGCTGCACTGCAGCCCTCAGACCTATGCCGTGTCCCCGCCAACCTGCTGGAGCTGGTCTTCCATTTCCAGACTGCCCCTTCTTCTGATGTACTGCATGGGTAAGATGGCCTGTTCAGTCAGCTCTCAACTAATCCTGTCATTCAATCATTTCTCAGAGATGCAGTCTCTTTCTCTGTGCCACACTTGAATGCAGGAGAAGCTCCTCTGGCACTTGGACAAATAAGGTGGGGGCCGATGGACATCACCTAAGGCAAGATGGTGCCATTCCTTCAGCCTGGAAACAAAGTGGTATTCTTGTGAAAAGATGAAACTTCATGAGCAGCACAGGCTTAAGTCCATAATGCTTCAATCCACCTGGATAAATGATGAATTTCAGAGAAAGCTTAATCACTATTCCTTAAGTTTCTAGATAAAAATTTTGCACTCTTGCTGATGATCAGTTGCTGTGCAAATGAGAAGCAGATGGTTTTTACAGCTCCTCTCTGTGTTGGTAGGCTACAAGGGCTGGAGCTTGCAGAAGAATGTGTAGCTTTGGGGAAAAAAAAAAAATCAGTGCATCGTGAAGAGCAAGAGATGAATCCCCTTGATTTTAATTAGAAAATTAAGTTTCTGTAAGATAGCAAGACAGATCACTGCATTAGGACCCCATGCATGTTACAAGAGCTACCATGTCCATATTTGTGGTTTAATTATTTTGTCCAAAAATCCTTTCCAAGTTATATAATCCCTTTACACACTCTCTAGCCTGCTAGCAACAGAAGTGTGAGCTGATCCAGTACAGCCCTATGCTTCTCATATATGCTTGAAAGACTTGTCAGAGTGCGAATTTGGATACCAGAAAACCATCAAAAGTCCTGTTTCAGAAAAAAAAAAAAGTGTATGGAAAAATCACAGCCTGCAGATTTGAACGCAATGGCTCAGACTTTAACCTCCACTGAAATCTGCTGGGATAGATTTAAATATTTTGGGATTGGGTCTGTAAGTATCAGCAGCATCACCGGGAGGAGGACAGTGATGAGAAAGAGAGCAACTTCATCCTGGAGATCAGTCTTTGGTGATGGAAATTATTACTGTGTCAGATCCTGGTACAAATACCACTTCTAGCCTTAAAAAAAAAAAAAAAGAAAATAGTCTAGTTTGTTAAAAATACACTGGCTCCATTAAAAAAAAAACCACGCATGTATATGTCACCCAGCTATTGTAAGTGGTGCCTTAGTGTTAAAACCGACTAATAAATACACCAACTAATAAAAATGTTACCATAAAAAGATTTGCTGACCAAGTACCAATTGTCTCAGCTACTAAGACATTGGCAGCCCTTCCACAATTCACTTAAAATAAATGAACTCGTCCTTGTACTTCTTAAGCCAAGTCTGTGGTCTAAAGCAATACTTTATTGGGTCAGTAGGGAAGCTTAATCTTCCCGATTCGTATCAGTGCCTATCACCACACAATGCATTTTTCTCTGCAGAGGAAAAAAGAATTTAATGACCTCTTGCCCATACCTTCTCAGAGGGGTTTAAAAGTGCATTAGAAATAGAAAAGAAAGTAGTCTCTGCTTTCCAGCTCCAAACAATCCTCCACAGGAAGCTCTCATTGATCTAAGATGTATGCTCTGGTAGCTGGACTGAATTTTCTGTTGAATAGCTTGTCAGCAGCTGAAACGCATATCCTAGACAATGGCCAATACACGTACCTTGGAAGATCATTGCTTCTGTTAGCCCATTACGGCTAACAGAAAACACAATGATAATTTGCATGCATTGCCATTCCTTACACTATCAGCATCGGTTTTCACACAAGAGAAAACAGATCAAGTTGTCTGAATGTCCTCAAACAAAGGTACAGAGTTAGGGGAGAAGGTCAGAGTTTAGGTTGGTTGGTTGTTTTTTTTTTCTTTTGGCTCATGCAAAGAACCAAAGTGAAAGCAATACTGGTAAGAAAAAATCTACAACATTCCTTACTATGTGTTCTTCCCTGAACTAAACATTTAAGAAAAAGACAAAGACTCAGTTGTGCTGAAATTTCTGAAGTGTTGAAAATGTCATTGAAAGAGATATAACAAATCTGCACTCTGCAATACGTAAATGCTGGGATGGGCTGAAGTCCAGTTCCTAGGGCTTGGCAGTGTGGTAGGCTTCCACAGGTCTCTTATCATAACTGCTTAATGTCAGAACCAGGCTTAAAAATCTAGCACTTTCCATTCCTATCTGACACACTTGATTCATAGAACACTTGATTCATATTCATAGAATCATTTAGGTTGGAAAAGACCTCTAGAATCATCTAGTCCAATCTTCATCGAACTTCTCCCTAAGCCCTAGACCATATCTCAAAGTGCCACGTCTACTCGTGGCACTCCACGAGTACACCTCCAGGGATGGTGACTCCACCATTTCCCCGGGCAGCCTGTTCCAATGCCTAACCACTTTTTCAGTAAAGAACTTCTTCCTAATATCCAACCTAACCTCCCCTGGTGCAACTTGAGGTCATTACCTCTTGTCCTGTCATTAGTTACTTGGGAGAAATGACCAGCACCAGCCTCACTACAACCTCCATTTAGGTAGTTGTATAGAGCAATGAGGTCTCCTCTCAACTTCCTCTCCTCCAACCTAAACAATCTCAGTTCCCTCAGGCGCTCCTCATATGACACATTCTCCAGACTCTTCACCAGCTTTGTTGCCCTTCTCTGCACCCATTCCAGCATCTCAATTTCCTTCTTGTACTGTGGTGCCCAGAACTGGACACAGTGCTCAAGGTGCGGTCTCATGAGTGTCAAGTACAGGGGCACAATCCCCTCTCTTCTCCTGCTGGTCACACCATTTTTTATATAGACCAGGATGCAGTTGGCCTTCTTGGCCACCTGGGTACATGTCTGGCTCCTGTTCAGCCGGCTGTCCACCAGCACCCCCAGGTCCTTTTCCACCAGGCAGCTTTCCAGCCACCCTTCCCCAAACCTGTAGCGTTGCCGGGGGTTGTTGTGACTGAAGTGCAGGACCTGGCACTTGGCTTTGTTAAACCTCATACAATTGGCCTCGGCCCATTGATCCAGCCTGTCCAGATCCCTTTGCAGAGCCTTCCTACCCTTGAGCAGATGGACACTCCTGCTCAACTTCATGCCATCTGCAAATTTACTGAGGGAGCACCCAATCCCCTCATCCAGGTCATCAATAAAGATATTAAACAAGACAGTAACTGATGGAAAGGTTAACCTCGCAACTTTAACTGTCTGAAAGTTCAGAATCTAATCTCATTTAATTGCCTGGACTCCCTATAGAGTCCATGGAAAGGTAAGTCCACCTCCAGAAGGCAATTCATCCCATCCCTTCCAGCCCCCTCTCAGCACCAAGTGTCCTCTTGAGGTGCCAGTCTCTTTCACTGGCTATCAAGAGAGCCTGACTGGTTACGTCCATAACTAGTAAATTAAACACAACAGGTAAATGAAACAGTAAACAACAACAGGCTTGAAAATGCTTGATTACCGTCTGTAACCCTCCATGCAGTTTGAGCGTTAGCACATGTCATGGCACCATTTTGGCCTGTACCAGCCAACATGCTCTGAAGCAACAACATGCATGGCTGGGGGGACAGCACTGATCAGAGGCCTTTCCCAGTCAGCCATCTGGATGCATATACTCTGTTGGGGTGGTGAGATGTTGGGGAGGGGGAGAGAGTTTAGCCATGTAGATGTGAGCCACAAGTGCCACAGGACTGTGTCTGCTCTATTTTATTTACTACTATAAGTGAAGCCACTTGAGATTATATTCCTAAATTCTACATGCATAAAGCCATACAGAATGAATCCATTCTCAACCATTCAGGAGGAAAAAAAAAACAAACAAAACACAACAAACAAATAAAGTAAAACCAAAAACCTGGGAAGCCTTCTTGCTAGTCACTGTAAAAGCCTTAAGTTCTGTACACTTTTCTATGCCAGCTGTCATTAAATCAGACCCCACTCTTTTCTTTTTTAGTGTTTTGTTTGAACACTAGCAGAAGAAAGGAAGGAGCATGGAGGAAGCACTCAGCCCTGAGTGAGAGACGGCAACAAGGCTGCCACACCTCCCACTACCTGGGCAGTTCTGCTCACACTCAGTTTGGCAGAAGCAACCCATCATCTGGCATGAGGTACCACAAATACCAAGAAGGAAACAGAGGTACCCATACATATTCTGTCTTGAAACAAATACTAAACTCAGCTAAAGAACGGTGTCTTAGGCATCAATTTTTCTCAGCATTTATGACTGATTCTCCCATACTAAGGATAGTGGCTCCTTGAGCAACACACCCTAATTAGCTGTCTTCTCAATTATAAGCCATCTCTGTTTGCTCTACATAATCTAATCAGATGCTACATCCCCTGATATTTTTCTAAGAATTAGAAAGCAAAAAGTTATTCTCAGAACCTATCCAAATGGAGGAACTCAGCTTTGACCCCTTGAGCAAGAACCATGGTCACTGAGCACACTGACCTCAATCAGCTCAGACCTTCAGCTAAAGACACCAAGAAGACAGGATACAGCTGGCACACATATGTGAACTCAGTGACGACTTAGCAGTTCCACCAAACTGGCCTGGAGAATACATGAGGGTCCTGCAGTCTCCATTGCCTCTAACTTCCACCCTTTGCACTCTTTCACTGGAATTTAACTACGATGTCAATGGGATCCAATTTACACCCTCATTGGTTCCAGAGATTTGGCCACTTTTAAAATTGATTTTTTTTTTCTTTTTTTTTAAAAAGGCACCTTAAACAACCTAGGTGAACTTAGGAATAATTTTTCCAAAGCGATTTTTATTTCTGTTTTTTCATCTAATCATTTTTCTGCTAGTTTGTCAAGAGAGTTATATGTGTGCATGTCAGTTATAAACTGAATTACATACTGGTATCAAATTAACGACACTGGTAGCTAAAAGACTTTTGATAATATTAAGAATATAAAAAAGACAATATCAGAGTAAACTTCAGTGTGCTGTACCAGAACTTTATCTTAACTGGAAGGAGAAATAGCAATGCTGTATGACAAGGTCAGTGTCCACATGTTCGTTCGCATTTCTTGAACTTTGTCAAGTCTAGAAAAAACAACTTTCTAAGAAGTCACATGATGTGAGTGCTTCTACATTAACATCTGAATAGAGAACTCCCAACTCAATTCACAGGCAGCACCTTACAAAAACATACTTCAGAGGATCAGGTTTTCAAACTCTGCCTACATGGTCAAAGATTCAAACAGAAGCTTGAACTCCACATATCTTAACATCCCTGAATTACCAATTCCCTGAGCCATCTAATATGCATGAAAATTCTGTGTAGCTGGTTAAAAAAAAAAAAAAGTATTTGAATTCTCATTTCCTCTCAATTAGAATTAATCTACTTGAGTAAGTTAATAAGGTTTCATAAAATGGGATGGTTTGTGTAACTTCTAACACAATTAAATATTAATAAACTCCTGTGGGAGCAAGATCAATGAAGTACAAAACGTCTTCCTGAATTTTATCTTACAACATGTCATTTTAACCAGTTATATATTTCTCTATACCCTGCAAGAGTTTTATACAGCAGTAGAAGAGTGATGAAGCCACACAGAAAAATGTCAGCGTTTACAGAATAAAGTAGTGTGTGCATCCCATGCTCAATTTCAAGAATGGATTCCACCATGGCCTAAAATAAATAACCATCACATACCCAATACACGTCCATAATCAATCTGAAATATTATATATAGTCAATCTAGATAGTGATTAACCTAAAATTCTCCCTCTCTAACACTATTTGCAACAAAACCAACATGCTATAAAACCAAAAAGGTAATCACCTATCTTAAATGACAATATTAAATTACCTCTATCCAGTTTCCTGTATAATTCTGTCTGACCTTTTGTGTAAGAACATTTCTAGGTGTCTGGTTTTTGCTGGTCTCTTGGGTCTAGTATGAGTTTTCTCTTCCCCTAATTACAGAAGAAGAATCATAAATCTGAACCTCCATTTCTAGCATGACACTTCACTCCTGCACTACAACATACGGTTGAAAGTACATTCTTCTTGTGATAGAGGTGTTAGAAACACTGGTCAAAACAAACATCAGGCAATTGTTCTTTAATTTCTAGCAGTTTCATCTAAAAGACAGACCATGGATGCCTGCAGAAAGTTTTTTTAAATATAAATGTTTAAAAAGAAAAAAGAAATATCTATGCTTAAAAAAAAGAAATAGCATTACTAAATTAAAATACCCGCACTTGAAAAATTAAAACTTTCTGGTTATCGATTTCCCAAAGTATTTCAGAGAATTCTAAGCTCCTCAACTCAAATATTTAATTCTCTGACCAATTCTTTCACTGACATGTTTGTAGAAAGGTTCATTTTCTCTACAGACTTCAAAATATTCGTTAGAAGGAAGCAACACAGTAAAACTTACATTGACATTCTTTGCAGCACTTGCCATCCACGTACGCCAGGGCAGAGTTAAACGGGCAGTCAGAGGGAGGGCAAATCAAAGCCTCACACTGCACAGTACCATTCTAGAAGAATAAAAGGTGCTTAACTGGTAGTTATATTTAGCAAGAGCAGAGATGTTCTCAAACATGGGAACTTAAAAATCTATTTTTAAATGCAACGAACTCTAACAACACCCAAAAAGACATTTTAATATGGTTCTTTTAATAACTATAAGAACAGAAACTATATCTTTAGAATATCATGCATACAATCTTTTAGACATGTACGATGTGTTCTTTGAGTTGATAATGATCAATTCTTTTTTTTAGAGGCAAATCTATTTGGAGATAAAATATTCTGCCAATCAGCAGCAAATTGACACATTAGTGTGAAATAACAACCTCACAGAATGATATTCTGCCCTCTGATTTTTACATAAGAGACAATATATTTCTAAAATACCACCATAGCTGCAAGAAAAATCTGAGACAAAAATACGCAATGCATTTAAGACTATATTGAAAGAATTTTAAATAGCTATCAGTCAGAGTTGACACCATGGGCTATGTTGTCTTCCCATCAACCACAAAACACTAAAATCAAGATGAATATCCCTCCAGAAATATAAAGATCAAAATCGTACTAAGCTTAAGAAGAACCACTTAGCAAATCATAGAGAGTAGCAAATCAATCTAAGATGCAGTACAGACAACAGCAGCCTTTTCACCAATTTCTAATGGCCTTTGGATTAGGCATTTAATGAGTTCAAATGGTAATAATGAGTTTTACATGAATGGACAGTAACAATGGCATGGTTTGGTACTTGAAAGGATACTTGCAGTCACTTCTGGAGTTGTGGTACTTTTGGGAGTCTTCCATCCACCAAACAAATCTTTTCCATTTGTGGTGTAACAGAGCATGCATATGACCCTAACATTTTACTCTTTCTTACTTACTGAGATATAACCAAAGGCAATCTATTAAATCATCTACTAAGAAAAAGGCTGTGTTTCTAGTGACAAAAAGCAGGAAAATAATTATCCAGAAAAACCATTTGCAACTCAGTGCATGGAAATAACATGACAGCTAAGTATTGCATAGCATCTGTGTATGGTGACACGAAATACAGGAGAGCTACGCATGCTGGTGCTGCTGAAATAATAGGAAAATGTATTTATTAATACTATTCTTTAGATTTAGAACAGGTTTTCTAGCACTGTGTTGTTACCACCTAGCATACACCTGGAAGTTTTCTCATTATTTCCCTCAATAAAATTGTAATCAGAGGAAACACTAGAGATCCCGAGCCTTCACTCAAGCTGTAGCCATACCATGCAAGTGCAGTTCTTACAGCCATCTGTCCAGGATTCAAACTCTCTGTAAGTCATGCCTTTCATTGTGCATGTCCTTTCACAGTAGCACTGATCCAACTTATTCATCCTCTGCTCGGCTTGGGACAACTGCATTTACAGTACACAAAAAAAGTTTTGAATTTGTAAGTGGTTTCCACATTAGTATAACCGTGATTGAAAACTGTCCTCTTTATCGTCAAGCACGCAGATGAGAGAATACATGCAGGAAAATGAAGTAAAAAATAATAAATCCATTATTATCAAATACAATATGATTAAACCATCAGTCATTCAGAGATGGAAATTAAGAAGCAAGACACAATGCTTTTCATCTTTCTCTAACATCAGTGACAACACGAAACAAAGTGAGTAGGTCAAGATGGGTAAGGCCCCTTATTTCTCATCTTCATATGCTTGAACTGATCAAGAATCTTGCTCTACATAAACTACTTGAAGATACTAGGTTATGCACAAAAAACATGAATCTGAGTACAGACACAAAATTGGAGGTAAAGCTCAAAACCAACATGTTAACAATTCTTTCTCCAGTCAAGGCATTTTTAACATTTCTGTATCCAATCAGCCTGGTAACAGCATTCCTGCACACATCTAAAGAACTGACATTTAAAACAAGAAGACTAGTCTATGTTCGCTGGCAGACATGAATGCCTTTGGTGTGGTAATGTAGGGTCAAAAAAAAAAAAAAAAAGAAAACACTGCTTTGGAATCTTAATTCCTTATCTTGCATATACTTTGAATACATCTTTGGCAGCTCAGGTCTAGGTAAGTCTTGGACCAATAAGTCTTGCTGCAGTAAGTACTGTAAGCACAGGAACCTATTTCTTTCTAGGTTTATTGACTTGTTAGCCTAATAGATAGAGCTTGAATATCTATAAGCCCTTTCCTTGCTCAGGGATTTGGATTCTGTTTACTGATATGATTCTATTAAAAATATTAAAACACAAGAAAGCTCTCTGAACTGGGAATTTGTAGGTATAAACACTAGGCACAGATATAAATAAAAGCACATAAACATACTTTGCAGGGATGTTCTGCATGCACCTACATGCACATTCTCACATATGCACAAATAATCTAAAAAGATGGCAATTAAAGCCTTAGAGTCCTCTTTTCTCTCATGCCATGATTCCTAGTAAACATTACCTTAGCTGATGTTTTGGCTAAAATGTCTTGCAGTTCCATAATTTTCTGCACAAGTCCATGGAAGTCATTACAAGTTGGGCATGCTAGAATAACAAAATATGTATATTAATTTAAAAAAAAAAAAGAAGAAAATAACAAACCCCAAGAAAAGAACCAACCAACCCACCCATTTATTCACCACAGCTTCAATCTTGTCAAAGTTGACAACCAATATAGTGAAACTCAAGGTTTTAAGAAACCTTGTAGGACATAAAGTAGGTACAAAGCACACCTTTCATTTTACGGTATGAGAATTAATAGACTTACTGCGATTAAGATCTGGGCATTGAGAAATAAATCCTTGAGGCATGACAAGTAATTGCACATCTTGCATTATGCCCTTTGTGTGAGTAGAGAGAAAAAAAAGGATACATCATTTTTACCTGTCAAAATTATTCTTTCCTTTCACCATGTAAAACATTAAAGCCCACACAGAAAAACTTCCTGATAAAAACAATACTTATACTTATTTGGTTCAGCTTCTTGCCTGGGCCAAATACAGTGATAGAGAATAAACAGAAAGTACAACAGAGAGATGTACAAATACAGACATGCTGAATCATTTTTAAAGACATAAGATTAAATGTCAAGATGTAATTAGGTAGCAAGGGTTTGGTTGTTTTGAATTCATTGCTATTTTTAGTTAGCCACTGCAGAAAAGCTTGAAAATGACCTTTAAAAGTAATTTGAAAAACAGTTGCTGTTTCAGGTACTTTGAAAAACTCTTTTACATAAAATGCAAATTTTTTACTAAGCTATAACCATCAAATAGAACTGAAGATTAAAGAAACTAGAGTCAGGAAAAACACACGCATGCACACCTTTATGATTTCAATGGGGATCTCTCCATAAGGCATGCAGAATGCCAAGAATCTACATGCCTGTCACACAGCTGCACAGTTGCATGTAGGAAAGACCTTAGGGAAAGTTTAGCATGAAATTCAGCTATGCCATCTGGAAAGGGACAGTTCCACCCAGAAGAACAGATCCCATCCTTGCAGGCAGAACTTACATGCATCCTTAGTCATTAAGACATACTTAGTAGCCAGTTTGCTGCTCTCCAAAAGCAAAGGCCAAATAGCAACTTCAAAGTGAGCCTTCCTGTAATATTTAGTCCAGATGTCCCTTTCATCCATGACTCTCTCCCTGCTTCTCAAAAACTTCTTGTTAGGAGGAAAAGCAAAATAATTACTATATCCTTTAGCATGCTTATAAAAGAGAATGTTTCACTGCATTAAGAACACAATGCGAACTAAACTCAAAAGTCCACATTTCATCCACAAACACAGGGTGTTCTATACAGAAGTTGCAAAGTCAAAGAACCAGAATTTTGACCTCAAGTGAATGACTCAGGCTGACTTAGCAATCTAAGTGTCCTACAGAGAAGAATATGTATCACTGGAGGGCAGCTAACAGGGTACTTAAGTACCATGCCTACCTTCCTCAACAACAAAGCTATGACCTAGGCAACTGGACACCACCATATGCTGCACAAGGAGCTGCACTGATAAGCTACTAGTAAAAAAAAATAGGTGTGCCTGAGATGGGACTCCATGTCAGAACCTCCAGAGCATGTCTTCTGGAAGTCAGGAGCAAAGGCTACTTAGAAGAGCTCACCAAAAAGCTCATTGTATTAATTTCTCCTCCCTTCCCCAGTGCCACCAAGTTCAAACTTATTTTAACCCAAGTTATGGCATTTTAAAACACTCTTCACTGAACACACATGCAAGTATTCACATAATTCTGCTAGTAACCACCAGTAAAGCTCCTCCAAATATTTGAGGAGCTTTATTCATCATGCATCAGCTGTCATGTCAGCTGCATTTTGCCACTCACAGAAATTCAGATTCTTCTCATTCTCCCAAAGTAACAACTGGGAGCTGTGACACCTAGCCCATCTGGGCACCCAGACCAGGACTTCCTGACAGTACCTGGGAGACTTTGCACAGGCTCCTAAAGAACCTAGAGGTTCAAATTAATGCACTGTTGGATGCTAGGTACCAAGAGAAGTCATCCAGTACTAGAAATCAGATAGCCAGAATCGCTCTCTTTCTTAAAGTTCAACAGGTATGAATAGATCTCTGTGTGAATATGCCTAGTGGCGCACAGGTTTAGTGCAGCAATATTAGGTTCAAAATCAAATACAGCAATATTTTTCAGAGTGACTAACGATTTTGAGTATCTTGACCCTTCTGGACAATCCATTTAATCCACTCAAAGCAGCTTGATTTTTGGAAACAGCTAAGCACCTGGACCTCTCAAAATCAGATCTGTAGGAGTTGTCCCACACTGAGTGGGACATAGGCTCTCCAAACCAATAAGAAACATTGAAATTCTTCATCTTCTAAATGATGAATGAATTCTAATGAATCTCTTTGCAACAGTGTCGCATTTTCAGATGTAGTTTGACCATTGCTACTACATGGTGCTGGAGAAATCACTCAGCACAGTATATTTTGGCTATATTGCTGTCTTTTAACAGCTATCAATTTCTGTGTTTCTGTTAAGCTGGTTTATCTTTGTAACTGAGGCAAAATTCTCCATGGATTTTGATTAATTTTATCTTTCTTGAAAAGAAAGAAACAAACAAAAAAATACAGTCCACTACTGGAGTATTTCTTTTTCTACACCTAATGAGCTTCTTTGCAGTGACTATGATTTGGCAAACAGAAGAATATAATCAAGTGAAAAACTTGGAAGGCACCAAAAAAAAAAAGGAACATGTAAAAAGTATTAATTATAAGAATGTAGAATAAATTAAGCATATCTCGAGATCAGTTTAAGCAATGCATTAATATTTTCTGACTTTACTCTTGGGAGTCAAATGTTTATTTAAGCCAGAAATATAATTTTGCAGATTTAGTAAACATCCTTAGTCTTTTGGAGGAAAAAGAAACACATGCTGAATTTAAAAATAAAAACAAAGTCATACTTCAGTTTTCAAATCTGAGTGCCCTACTGAACCTCTGTACTTCACACGCAAGGATATAAATTAGCATTTATATATAGCAAACAGTATTTCAACACCCAAAAAGTTATTTTAGCACAAAAGCACAGAACTTGCCATGAAAAACATAGTCAAAGTGTTTTACACTGAAAAAAATTTAGAAAACCATATTTTAAAAGTAATTGGGTCTGTGATCAACATAATCAATTATATTCTTCAACTCAAGTAAAAAGCTGCCTACTGGGAGGAAAACAGGACTGCAGTGTGGAAGACATCCACAGGGATGCTATCATTTGTTAAAGCAGATCTAGAGAAGTCCGAGGCCACACCATAGACAGCAGCTGTGACCAATGAGTGCTACCTAACGGACTCAGAAGAATCAAAATTTACACTCTAGTTCATAGCATTCACTTCTTCAATCTTGCTGTACACGGGGTGCATGCTATGTACACACATTAAAGCAGAAGCAGTAAGCAAAAACCAGGTACAAATAATCTTTCTCTGGGGAAAAAAGTATTCTCTGCACTGATACTAGTCATCTCATTCATTTCTGAAGGCAAGAAGATATTGTGATGAAATCTATCTCCTACAGAGGCAATGAAATTGGAGTTCCCTAGACTGTAGTATTCTGTGACACACAAAAAAATGCGTTTGGCTATGAAATAGACAATAACCTGACTGTTTACTTCCTGGAATTCTGTTGCAGCCAGCCATTTACATTTTCTTGTCTTAGGCTGCTGTTGGCTGTGCCATTTGGTGACACTGAGCCCTATGCATTTGGCTCTGCAACTTTACTTAGTGAAGCCCAGTTTGATGGAAACAGTTCACTGCATCAGATATGCTGATACACAACAGATCAGAGCCCTAAGAACTGTGTTAGGATTACAGAAGCACAGACTGGTTGAGAGGCACCTCCCTGAGATCATCTACTTCAATTCCCCTGCTCAAGTAGGATCAGCCACAGAAGGTTGCCCAAGAGGGTGTCCAAATGGCATTTGAATATCTCCACTGCTTCCACCGTGTTCAGGTGGAATTTCAGGTGTTTCAGCTCTTGCCCTAGTGGGCACCACTGAGAGGAGTCTGGATCCCTCATCTTATTCCCCCAACACATTCAGGTATTTTTACAGGTTGAGGAGATCTCCCACAGACCCTTCTCTTCTCCAGACTGAACAATCCCAGATCTTTCAGCCTCTACTCATATGAAAGATGCTCCAATCCCTTAACTGTTTTTATTTAAATTCACTCTTTTCCTTTCAGGGAATGCATACCTTAAAATATCCATGTGCGTTATTCCTCTGTCCCAGCCAAAAAGTCGTGCCCAGAGGTAAGTCCATGAAGGGCTTCTCTATAACTCTTTCGTAAATTCTGAAAAGGGAAGGAAAAATATAGTCCCAAGTTGTTATTGGTTCATTTAGTCAGAGCTGGAATGTTCCAAATGTGACAATTTCTTATAAAACAACACTCTTTACTTACTTATTGCAGTCCACATGTAAAATCAAGTGAGAGGCACTGATTGCTAAGGAAAGCCTGTGCCATTTATCATCTGCCAAAATGTATGGGAATACTTCTGTGTGGGAGCGATGACTGCCTGAACGATAATGCAACCTGATTTCATTTCGATGACCGCTGCTTTCCAGTTCCAGGTACCTGTGCCATAAATGTATCATCACGTCATGAACCATTCTTATCAACACAGCAACATTTTACGTAACATTATCATTATAATGCAGAAACTATTTAGAAGAGGGGGAAAGACAAGTAAAGAGAAACAAAGATGAAAGCAGATGCTTTTCAGATTTTTCAGATGAGATCATTCTTCTCAATAACACAATACCAACTTTCACATAAGTATATGAGATCCCAAGTCAAACATATTTTTCCTCTAGCAACACTGTTTTCTATAACATGATCTGATTGGAAATATAATTACCCTATTATGAATAATTGCCTCATATCCTGAAAGCACAGTAAGGATACTCTGAAGGCATGAACGCACGTAAGATAACATCAAGTTTTGCGATAGGGACATCATTAACTACTACCAACCAGGGAAGTAAGCCAAGAACTGAGACAGAACGCTGCTTTGTTTGCTTTCAGATGTACTGTTAACATTTCCTTTTGTTTTTCATAATGAAATTTCTCCAAAGAAATACAAGATCAAGAGGTGCTAACTTCACAACAATTTATGTATGTGTACATATTTGCTTTTCTAAATATGTGTATATGTGGGGTGTGTGTGTGGATATATACACATATATGTTCACACATACCCATATACGTATATATACGGTAAAAAAAACCAAGCATTGCAGCTGTACCAAGATAAGCACACCGCACACCAGATTTGTAGATTGCAAATAAAGTTTGCTGGTGAAATTCCAGCAGATAAATCTAAAAAGCAACCCATAACCAAACCTGGTACTTAATCAGACAGGCCTGCTTCTTGCATGTCGAACCTCATCTGGGAGCAAGCTTGACAAACTTTTGTTTGTCTTCTAAGCACTATGTTTCTCATTTTAAAGTTTTTCTCCTCCTAAAATGCTTTTAAAACAGGAAAGAAAAAGAGAAATGGAGTTTCTCTAATAATCATATACAACCTAAAGAGCAAGGAAAATAACATAGTATGTGGCAAGGTGCACAACTGGGAGAATGCACAATTCATTTTTGTCTATTTTTCCTGCTACATCTGCAATCGGGCATGACAGTGGTTTGTAATCTGAGTGCACACATGTTTTAGGGTGATGTCATTTTCTTTTACAGGCTATCTATATTAAAGAACAGAGAAGACAATGATTGCAGTTTTCAAGAGTGATGATGAGAGCAAACCAAAACCATCTCGCACAGTCATTATGCCTAGGAGAAGGTTGGGCTCACTGAACACCTCTCCTTCCTTCAGGGTGTTTCACAGTGGAACATGCCTAGCAACAGCATAAAAACAACTATTCTCTTGCAAAATCAGCAAAGGGCAATTTTTTCTTCCTCCCCTGTATTAACAAAGCAGTTAACTACAGTCAGCAATAAATTTTATAATCTGACCTAATTTACCTCCTCATAATCCAAAAATAATTTTTGCATTGGCAAGAAATGTAAATTAATTGAAAGCCTGAATGGAAAAAAGTGGGCAGTAGTGGCAAGACATCAGTCAACTTAATAATCTCCTTCATAACTCAAGCTTCAAGGATAAAAATAAAGTCACTCTCAACCTAACAGAGAAAAGGAACATGATGGAACTGGACTCCTCCAGCAACTTTTAAGTTTCTCCACCCAGTTGCAGATACAGTCTGGAAAAAGAATGGTATGGATACATTGAAACATTATCTCCCGGTAAAACCAACAGCTAGCTCCTATTCTCTTCAAAGTCAATGGCAGAACAGATGCCAGCACACAGATGCAGGCAGGCAGGGAACAAGCTATACCAGTAGACATACAGTCAGTACAAAAGGTACAAAATGAGCACTCATGTTGCCCCTTATGCACGTGAGATAATGAAATCTCTGAGAATGAAACAGATTTCCCAATAAAAAGAAGACATCACTGTAAAAGTGTCAGGATTTAAGAACTGCTGAGAGAGGATGTTGACATTCGATGATGCTGCAATAACCAAGGAAATCTTCCTACATAAAAACGCAAAAATTATGGACACTTTGGTTTTGTTTTAACAGTGATTAATGCATGGGTTTTAGATCCACAGGCAGGGTCTTTAGTTCTTTCATTTGGTAAACTATCAAACACATCTACCTTCTAAAGGCTTGATGATTGTTAGAGAAAATGCACATCAAAATGGAAAAGAAAATAATAGCCATTAGGAGAATTATTAGGAGAATAATTTATGGTGTACTAACATTCTGTAGAGGTAGCAGCAAAACGCAATTAGAAAAGCAAGTGGAATGACAGCCAGAACAATATTGCCTTCAGTTTGAACTAATGCCATGACACTGAAACACAGGGAAGTGAAAGTGAATCATTTTCACTTCATTTTTGCCAAAATATTGTGCTTGCTATTCCACTTTTCTAGATTTGTCTAACTGCCAGGACTTAAATGGCTCTGGCTCAGTTCTCTTGAGTTTCAGAAAATGGGACAAGCCTCAGCACTAACAAACAGATACGGGTGGAAATGCGAAGTCTGCCTGCAGTGAGGCTTCCTGAGCTGTTTGTGAGGCTGTAACAGTTGGGTATGTGCTTTCCGAAGTTTTGGAAGAGTCTTTTAGAAAGTAAGCTAAGCATTACAACACCTTGATTTTAAAAATTCATTTATAGTGACAAAAATACTCTACACTTCCTTCTACACTCAGGATTATGAATCTTTTGAGAGAGAAAAGCGGGTGATCTTGGTTCCTAAAGGGCTTACTCTCAAAGGAAACAATACACACCCATCACAGGGAGAGCAGCAGCCAGAGAAGTCTCATTACTAACATCACTGCTGCTTCTCCCAACAGCTCCAAGGCACTCTTCTATGCTGCAAAAGGCAAATAGTTCTTGGAGTGAAAAAGAAATTAGAAACACAGTACAACAGCAGAACATGCTTCCCACTTTACTAATGTCTATGATCTCTGTGGTTGTTTAATCAATATCAGTTTACTTTATTTTAACCCCCCCAAAAACCACACATAGTTTGGGTCAAATGTATTTAACTTCACAGGGACATGACACACGCTTAGGTTTCTTATGTTTAGACATACAGGGAAGCAAATGCCAACCTGAATTAAAAAAAGGGTTGTTGCATCTCCGTAGATCACTCTGTGCATGCACAATCATTGCAAAGGCAATTGCCAAGGCCACCGTAAGATCAGCTGCTCTACTTGGAAACCAGCCAGCCAGCAATCCCTTATGTACTGACAAAGGCTGAACCTATCTTTCTAAGAGGAAGAAATTTGTCTCAAATGCCCCAGAGGAATTTGAGACAGAAAACAGTGATGTTTTCTCTGCTGCCCAGCACTGATCTATTTTAACTTCTGGGGAAGAATTGATAGTCAGCAGATCTGCTCAACTGTGAAGCTACTACTGACTGTCCTGGCAAAGGGCACATGGTCTGCACAAGCCTGAGCAGGACTTGCTTTTTGGGCAGCGGCAGACCAGCATGGGAGAGATTGTGGAAGTAAGACAGGACATAGAGCACAAAAATGGAGATTTAGGAGGTGAAACTCCAGGTAGTGCTGGTGTACATAGCAGTAGTCTTTGAGAAGAGGGAGGTATGTCCCTTCCAGCTAACTGCCAGTGTTGGTAACGCCAAACCTTTGATGGCTCGCTTGCTCATTTGGCATCCCTGCTCACACAGTAAACACACACTGTAGCTGCCCACTCTTACTCCAGGCAACTAATAATTTTGACTTCAATTTACAGCACGTAGACAGATATTTTATAAGCTAAAAGCAAGATATCATTCTTTAAAAAACTTTTACTACTCACATTTATAGGTATAGTGTTAAAAGAGTTCTTCATAGCTCTTTGATCTACACTAAGAAGAAAGGGAAAACCAACAAAATTTAAAAGGAATATGTATTTTAAAAAATTTAAAATTCTTATCTCAATTACTTCCAAAAATCCTTATCTGAAGTTTTTTAATACAGAAGTCCTGGGTTTTTTGTTAGGTATAATTACATAGAACAGAAAAAGATATCCTACTCAGTAGACCTTATTCAGCGCACATTATGGCTACAATAGCAGTAAGCAATTCTGCTGGGTGTAGATCATGAAGATGTAAAAGCAACTCATACCGCACAGCCACCACATTCAGTAATGCATTATTTGCTATTTTCCATGGTATGACAACTGGGAAGTCAGGAGTATGAGCCTTATTGTTCTATTTGCAAGTAACACAAAATGTACTGAAACAAACTGGGAGTTTTTACTGCTTGGTGCATGCCCTAGAACAATATGGCATCAAAATATCCTCAGATGGATCCTAAATGTCAAGTGGTGCCTGCACAATAGCTGTAAAAACCTAGTCCCTATCACACTCGCTCACACTACTGCTTGGCCTCACACCGGCTTTGCCTTTTCCCTGACTGTCTAGAGGTCTGCCTAGGCAAGAGGTGACTGGTGGTTTAACCAGGGAGTGATAAATTTTTAAAAAACGGTCTTCACTTCTCAGATAAGTTGGCAGCACTTAGTGCAAAGACACAGTGGGCAGGAAAGCCACCAATCCAGTTTCTGTCCCTTTCTTTTGCTGAATATGGTTTTAGAGCCAGACAAAAATTTTCTGATACAGGATATTTTTGTTCAAAAATGCTGATCTAGTCATTAAAACTGAATCCTTTCATAGAAACAAACATTCTTGCATGTAAGGCTTGCATGGTCCAGGATTAAATGCTCATTAAAATGAGAGACAGAGGGCAAATCTAAGACTCTCTGAAATACTATCTCAAATACTCTTTAATGGCACAATTATTACCTATTTGAAAGCAGAGATCCCAAGTGAACAGAGGTCGAAATCAGAAGAGGGTATTTCCCATATCAAAACAGAGTGCACAAACAACAGGACAGTAAAACCCAGTCTCTCAGACTGATCTGATGAGGCTCTTCCATTATGAAGAATTCATCAGTAAAAAAGAGTAAGTTGGGCACAAGAACAACTTAAATTCAGTAAGATGATCTCAAGTCCTATGCCCATACTAATAAATAAAGCCAGTGAGGCCCATTCCCTGGACCTGAAGACAGATATTAACAGTGGTGCTCCACTACAACTCACATCCACATGAGTGCTCTCTCCCACTCTTTCCCTGAAATGGGTGAGTTTTTCCACACCACCTACTGGGAACCGTCCCTAGCCAAAACCCATGCCCTGATATCACCTACAAGGGTGCTAATTGCTGGAGACAAAAGCACGCCAAGGAAGATGCTAACAGTTACGCAGAATGGACAACAGCAGGCCAGTGCTCCAGCCTGGGCTTGGGCACTGTTTGGCTTACTAGTATAGCCCTGGCCAGGCACTGCCAACAAAGCTTTCACTGCACTGAGTGGGAAAAAAAATAGAATGACATTCCTCAGGACACTTGCCTTAGGTGGCAAAGAACCAAGTTCAAGTCCCTTCTCCAAATCAGATTGCAGCAGATGCAATGGCATCAGGCACAGCAATGATGCAAGGAAAATGCCTCTGAAGTACCCCAGCCAGTGAGCTACTCATCATTCTAGCATTTACCTCTCTTTTCCTGTTTATTTTTTTCTACCACAAAAAAAGGTCAACCCTTTCAGCTTTATTTCAGCATGACAACTGCTCATTGTATTGGATAGCTACAAAGGACAGCTGGTGAGGAGGAAGGTGCTTTACTGATGTGCACAGAAGACGGAGCCCTATGCTGGGTTATGTGGCAAGGAACACCTTCCACATTGGGACGTTCATTGGAGAGAACAGCCAGGTGACAGATGACTGAAAAGGCAGAGAGACACCGTGCCTGTACCCAACTCAAAATAATAAAGCATGTGGAAGAAAAATAAAGGTCAATAAGATCTTGTTTCTACCAATATCTTGCAGCCCCTCATCTGACTTCAGTGGGGCTGCTGTGAACCAGAAGACTTTGCTGGAGTTGAAGGCAAGAACTCGTCTCTCACTTCATCAAAGAGGGAACCTCTTTGCTCATCTCCCAGAATCTGAGCTTAGCTATGCCCCTAAATGAGGCAGGCAAAAATCTTGCCTTCCTGTCCTGCAGAGCCTGCATAGCTTCTGCTGAGTTTAGTGCTATGATCCAGAAGCCTCTGGTCATAAGAGGAGCAAGATATCCTAGACTCTCTAATGTTACTGCTGATAACAAGGAGAGGGTCCCAGCCAGCCTTCCCACAGTACTTGCAGGAGCTCAGCAGGAGCTACAAGGAGCTAAGGTCCCACCAAGCTAATTGAAGCACTCTGAGAAGAGCTATTCTTCCAAAAGGTGCTGGTTTGGTCTTGGAAAAGTTCCAACCTGGTATGACGGCGCATTGTCCATGCCATTCATGTTCAAGCTGTGAATATGGCATCAAATTCCCAAACCAGGAAATAATTTTGAATCACAATTCTTGCCTTTGAGCAATTGCTCCAGTTCTTCCCATCTCTCTCATTAACCCCATTTATCAATATATTTATTTCTATTTTGTTCTGACTATCACACAGGCCCACTAATATCCATCTTGCCTATCTGAAGCTTCTGCTTCTAGTAAAAATCAAGTGATGAAGAACTTTCTCAGATCAAACACTGTAGAAACAAAATGGCATAAACGATCTTGCTCACTCCCTTTCTTGACAAAGTTTCTCCACAGAGAGCAAGGGGACTGCAAATACAATAAACAACTTTCCAATATATGTGATGGTAAAAGCAAAAGCCAGTTTCAACCTAGTTCCTTCCATTTCCTACCCTGACAGAACATAGATTTCTTTGTTATTTATTTGTTAATAGAAACCCTTTCAAACAACAGTAGAAGAATAATGACTTCTGTCAAAACTCATGTTTCAACTATTTCAGTGGTGGTATTCAGTGTCAAAGGCAGGGACAAATCTTTTGTCTTTTATTCAAGTAGTTCTGTCACTTGTCTCAATCTTAACTACAGGATCGGGGCTCATATGAGCATTTTGTAACTAATTCTCAACAAAATCACCCTGGATTAGTAGGCACTGCAACAATTTACATCACCAGACAGGCTGGCTTCATTTGATTTAACAAAAGTTAGAGGAAAGTGGCTTTAAGGTGGGTGCATTACAAGAATTTACACCCTATTGGCCACTTTTTTTAAGTCACAAAGTGAAAACTAAACTGAAGAAAAAAAATCCAGGCAATAGTGACAAGGCATCAATCAATTTAATAACATCCCTTAAAACCAACACTTAAAGAAGCAGGTCTTTCCCAACGTTATGAAGACATTAAACTGAGCATAGCACAAAACTGCTGCTTTACAAATACCTCCCTCCAACCACACACTCAGGGATAGAAGTTAATCTCCCAGACCAACAGAAACAAGGAACCTTTCTCTTTTGGGGTAGCGGCAAGAGCCCAGCCGGGCTCTTTGTCCCACAGAATCTTCTCACACACTGGAAAAGCAGTGAATGATGAAAGAAAATACCTTTGATGAAACTCATAAACTGCATCAAAAGAAAAAGAAGGCTGACACCAGAGGAGTTTTGAACTGCTAGAGGAAGTAAACTCAAAAGCAATTGACTGTTAAGAACAAATTTAAGAGGGTTCATAATTGTCACACCAGTGAGAAACACCAAAAATATTTACCTCCAAAAAAACCCCAAAATACAGAGTATTACAGTCATCCGCTGCTCCACAAAGAGCAGTACAGAGTGGTTTAAAAAGCAGAAACAAGCTACTACTTCTTTTGGCAGAGGGAGCAGCCATGTATAGCTTTAACCTTTGAAAATGAATCCCATGTCATCCTTACCTAACCTCTGCTCTGCATGTTATTGACGGGGAGGGTGAGAGCACCCCTCAAACAAAACCAACATAACCCTACAGTATTGGCTTAAGTGGTAAATATTGAAAGTTTCTCAGTGTAATGTGTTTGCAGCAGATTTTGTGGTGTCAGAGAGGAGACTTCAAACTACAACTCAGAAATACAGACACTCATACATCAAAAGCAGGGAACATACAGTTCCATCTCTATTTTAACACAATAGTCAAATGACAGAACAAAACTCGGGTATAGGGAGTTCACTTCTAGCAACTTATCTCCTTGTACACCTAAATCAGTAAGAGAGAAATTGGCACGGATTATTTTCTCCTAGAAGGCAAAAGAGGTCTAAAAGTACTGCACACTTGAGCCCATTTGAGAGCAGACAATCACAAGACTCCAACAGCTGTGAAAACAAATGCTAAGGCAGAAATTGAATAAATTAGTAGAGATACATAATTAAGTGTACGGAATGTCTGTCCATAATATTCTATTGATTTCAGTGCTCTATTTCAGGATTTAAGATGCATAAGCTGCAAGAAAAAATGGTTAAACTACAATCTAGTGATTTCATTCTTTAAGGGTACTAATACACAGTATCTCAAGAGATACAAATATAACAACAGTTGCATAAGGCCACCTAACCATGAAGGGAGAAAAAAGCTTTATTACATCTCTCCACTGTTGCGAATTAAATGAAAATATATGATGGAATAGGGAGACCTAACATATATTACAACCCTATTGCAGACTAAAATCACCTCTCTGCTGATTATTCCATCAAGAAGAAGGTGAGACAAATTCACAAGTTAAATGAGGAGAATAATACAGTTTAAACTGAAGGCTGAGAGCAGGCACACAGCAATACACTGTTTAACAGTGCTTCTCCTCAAACTTAAAGCATCACTTCATTAACATCATTACCTCGTTATTGTGAGGTACAATGCATCTTAGACAGGGGACTCTATGTGGTCCAAGTGATGCTCTCAAGTTCAGAAAGCATTTGTAACTTTTATCTTTCAGACATATGCCACACATAAATCTGCACAGCAAGATGCATGCAGCTGCCTCAAACTCATCTGAACGATTACTGATGTGCAATTTGGATTCCCTGACACCACAAAAGTTTTCTTGAAAGTATCACCTCCAAGCTGTACCCAAAACTAGCACCACCTGGACTCCTTGGCTGCTTTAGTCAGTTGGGGAAAAAAGCAATCTCTGTGGAAGAATATAAGCAAATTAGAAAGGCATAGTTACAGATACCATTTCAGATTTTCACCTTAAGACCAGTTTTAAAAGATCTTAATATATTAAATACCTTTGTTACTCAACTAGGAAAAGAAAAATAAAAAGTATTTAATAGAGTAGAACAAGATTACTACATTCTGCAGAAAATCCTTTCAGGAGCTATTTTTCATGGTGACAGCACCAGCGCAGCCTCAGCAAATGTCCAAGTCTCAACTTTACACTGATAATTTCTGCATCTATCTGATGGCCCAGGGACAGCATTCACCACATGACATTACAGGCGAAACTTTGAGAGTGGTCCTGTCAGCTTCTTAAGACTCAAAGCCTTAAGTAGCTGCATGACCGTATTCAGTGGAAGTATCCATTTTTTATGTTACTCAAAAGGAAAGCAGTAAAAAAGAACAAAAAAATAGCCATAAATCTAGACAATACAGACTGAATCAGTAAACTCTGAATCATGTAATCTATTTTAAGTATATAGTTATAAAGAAAATTATAAAATTAAAAACATGCAACTTGGGAAAGGTCTTCAGCAGCTGTAAATTAGCATATTTGCACTGAAGTGCCTAGACCCATGCAAAGAAAGGATGAGTTTTTACCCCAATTAATTTTCAAAAACACATCAAATATTTCCCAAGCCACTGAATAAAAAAGCATACCTTTTCCCACTTTTTAAACAAACATTTTTATTTTCTTGTACCCCAGAAATTCTTTTACCTTGGAACTATCAGTTGTTATGAAACCTCTGTTAAATAAAACATATGAAAAGTTACTTGTGTAATAACTGATTATGTCCTTCAGTCACTGCCACTTCCAGCCTTCCTCACCATCATTCCACTCCTCACTGCTGAAAGGTAAGAGCTAGTACTGACTTCTGTAAATTAAGAATAGAGCCAGGTGTAATTCTATCCCATATAGCAACAGTTCAATACTAGCGCAACTTTTTTGACACCACAGGAACTATACAAGGATACAGCTGGTGCAAAAGAGTAGAGTCAGGTCTGGCATTACTACTTCTACCAACTACGATGACTGTTGTGACAGAGTTCACAAGAAGTTAAGAACTAAAGGACTGTTACAGACAAGTCTCTGCTCAGACATGGGCAAGGTCAGAGATGGAAATTCAGCACTGAAGAAGCAGCTATTTAATGTACGCCATCCAAATGCTTCCTTTTAATTTCTACATTCTCGTCTTTATTGCCCTTCATCATAAAAGAACATGAAAACCATAAGAGATACTATCGGAGACTCAGAGATGCCAGCCTAATTCCAGTATTATCCACACCTAAGTCAGCCCTCATTTTAGCACAATTAAACTGAACAAACACTACTATGGCACGCATACCTTTTAAGAAAGTATTTCTTAAAAGCTTAAGGGCACAAGTTCCTTGCCATACAGAAGATGTGGCTGAGGGGGATCCGATTAATGCTTATAAATGTCAGGAGGATGGGGCCAGACTCTTCTTAGTGGTGTCCAGTGACAGGACAAGCGGCAATGTCCACAAACTGATAAACAGGAGGTTCAACCTAAATGCAGGTAAACACTTCTTTACTGTGAGAGTAATAGAGCGTAACAGGTTGTCCAGAGAGGCTGTGGAATCTCTGCCTCTGGAGACATTTAAAGCCCATCTGGATGTGTTCCTGGGTGACCTACTCTAGGATCCTGCTCTAGCAGGGGGGTTGGACTAGATGATCTTCAGAGGTCCCTTCCAACCCTTACCACTCTGTTACTCTGTGATACTTTTTTTGAGAGTGATTTTACACCTGTTGAAGGTAACAGAGTTTTTCACTAACTGAAAGTGGATCAGACTAGGCCTAACATTTCAAAAACAAATTCTTCAAGCTTTTTTTTGAATGGATTACCTAATATTTTCCTAAATAAAGCAATGAAATGTTCACAAGTAGATTGTTCTTTAGCTGCTTCATGCAAAGGTGACCTGATGAGTGATTCTATTTGCCTAAATAACCTAAAAGGCTTTTTTCCTTTCTCTGATTATCCAAATGCTTACAAGGAGACCCCCAAACCAAACATAAAGCATGCATCCCCATCGAAAAAATTGTAAACCCTAGGCATTGCTTAAGAGGACAGAGTAAGATAAAGAGGTCTTACTGGCTAAAATGGCGGTAGGAGTTTTTTTCTGCAAAAATTGAAATGGGTATTAACTTCATTTTTCCTACTTCTAACGTTATAACATTAGAACAAGGGTACTATAATTTTCCACAGTTAAGAGAAAAAGAGCCTCAAAAATGCTCAGCAACACCACCGCATCCGCAGTTAAAATACCTACATGCATAATGCAGACCTGATTTCAGCTAGAAACCTTGACAAATGCTTTCCATTGCAGTTAGGCAGTTCAGATTCCCATATGCAGGTAAACAGAAGACAGTGAAAATGTAACAATAAAACCTGCAAATATTTACAGTATGAGGGATAATTTTTTAAAGTATAAATGTTATCAATATACTGTTAAAAATCTAACCATCCATCCCTAAAAATATACCAACAAAAAATAATAGTATTTGCAGAGTCCTATTTGTCACCCTTTTACAATCATATTTGATGAGCAAAGACAGATGACATGGATGAACCAGATTCAAATGAGATAAGCAGCATTACGTTTGTTCATCCACACAACCTGGACACCAGGTACTGCTCTAACCTTTTCTGTCCTAAGGCTAGACAGAATTAATTTAAAGCATTCTTGTTCATATAAGAACAATGGCAGGTCTACTTGCCCAGCTTTATTTACATCAAGAATTAATTATTTTCCCAAACAATAGCTCAATTTCTTCTGCACCCCTTCAATGGAAGATCATTGCATATTATACTTTGTACTTTTATAACTTGTTATGTTCACTAAATGGCAGTGTTTTCTCCCAGTTGGCCACTCTCCAAGTTAATGTTTGTTGAGTTTTGCTCAGTCATACACTATTTTTTTTTTTTTTTTTTTTTAAAATCTTCTACAGCATGTCTTTTTCTTCATGCCATTTTTAAGGCCAGGAAAGCTTTTCTAGCAAACACTGCCTCCTTTCAGAAAGGCCATGGTTATTCTCTTTTCCATAGTCAGAGAGTTTCACATTGGTGACCACTTTGCCCACCTCTGCAGCTATTTTGGCACATGGAAGTTCCATCTCTAATTTTGAAATTTCATAGACAGCTGCATTAGCCCTAGCAGTAGACCAACCAATCCATGTTCTTCATACAAATTTAGAAAAAGCTTTGTCAAGGCACAGCTGGCTCTGCAGAACTACTCTCTCATTTGAGTCAGAATAAACTTTTCCATCTGGAATGATGTGCACATATGGTGGTACAGTCTGAGTTCAAAACTCAATAATCACAGCTGCCCAGTTCTGTCCCCTGCAAATTGCTCATTCTTGCAAATGAGAAGTAGGTAACAGTTAACAGAGAAGCTCCTTGGCTCTTCTATGATATAACATCTGTAAACATCATACAGGAGGCATTCAACCACCCCTTGTAACGTTTAAAGATGCTTTTATAAACTTGGCATAATGATCCTTGGAAATGTTTTCCTTTTTTCTTCTTCTCCTTCTTCGTTTTGTGGTTGGTTTGTTGTTAGCCTTTTTTTTTTTTTTTAAGTGAATTGCAGAAGATGGGGCTCCTGGGAAATAGAGTGAAAGTAGAATTGTAGCATCTTCCAGCATAAAATAATTGTTGCCATGCCTGCTAATGGAAACTTGTGCACCCATATAAAAGAAACAGACATTTTGCTTTGCTTGAATGTCTGTCCTTGCTTTTTTTTTTTCTTCTATTTTGTAGTGAGACCCTCAAGAAAGAATTATGGGATTGTACACAGGAAGATAAAAAGTACTATGAAGGTAAAGCTGAGATTACCTGTTGCTTGTACTAATGACTGCTTAGCAAGCTGACATTTAAAAACTCCCTTTTTATTCCATCACAGAATCGTAGGGCAGTTCTCTTTAATAGCTATTACTCAGATATATAAAGAGTATCTTATTTCTTTAGCAGTCATTATCCTATCAAAGGGATAATCCTTAAATGCTCTGTGTCGTTCACTTTAGTTTTTTAAGGTTGACAACATTTTGAGTAAAGTGCTCTGCCATTCATGGGAGGTCTAAACCCATAACTGGAGGAATTTTCTTTGCTTTTTTAAACTGCTTGCAGTGTTAAAAACCAACTGGTGAAGAGGTGGATGTACAGGGACAGACTTTGTGAATCAGGGTAGCTATACTGATATGACAGTTTTGCACCAGCTGAGCATCTGATCCTTATGGTTATGAATGACAAAAGAGAACTGGCTTTTCATGCCCTTGGTGGCAAGAGACATTTAAAGAGTAACAGCTGTTCCACTTTCCCTTGGCTGACTTGGACTTGTGAAATTTTATGAATCTGGACAATATGTCTATCCAAACACTATAAATATTTGCAAATGACCCACTACACAAAAATTTTGCCCTAATTTATGTTCAATTTTTGACTGCACAAATACATCCACTTTCATTAACTAGGGTAATAGGGAGCAGCACTCACCTGTGATCTAAATGGTGAATAGAGAGAATAACCCCTGAATTCAGATGGGCTTGTTTTAAGGTCACCAGGATTGTGAATTCATATTTATTTCTTAACTTCTGAAAAAAGATTTCAGCTGTTTCTGGAGATGCCTTGACACTTCTTGAAGTATCTTTAAAAAAAAAAAAAAACAGAAAAAAAACACTCAGTATAAAGTCTTACTTTATTTTACAACCTCAACTCAAAGACCTTACAAAACAACAAGCTACTCCTGAGTAGCACAGCTGAACAGACAGAAAAAGCAGGGACCAAACTATTTTAAACACCAGCTTTTATATGCAATGGGAGCCATTTCAATGGAAGAAAACACATTTTCTAGGACACTCATTTTATTCTGGGTGGGTGGGGGTTGTTTTATTTTTAAGACAGGATAACTCTTACTTTCTCCATGGATGTCCAGATAGTACCTTTAATGTCTCATCCAAAATATGGACTTACTAGCAGTGAAGCACAGAGTGACAACACTGGGGATATGAGACTAAGCTGTGAAACGCAACCTGAGCAACTTTTTAATGACTTCTACAAAAATGTTATGCTTAATAGCTATGTACAATTAATTTTAAAAGAACAACAACAAAAGAGCAGCATCTCTTTAGGGACAATTTACTCAGCTTTAAGTAATAGTTATAAATTCACTTTAAAACTCATCATCTTTCAAAATATATTGTGGCTAATTAATCACTATATACTCCAGTTGTGCAGTATGTTGCTGCTGCTGCTTCTTGCACAGGATGTCAGGAATATTTGTTAGAGTAGTTGCACACACACAGACTTTTGCTTTTAGAAAACCACACACAACCAAGACTGAAGCAATGTTTCTGCTGTATTTGCATGGAACATGCATAGAAAATAAAAAGGCCAACCTTAAGCCCTCTAGAGAGGTAATTTACAAAATAAGATGTCAAATGCTAGAACAACAATTCCCAAGGTTTTCCATAATACATTATACTAGAAAAAATTAATATACATTTTTAATGCAAAAAATCAATTCATTAGCATGTGTAATCAACTGTGTAAGAACTAAATCCATTCACAAGCTTGTCATTGCAATTTGACCATCCTGCTCTAACTTGAGGACACTGAATCAGGGACAGCAAAAGCAGTAGGGAACTAACTGCAACAGAAACGGTGATTTTTTTTTTTGGCAGTGCTGGAGCTGAGCTCTCAAGTAAGCTTACACTGTTGTTCTTAAAACAGGTTTATTCTTTAAGCTGTGCCTATGAAGATTCTACTCTGCATTAACAGCAAACCATTTATCATGGTTTATGGACCAGGAATATTTTTTAATATGTGCTTAAGAAATGTAACAACCTGTAAGAACCCTGAAGTCCAAACCAAGCTCCTGCACAGTGTCATACCAGGCTGAATTTGGTTCATTTTTTACAAAGGGAAATCTAAAAGACTAAAAAAAGAAGGGTGGGGGGGAAAGAAAAAATCATTTATAGCTTTTTTTTGGTGAAACTTCACCTCTTTCCTACTGTGGATTGCATAATTCCCTCACTGTAGCAGACATCCATGGTATTTTAATGGAATCATTAATAAATCATAAAGCAACTCAAATACAATTACATCAAAGCGTTCATTTTTAGCCAAGGGACACTAACAGAGTGGAATGACATAAGTTTGCATGCTGGAAGATAGTTTAACCGCATTAACAATTTCTAGCAATATAAACAATCTATTCCCAAGAGACAGAGCAGAGGAAGGACACACAAGGAACATATTCTCAAATCACGATCACAGGATCCTCACACACTGCAGTCCTCAGCAGCAGCTTTCCTACTAAGATACAGAAGAACACAGACATGGAACCCACTTAAAAGCCTATAGAGTCTGATTCCAAGATGTAAAGCACATCCTCCAACCCTGTTTGCAGCTGGGGGGAGCTGGATTTCTCAGCTTAGAAAGCCCAGCCAACATCCTTTTCTACTGCAGGTTCATTATCATTAGATTGTTTACAGAGTCTGGCTGTGGGCCTACAAGCACATTACATGTTGACACTGAAATGTGTTTCCACTTTACATGTTTACACTGAAATCTCATTTTGATTAATGACAGAAGATATAACAAGGTATCATCAAACTGTATTTGCATACTTGAGTAGTTAAAAGAGTGTCTGCCCTGAGGGGCTGAGCTTCCCTGCCTGAAGGGCTCGCAGCCTCAGAAGTCTCAGTCTGGATGAGCAGTGCAACTTTAAATAAAAGCGGAAGAACAAAACCCAAAGCAACCTGAGACTACTGGAATGTCAGAAATCTTCTTGCTTACATCTTAATAATTGTTACTACTTTGTAACAACACTCTTGTCCCTCCAACAGCCTTTTGTATTTCTTTTAAACTTTCTTGGTAGAGATATTTCACTATGTCTTCAGTAGACAACCAAGCCTATAGAGTATACACCATAAACAACCCATGTTTTTTCAGACACACTAGTTCAGACTGATTTCCCCTCACCTGAAACACTGCAGAAGTTGCTAGAAGGAAAGGGAAAAGCAGAGGAAAGGGGATTTGAAGAAGATGATTTCCACATCATCATCTCTCAGCTCCCTGCCATTTATACAGCGCTGATAAAGCACACATCCATGTGAATGTGATAGTGAAGAAGCTGCATCCAACAGCTTCTGTGTCTGGTCACTTCAATCTCAATTTAGAGCATGAGCACACAGGAATCTATAGAGGCATTAAATTACTGAATAGATACTATCAGTTTCCATGGATGTATACTGGACACACAATATTTAGACACACAATATTTATGGTTTAATATGGCAGCAGGAAAAGATAGGAGGTATACATATGAAAAGTGGATTCAATGGGGATATAGGAGATGGGAAGAGGTTTGGAGGAAAAAAAAAAAGTCAACCAAGACAAAAAAAGAGAAAGTCATGTCAGAATTGTGGGAAATAGCAGAACTGCAGAAAATCCCCTGGCTGTTCTTATTCTGTTCCCATTGTCTCCAATGGATTTCTTTCATGTTTCTCTCAAGAAAATGAAATGGTAGTGATAAGGAGGATGAAAAATGCAGAACAGCTACCCTTTGCCAAGAATTTCAGATTTTTCCCTGTGCAGCTTTGAACCCTGGAAGATGCAAGGGTGTCTCTCTGTCCCAGTTACCTCTGGTTTATCCCACTACATTGTTCCTATTTTTAACTACTATTACACCTTACCAGTGGAAATCATAAATGCTCTATGCTGCAGGTGGAAATTAGTCACAGAAACTATGCTTACTTAAAACCAAAATCCACAGCTTTTGAATTAGAAAGAAATATTACTTTCTACCTAATTCCTATGCTACTCTCATTAGCAACAGGTCAAAGAGGCTAAGCCTACAATCCCTACCATTATACTAGGCCAGTTCCAATCACACATAACTATCTCCCCCCTCCTACATGCACTTTTATTCTAACTGGAGCTATTGGGATGCAAAGACTGCATTGCAGATGGCCTGTACTTTAGCAAAAAGACAAACCTTCCCCATCGTGCAGAGTTGTCCAGAGCCCTCCCAGTCCTTACTGCTGCACTGACAAAAGGAGGAAACAGACCTGCGTCTAAACCCACAAGAAAGGAATCTTTTTGAGGTCTACTCATTACCCAATCACTAGGCTGGATGAGAGTTTTCCATTATTTTCTCTTTAACAATTCTTTTATCATAATCATTCATCATGGCCTTAGACTGTCTTCTTGAATACAGACAAAAATATCAAGCCCTGATTGGATCATGCTGGAAGTCTGTATATTGCCAAAGCACATGGCCATTTGGGTCAGTTCATACTTGCTGTACCAAAGAGCTACACAGCTTTTTGAATTATTACTACTCTGATGAAGTACAGCACCCTTTGCTAATGGCAGGCACCAAGTGGATTTCTTAAAGAAAAACCACTGAAATGTCCTTGATCCATTAGATCCATTCTTTATACTAACACAACGTGCAAATCCCTCATTCCAATTGCCTTTGAACACTAGCAGTAGGTGCTTGATAGATCACCAGCTGTGCTCAATAAATACTGATTCAGGGTTGTTCTTGACATTTGGCTTCTAGTAATCATTTTAAGACCCGAGGAAAATACTTTACTGGAACTGGACTTCTTCTGTAATAGCTTGGAAAAATCAAACTGGTATATCTCAGATAATAATTTGTGGTTTCTCAACAGTTACATAAAAACCTCATATTGTGAACATTTCTAATACACAAAACCAATGGCATAAATCTTTTTATATTAAAGTGCTAAAAGGAGGATAGAATTACTGGTTTGAATCAGAAATTTGTCTCTAGCCATGATACCTATATATTCGGTTTACCTTCCTAGAGTGCTGCATATGTTTGGTTTGACCACACCATAACAACTCACCAACCCATAGTGTTTATAGAACAATGAAGTTCAAAGTGACAATGAATGAAACTAAAATCCAAACTCAAAGCATGTTGCACTCCTTGTTCAAGTCAAAGGCTGTATCATGGAAATGCCTTTAGAACAAATAATACTGCTTATGTGGTAAAACATGCAGCTGGTCTGAGACATACAAGTTAGCAAAAGTACTGAACAACACAAAAGACAGAGGGAAGGAAGCTTGTGGAAGGGAGAATTAACTCACACCATGGTTGGCAATGACAATGATTTACAAGGACACAGACAAACAGTAGGTGGTGGTCAACCTTCAGCTGCAACATCTGCCTACAAGGTGATAGCTAGCCCCAGGTGCAGAAAAACAAGTCTTTTAAGATCTAACATTGCAAAGCAGTCTGAAAACCCTATGATGAAAACCACTGACCGTAAGACCTGGAGGAACCCAGCCCTTCAGAGGAAAAACTTAGCGGCTGCCTCTACCCTACACTTGCAACAGCCCCCACAACTAGGACACATTTTCCTCTCTCAATCTGCAGTTAGAGCTTTGCAGCAAATACTAAAACCACACACGTGTTTCCTGGAGGTGCTAAGTACAGACACTGTCACTTCAGTCATGCTCATGATATGGTAATTACTGCATTATAACCAAGACAGTAAGTCTAACTTTCAACAGGACTCACTCCACAGGTCCAAAAGCACTTCCACCAGTCTAAACTAGTGCTGCAGAAAGAGGTGGTTCTATGCTTTGCTGTGCCACCAGCCTTTTTATTTCCTTCTCCTCATCTCTATGGTGACAACTGCATTCATGCAAATGTATGAACAACCATATCTGGCAACTGACCCAGCCTTAATTAACCCAGCCCCNAGGTTGGAAGCAGACAAGAAGAAGTTACTGTAGGTAAGCAGGAAAATTCCCATACACGGCATCAGAGGGTACTAAATCAGTGGAAAGACTACATGCAAATACAGTTTAGAAGAAGCCATCCATTACAGGTGTGTTCCGGTCCACAATAAAAACAAACAGTTATTAAATGGAATGGATAACTTGTCGTAGGAAATGGTGTGCTCTTGAGTTTTTGAAGAGCATCTGAAGCTAAACATACAGTATGAAGTGAATTATAAAACAAACTCTTGCAGAAGAGTCTTTGAAGGAGGCATTCTAATTAATTGAGCTCCACAGTTTGCTTCATGTGCACATAATCAGCTTTTAATAGCAGCATCTATAAATCAATTCTGCATCTGACTGTAGGTTTGCTGAACTACCCAAATTAAATTCTAGTGGTCTGTGATAAAAAGGAAAAGGACTGCAGGCTAAAGAGTCTGAAAAAATATAAGGCTAGCTCAGTTTTGTTTCCATTTTCCTACAGTAGTTGGGATCAGCGTCACAAGCATATATTCACATCGTGTCACTTCCTCGTATTAAAATTTTTGACTAATCTTTTTCTTAACTAGGGATTTCACACAGCCTACAAAGGGCAACAATATCTGAGACTGTTTACTTTATATTGTTCTTTTATTTAAGTAGCTAATGTAGGCTAAGCTGCTCCCAGGAAACAGGGCAGCATGCAAAGCCAATCCAAAAGCAGAATCATTACAAGGTTGAAAGGGTACAGTGGCTTTCTAAGTGGTACACAGTACATTCAAATTCAGGAGTTGCATTCCTGTAGTGAAAAACTGAAGACAGAATTAAAACAACCTTTATTAGACCAAAACCCTGCTAGCATGTTACACTATAGATACTTTTGTGGGAATGTTGATTGGTCTGCCTTTTTTTAATGCACCTGACCCTTCATTTGAGCTGATACATAGTGGTTGAGAAAACATTTAGAGATACTTTTCCTATACAGTTGTTCACTCCCTTCTCATAGATTCCCAGTTGCTGCAGAGAGAATAGCAAAACAGAAGCAGCTACCGTTTTCCAAACTTACAGGAACCTGACTTGGTTTCTTCAAGGCTGTAGGAAGGAGCTCTGCACGAGTCTGGGGGAAAGTGTTGCAGTTCCAGTTCAGGATACAGACCCTGTAAGACTCCCACTGGGGCCATTCCCAAAGGGTGTATGTGAACTCCAGGGCCCAGGAGCACTGTCCAGTTCCCATGTCTAGGTGAACACTGGGACTACAATCTAATGGTATGTCATGATTCAACCAGGTATGTCTAGACCTTTATGCACCCAGGTGCTGCTTATAAACTGGATAAAACCTGGTCTCGCTAGAGCAAAAACTCACAAATGCTGGAAGCAAGGACTCTAATCTCCCAAGTTGAATGATCAGGACCTTGGGATACCCTACATAGGGGGGATACCCCACAAACTGCCCTTGTAGTTTAGACACCACAACAGTGACCACCAATTCTGTGTGCCTCCCTTCTTACGTCCATTAAAGAAATGCCTCAGCAAGGACATATGCAGAAGGAACTGCAATAGATGGAAAGGAGAAAAGGAGGGCAGCAAAATGCACTTCAGCTGAAACTAAACAATCGAAACAAAAACTGACCTGAAGCCAAATCATTAAATCAAACAAAAACAAGGGGGGAAATGTCACAGTTTGTTCTTGCAGCATTTGGGGAAATTCCAATTGCCTTTGCTTTGTAGCTTTCTCGATTCTGAATGTCAACTACAGCTTTGGTGTGTCATCCAGCCAGGGCTTTCCTCCAGCTCAAACCATATGCAAAGTCCTACAAGTCACAACAAACTGACACAGGAGACTAGAAGAAGGATCTGTCTCTGAACACACACGTTTTTACCCTGATTATATTGGCTGTCCATACTTATACACTCAAAAAATTCTAATCATATCACTTCTGGCCAAAACTCTGGCTCACCTACAAGCTACATACTTGTGTATTTAAAGTCATTTCAGCACAGCTGAGAACACAGATCCACTGTGGGACAGGAGGGGTAAAAAGTACTGAGAGCCTCGATGCATACGCTTGAATACAGCTGCAATGTTTCTGATCTGAAACAACCAAACCATTATAAAGGACCTAACTTGCTTGCATAATTGGGAGTAGTTTATGCATTTGCATAAGTAATCATTATTTCAGTCAAAGTGCTTTGTTTGTAATGTTTTTTTTTTTCTTCTATAGTCGAAGTCCCCAGGGAATTTTTGCCTGGTTTGTTAAGCTTGTTTGCTTTTCTAACTTTGAGGTTTTTTTAGGCTAAAGAAACACTAAAAATTGTCAACTATGCAAATTAAATTAAAATAGAACATATTTAATAGGGTGAAAACCTTCTACCCAATGATAGAATGAGATAATTGAACAGTAGCAAGCCCTCAACCACTTCTGCCAGCTCCTGGCACTGACTTGGATGACTCTTTAAGAAAGAGTTTGCAAATCCAAGACTTTCTGGGGCAAACTATGGCTGTAATGTATTAAGCATTCACTGTAAATTGACATTAATACCACCAAAATGTGTCTACAAGCATTCTGCAAAACAGATGATACAATCCTAGTTTGAGAGTGACAATACCAGTGGCTGGGTTAAGCCTCTGAGCTTATGTACTGCTTCTAGAAACCAAGAGAAGGTAGATCAAGCTGAATCTTTCTGTAATGCCAAGCTTACCTTCCCACAGCCCAACTACTGACTTCTCCGCTGAGACTGCCTCTTTTGAATACCTGTGAATCTACAAAACAATTATTCAGGTGCTAGCCACTAAAATATAATCAAGCTCTTTCAAAACATGACCAAACCCCTGAGATGATTTTTGAGACAGGGGCTATGAAATCATTCTTTGTGGCACACAAATACTTAACTAGACCACACTGTATGAAATGGGGAAAATGGATGTTTCCTTCCAGCCCAGCCACCTACTACCCAAGCAGAATCCAACCACTTTGGTGAAGCTGTAAAACAGAAAGTGTGGCTGCATGATTCCCCATCTGGATTACAGATCAGAGAAAAGTCCTTTCAATGGTGATGTGTCTCAGTGTGTCAGCATCACAATACAAATAGCCATAGACAGCACGTTTGCTTGGTTAGTAGATCAGTACAACACAGGGAAACAGATGCAAGTGATGGATTTACACCACTATGAACACCCATTTGAGCATCAGGACTACGTACCATGGCTCTCTTGACCTCAGGCTTGATTTGCCAGAGCACAGTGCAAAGACACTTTGACATCTCTCATGCTCCCTTTGGCTGTGGTCCCTTCAGCAAAGAAGACATTTTCACCAGGATTACAAGCAAGAACCCTTTACTCTAAGGCAAAGCAGCTTGGCTGCACCGCAACAAGTCGGGTGCACTCTTCCAAAAATACACAGGGTCCATGACCAAGGGCTTCCTGACTTTTGGACTCAGTAGGCGAAAAGTAAATAATAGGTAAATAAATACAGTAAAGGTTCTAGTGAGTGCATCTACAATAGCATATTTCTGACAATTTTTCAAACTTTTTGCAAATGAAAGGATAAGAAACCTAATTGTAGGAAAACTTGAACTGTAAATGTGTAGGGCTCCAGATCAGAAGTCTGTATTCTTAGTACAGGAGGCTGAAACAGCTGATTTGCTTAACAAGCAATACAGATCTCCTACCATGCTGGATTGTTACTAAAACCTCTCCCACCAAGCCACCAAAGAAAACGTGAATGTGCAGTCCTGAACATTTCTGAAAGGAATATAAGGAATGTGCACATCAACTCAGGGGGGAGCACCATACAAAAGTACTACTAGGAATTTTTAAAGACATGCATGATATAGAAAACCACTGTTCCTTGCCTACAAGAAATACTATCTCTTTCACTGTAACTATGTCATCATGCCAGATACTGTCACCAGGAGAGAGGGTGCTACTCAGTGGGGACCTATTACATCATAAAGTGATGAAGATAAAAGATGACTTCTTTTCTTGTTACAGAAATTCCACTCCTAGGAAATTAAAATGTGTGCTGTATGCTATGGTCTGGCCCAGGTCTTTATTATTGTAATGCTTTTTGATGATTTATAGGTTCCGGGTTATCAATTATACATGCAATAGCTTTTTTGATTACCAGTTTTCCCTAGTCTATATTCCAACACTATTCTCAATTCCTCTTTAAATTCTGAGGATGCTTTGTATGTGCTCCCTTGTAGGTAGTATCAAGTACTGCTACTTACAATGATGTTGTTTAGGTTTTTCATGGTCAATACCACTATAAAACCTATTATGTTTGAACAAGGACACAGAGGTAGTGCAGAGTGGGAATTCTGTGCGCTCCTTCATTTCAAGACAGGTTCCAGCTACATTTAAAAGGTTGCAGCTACTATAGCTTTATAAATACATGTGTTTATATATATATGCACACACACCCCTTTTGACACAAAGCAGTTTTCTAGAAGCTGCTTTGAAAACACCTTGAAACCTGTGGAGAAAATCAAGCCTGCCTTGTTTTCCTTGCTGCTGCCCTCTGTGGCATATGCACCTAGTTATGCTTGGCTGCATACTGTCATATGAGTACTTTGTGTCAAACTGACCTAACAACAAACAAAAATATCACACCAAGAAATGCTGTTAACACTGGGACACAGACTGAAAAGCTCAAGAAAAATAATGCATCACCTTCCAGCCCTACTGGTACTGTAATAAGGGCATGACACACATGAGGACTGCTAAAAGACTGGATTTATTTCCAGACCGTTGTATAGCACAGTCAGGATTTAAAAAGTTGTGCAAGTCACGCTGAGGGGGGAGCACAGGAGGAGGAAGCAGTGTTGTCAGCCTTTTCCAAATGAAAAAGCAGGCTACCAAAGGTAAACAAAGCTTAACCAATTAAAAACAATACAGTATAAACTTAATGGCAATAATAAACCATGCAAGCAGATTATGCTAGGTGTAGATCAAGCTAGATTTCATGAACCACACTTCTCCCCACAGATACGACACAATCCGAGCTTCTCAAATATATCATATTCCAGTGGTGAACCAGGTCATATAGTGATGTACTTTTAAGATCAGCACTGACCACAGCCCCTCTGCATTAGGATCCTGCTTGGTATAGATACTCCTATATGCTCTGAGAAACAGACCACATCTCTCTGTCACTTGATTCTCACTGAGCAAGGGTCAGTAAGATCGACTCATGGTCTCTACTCATTTTCTCCCCAAATCTCCTTTTCCCTGTGACCAGGATGCTGCTCCAGAGGACCTAACACCTGCAGCCTGTGTTTCACAGAAACATCTAGCCCAGAAGGGACCTCCAGAGATCATTTATCCCAACCTAAATAATTTGTAGATGCCCGGGAGGGTTTAGCTTCTTTCCCCATTAAGAATCTGTTTCTCTGGTTTGGATCTCTCAACCCAGTTTTCCTTCACCTCTGGCTTTCTGGGGAATAATTGGTTTTTACCCACATTAGGGTTAGTTGCCTTTGGCTCACCAAACTTCTAAGTGTTAAGGCTGATTTATTTCCATACAACAAAATGATGAGCTTAAGAAATTATTAATATGAGATCTGTCCTAATTTCCATAGGTGACCACAATGATGTGGTCTGTATGAAGGATTAACTTCTGATATAAGAGACTGGTCAACAGTCATCAACTTAAGAGAGCTCCAGAAAACCCAGCTCAGCAAGGCAGGAGGAAGAAGGTCACCACTGAAAAAAAAATTGCATCTGAAGCATGCCAGACACATCCAACAATTCTGTTGCTAGCTACAGGCCTCTGGCAGCAGGCTGAGCAAACAGCAGCAGATGGGAGGATAAGGCAGGAGACTGAACCATAAAGCGATTTCAGGTACCAGCAGAAACGAGGGGGAAGTGGCAGAGGAACGACACCTGAGGGGAGAGGAGGGACATCTCAGCCACCATCCTCACTGCCAGAGGGACATCTAAGTTACCATCCTTACTGGCATTCTCAGAAAAATGTCTGCTCGCTTGATATCTGTTTTGACACCAGGAAAAGAAAAAGGTTAGAAGGTTTTTGAATCAGGAACATCAAAGAGAAGGGATACCAAAGAATATCATACACACAGCACGGCTATGAGCAGGGCAGACGGAAAGAAAGTACATGGGGGACTCAAGATACCATTGCCAGAGGTCTCAAGGAAGCTGGAGAGGACCAGAGTTCAGACTCTCCTGAAAAAAATTTTCTTTAAATCAGGTATTAACGGAATCCATGCTTCTATAACTGTGCCTGCTAGCTGTGGTGCATCAGCTACAGGTTTTTAACACACACACACAATTTATAATCTTGGATGAGTTAAAATAAGAAATGCTTCCAAACCATTACTTCCTTGTCTTGGTAGGCTTGTTTTAACCAAGTACTATTAAAACATACCTAAGTGCACCAAAGAACGGTTTTAGGGAGAATTCAAAGTCACCAGTTCGACTTTAATGAGTATTAACTGTTTGATATCTCTTTGTATCGTTGAAAATCTCTCTCTTTACTAGAACAACTCCACCAACACTCCAGATTTCCAGAGTACAGAAAAGATTTGCATGGTCACCCACCCCATCCTTAGCATATTAACTGAATGTCACACAATGACTACAACATAGCAAGTATTTCCTCGATCTTTTATTTCACGCTATCTTCTACAATATCACAAGTCTGGATATTTCCACCACTTCCTTTCCATAGCTATTCCACAATCTCACCTAGTTCACTGTGAAAGTCTCTTTTTATCTTAAATCCTCTCCATTTAATATAGCACTACATTCTTCTTACCTCTAGCTGTTTGAATACTAAATAATTCCTTCTTTTCAAACCTTGAAGAATCTTCTCATACTAGACACTTATCATACAACACTTTAGCCATTGCTTGGACAAGCTGTACATACTCAAGTTCTTTCAAAAGCTTTTTTAGTAATCCAGTTCTTTTTACTGTATAATGAGGTTTGGTGGTTGTTGCTCTCTTCACTCCCTGCAACTCATTGATATTTTTCTCAGATGGAGAAACCCAGAGTGAATGTAATAACTCAGATGCAATCTCAGTTTTAAAAAAAACTTCAGGTTCCCAGATCTCTTACTACAGTACACATTCCTTATGCTTCAAATGCTCATGGTGTATGCGAGAATTCTTAAAAAGAGGAACACCAAACAGGGTATACAAGGTTTTGCTCAAGTCTACCCCTCTCCTTGAATGAGTGCTGAGCAAAACTGATTACTGTTTCAAGTTCAAGGAATATTAGCCAATGTTATAGGAAAACTTACGAGTGCCTTTGGAACAGCCATGGCCCAATATGCCAATGCATGCTTAGGGAGTTATTAAAACACAGCTTATTGACCCCAATACCACAAAAGCTTCTTTGGAACCCTTCTCAATCATTACAGAGCTGTACTTAGAGACTGGTAGACTTCTAGCCATGGAGTCAAGGCTGGCACATGTCTTCTTCTTTTGACAGGATAAACAGTATGGATAAACAGTATGATTGCTACCAACATCTAAATATACTTAAATAAGCTGGGGAAACCATATAAATGTTGCTCTATCTAAAAGAGAGAACAATTTTACAACTGCAGGTCTTTTTCCTATTATACTCCCTTCTATGTTTTCAGAGAGGGAAATTGCCACTCAAATCTCACTAAAAGAGCTCTGTTATGGATCACTAGCAATATTGATTGTAATGGCTCCTTTGGAAACATTAGTCTATCGTAGCAATGCTCTTGCTGCTGCAAATACGTTAATCTGCTAAAAGCCTTTTGAACGCTGTCTTCAGAAGTCTCTTGTAGCCTACTCGTCCTTTTAGACCATGCTTATTGCTTTAGCACCTCGCAACAGCACAGAATTGTGAGTAGCATCTCCCAAGACAGCTCAACATGGCTTGCATTTCTCTCTGAAGTCATCAGGATCACACATTCCCAAAAATGTATGCACCAAAAAAAGAAAAACAAACCAAATCTCATTTAACATAACAAATAATGATAAATTTTTGCTGTAAAGTTCTTTCATGCTGAAAATGGCTAAAGCATTTTTTCACCCAAATATGGTTTAAAGGGGGGAAGAAAAAAACAAAACAAAACAAAACAAAAAAAACCAACATTTTCTCCCTGAATGGGACCGTAACTTAATAACATATTTGCTACAAGTTTGTTTAAAGTTTAGCAGCAGCTATCTGAAATACCTGAATGAACCTTGGTAATTGGTACTTATCATGGAAAACATGACCAGGCAAAAAAATGAAAAATGAAAGTATCCTTTCTCATCATCAGATTTTCCTGAGAAGAAATCTTCTGGACAACACCAAGATGGAAAAATTAGCATTTCTTAAACATTGAGACAAAATATAGAGGAATTCAGCCAAAACAGATGGACAGAAAAAAAAAAACACAACAGTGAAAAATCATTTTTCACCCCTTATTCAGCTGTACCTTAACAGTATAGGTAAGAGAATACAGATGCTCTGTGGATCCACACCTTGGCATGCAACCAAACAGGACAAAATATAGGGAACTGAAGAGCAGCTACATGGAAGTACAGTTTCCCATGACAGCTATATATAATCGCCAGCTCTTATCCACTGGTTTTAAATAACTTACGAGCTCAGTTCTGTACCTCCCTTAAGACTCAGTGCAAGCAGTGAAGTTAACCATTCTTAGAGTTATTTTTCCAAGCTGGCATCTATATGCCCTGGAGGATACAGACTAGAAGAACATCAGCAAGAGGAGAGTAGGAAACCTATTTCCCACATCTTATAAGCAAACAGGAGGATAAAACCAGACATTACGGCTGATTTAGATGAGGGGATGTATAGGAAATGCTGCTGTCCTCTGTGAAACCTCACTGGAGGATGAACCATGCTGCAGTGGGGGGTGAAACCATAAAAGAAAAAACATTAACCTAGCTAGTCTCAGCCACACTTTGTGACTACAGAACTATGTCACAGCAAAAGCAATTACATAAGGGTAGCAAGACCTTGTTTTCCCACGTCACTACCCCTTGCTAATTCAATCCTCCCCCAGCAATATGGAAAGACATACTTGACAGCTACCCGGAAGAGTCACTGTCCTCCCCTTCAGGGCACACGTGCTGTAGGTGCTGGCTTCTCTCTGGCACACAGGACAGATGTTGAGACCACTGTCCCCTGCTACACTGCCAGAAGAGGCTGCCTGGTGTGTAGCCATCTGCACTTGGCTGCTCCTGATGGGGACATGGACATGGAGAGAGGCCTCCTTAGCCACCACAGCTCTGGCCTTTCTACCCCTTCTCATGGCACCAACAAAGGCTCTGCCCCACACCACTATGCTGACACTGTCTTCATATATTTTCCTTCCATACGTGCCCCAGAGCTGTACATCATATTCATCTTCAGCTTTCCAACAAATATGCCAGGTTGAGCCCTGAGATAATACTATACTCAACAAGAGTTTTGTACTTGTAATATTTCAGAAGACACCTCATTATAAAGGTAGGAGCAAGCAAATGCAAATCTGTCTGTTATTAACCAGTACAAATTGTTTGGGACACTACTGAATATATAAACAGAACATTGTTATTTGAATTAACCTGAACAACCAAACGCTCATTATCGAAAAAAAAAAAAAGTTTTAGAGAATCAGCATTGTCCCAATAGAAAACAGACCCCCAGTGACTTCAACTTATTGCAGATATTAGACGCACCCTGACTGTGAAAAGCACCGGGTCAAGCCCGCAAGAACACAATAAAACATGACAGTGCTCTAAATGGAGTTACATCCATGCTGATTAATAAATTCAGGTATTAATGCACTCCTAAGGTTGATGTAGCAGAGGCTGGAGATGTCAGCTGTCCCACCACCCCGAGGCAAAGTCATGCTGCTTGGCACTGTCTCCTATGGGGATCTGGACAGGTAAGGTACAGTGCCCCCACCAGCAAGGTGGTAGCATTTCTCTTCTCACACTGTAGCTTCTTCCAGAATCCATGCTCTTAAAAATTCAACAGAGTGAAAGATAACAAGAGCCCAATCAAGATGCATGGCAAGAGATGCAACTACAAAAAAAAAACCCACAACTTTGGAAGGAATATTTAATTTCTGCTTGTTTCCTTTCCCTCCCCCTAAAAAGCCCACTGGAGGGAGGGGGAGAACACCAAACAAAATTAAAAAAGAAAACGTTGTGTAAAACACCTTTTCTTTCCATGAACAATGACAAAAATTTTAGAGCCATACTTAAAACAACTTTATTGTTCTACGCTTATACCTTTATGAAGCTTTATATGCCTAATACACACTCTAAACCACATTATTTCTTTGAAACTTTCAGCATTAAGATATTTGTAATCCCTAAACGCTAAAGGCCAAGTTCTCTGTCATTCCTTACATTATATTGTATCAGCTAATGACTATATACAGGGATTACAAGCTTTTCTTCTCTGGAAACCCGAGTTTCCTTGTATCTGCTATATATTAGGTCACCATCCACTTTCCATTTCTCAGTCCTACCCTCTGCTATACCATTACAAGCACCACTCATAAGCCCACAATGTTATAGTTTTTTCTTCCCATAACTTTCTCCCCTTCTATTTTACAGATAAGCCAGCATGGCAGTAGTCAGCCAGCAACACACCCTCCAGTACTAGGTTTTTTCATGATTATTCAGCAGTACAGGGTTATGCAGTGGGTAAGTGCATCCCAGTTCTCTGTGCATGCTAACTCAGCATGGTTTGAGATTGGAACTGGATACAGGATTCTCACATACTACCTCCTCCAGTTTTTAGACAAGCTCTTCAAGCAGCAGGCACTTCCCAAACACCTCCTCTTGCAACCACTAACAGGAGGAAGAGGATGGTGAATATTCAGCTCTTATGCGGCAAGGGGATGCCTCATGGCAGCAGTCCCTGCTCTGCAGGCCCTAGCAGAAGCAGCCCAGCTCTTTGGGGCTCCCCATCAACATCCAGCCCAGCTCCCCAGCAGCACTGATCACAATGCTGGCAGTGCCATACCACTATGGCACAGCTGCAGAGGTGACTTTAGAAAGTGCCAGAGGTGGGAGGGGATGGGGGCAGTGTAGGGAAAGCACAGGCTGTTGTTCCAGATACACCAAAATCTGGATCTCTGGCTAACTTGTTGTCATAAAGTAATCGCTTGCACTAGGGACTTGTAACTTTGAAAAACACTCCAGTACTTACTGAAATTAAAAGCTACTTCAGTCTTTCTGAAAACAGAGGGGTGAGGGGTTTCTTTGTGTCTCTGAAAAAATCTGGGAATTCGTATTATCTACAGATTATCGCTATGCTGGAGGTCCCATATTTTGAGGATTCAGTGGTCCTGAGAGAAACCAGCTTGCTTCCAAGACAGTAAAAGCTGCAGATAGGTATTCACTCTGCAGTCAGCCATGCCAGTTGGCGACATTAGCATCCTCTCCCCCAGCTGTCTGTTACTGCTCCTCTGGGAGATGAGTACAGCTGGAGAAAGGGGATTTTATGGGACTCTCTAATCCATGTCACTGCAGCCAGCCAGGTTTGCTCCTGAAGCTGGCCAGCTTTGCCCTCAGAAGACCTGGGAATGCTCATGTGATCTCTTGCTTCGGAAAAGTTGTGGGGACAATAACCTCTAGCTTCTAGGTAGCGACGAGCAGCTGTGAACAGTAATATTTTCAGCAGGCTCAGCTGCAACCTGGGGAAAGCATCTGTCCATAGTTTCAAAGACAGGTGGCAGGGCAAAAAAAGCATGTGTGAAGTGCATAGGAAATGTAAATCCTATCTCTATAAGAGAGAGTTTACTCGCATCTAGTTTTAAAGCTTTATTTTTAGTTTTTATTTAGTAATGTCCATAGACATTGTCATGAGCCAAACTTGGTGATCTTTCCAAAGGGATATAAGATATATATACAGTACCATTGTCTTGCTAGCATTTTAAAATAACAGAATAATGATCCAGTCATGCAGCAATAGGTAACAGATCATTTACACCAAGAAGACTATTTTAGGGCAGGGTTTTTTTTCTGCCAGCATCTTGTGCCAGCAAGCCACAACTCAAAGAACAGTAGCGCTGAGTCCTTTCACGCATTCCACCAACAGATTAAATCATTTCTGTTGTGTCTTATAGCACATCTTGTTCCCCATCAGAATACACCATATCTTGCCTCTAGAACTGTCCCTCCTCACCAGAAATATCTAAATATTAGGTGTAATCATATTAAGAGTTACATATTCTAACTGGCAGAGAAAAATCTTATCCTCTGAATGAGTTCCAAGTTCTGCATTCAGATACACAAGCTCCCACATTTTCCATGACTGACATGTCCTTTTCATCTTTTCCTTAAGTACCTGTTCCTGTGCTCGTAACCATCTGACTGCACTCTTCTGTCCACCCTTCAAGCTCCTCTTTGAGGAGTATATACACCTTTTGATGGGCATATACTTTCCTTACAGATCACTTGGCTTTCATTTTTGGTGCATCTCATCACTTGACGTACCTTCCACCACTCTCCACTGCTGCTAGAGGCAGTTAGGTGTCTCCAGTACTACACATACACTCTTTGGGCAAAGACAGTCTGATGCATAGCGTTTGCTCTCAACAGCAAGTAAGATCCACAAAGACTATTAAAATACCCTATCTATAAAATACATATAATAGAGTTTAAAGGGAGGAGGGAGGGCAACAAAGTTACTGCCTGGAGGAGTATCAGAGGAGACTGATACTCTTGCAGCCCTCAGTTAGGATTCCCACACCTCAGAACACCATTTCCTATTGCAAGTTGAAATAGCTGGCTTCACTAGGACCTCGCATGTGCTTAAAATTAAGTCGCCTGAGCACAGACTTAGGTCAGGTATTTCTGACCCATCCAAAAGCCTCAGCCCCCTCCAGGCTCTGTCACTGTGCTGTTGCCTGCCTTTTCAAATTTCCCTGCAGTTACATATGAAACAAGGGCTCTTGCAGCAATATGCTTCTCATACTTGCAGAGAAAAATGACTACATTGACGTTCATCTCCACCAATCTCCTCAAATGGTATTAATGCAGTATATCCACAAGGACAGAATTAGAAGAATGACAACTGGTATTTCTCCAAAAGCCTTCTTCAACTACATTAATTACACTTCAATCCACTTGCCTGACTTGGGCTTTATGTTTATTGTCATCCTTTTTTTGCAAAGGGAAAATGAAGGTATTGAAAAAAATCACCGACTTGCATAAACAGTCACCAACAAAGAGAAGTTTTGTGGTGTAGATATTCTGACTCTTGTTCTGCTGCTCTGACCAGAAGAGGAATAATTTTCTTCTTAACATATTTTTGACATAATATCTGCTGTTGGCTAGGAAGTGCTGGCAGATGCTCACGTAATAGCAACACTAACATTTTTGAATACTTCCTCCTGTTTTCTATTCAGAATTGCATCTTCCCACAAGCTACACTGGAACATTTTACAATTACTTTGCAAATCACATTTACAGAAAGATTAAGTCCCTGCAGCTAACTAGAGACAGATCAGTGGCATTCAAGGGCTACCATCCACTACAACCAAAGAGCATCAGGCACCTAAAAAGCTTTAGAATTCGAGACCACAGCATCTAATCCCACTGAAGTCGGTGGGAAAAGTTCTGCTTCCCAAGTCTCACACTTTCTATAAGATTTATACAGTGACAGAGCAGATTGGTACATAAAAAGAAAGTCTAAGTGACAGCAAAATCAAATGGCTATAATTATTTCTAAATAAGGAACTATATAAGGAGCAATCTAAATGTTCTTGAATGGACTATAAGACTAAAACTACCTTCAGAAGGTAGCTGCTTACTGTGTTATATAGCCTAGAAATATAAGTGCCTTTGAAAATCAATTACACAAAGAAGAAATTGTCAGAACAGCCAATTAGATGCTAAAATCCTTGTATTGAAAACTGATGCTACATCTAATTAAGCAGTCAAAACTGACTTTTCACCTAGAAACAGAAGGAAAGAGTATTCTGCTTCAGCTGCATGTACAATTTTCCCATCATATATCTTTAATTGTCTGTTACCTGTTGGCAGTTCAACCTGCCACTTTCATAATTCCTTCCTAAAATAAAGAACAGCATTTAGGCTTTCTCTGTGTTTAAGTATATGTAAAGTAAGGCTTTATACCAGTTAAGAATACGGTCTATCAGAAAAGGCAACATACTAAAAATGTCATAAATATGTATTTGGTAGAGGAAAAGATTCAGTATCTGAAGAAACCAAAAGGCAAAGGATCACAGGCTAAAGCTCCCAGAGTAAGTTCACAGATCTTTTAAAAGCATTTGTGTCCTTTTCACAAAAATCATGTGGGTCTATGACTAAGGCTTCAGCTGGGACAAGGAATAAACAGATAGGCAAAAAAACCAAACCCAAACAAATTTAAAGTCAGCAGCAGGTATATTTGAAATTCACACACTGCAAATACATATGTTAAGAGGCATACATTGCAGCAATGTTCTCATGGTGTGAGCTCTAAGAGCAGAGCAGAAATGACTAAGTGGACTCAGTGGTCTGAAGAAAAGGAAGGAAATTTCTCTGTTTCTAAATGCAAGTCAGGAAATGAAAATCTATTTGCTCAGTAATGACCCCATTCACTATAAGAAAATCAGCAGTTGTTCTATGCAGTAGCAGGGAAAGTATCTCCAGTCCTGCAGGGTGCTGAAGACTTCCCAAGGGACACTGAGTGACTTCAGCCACCATCCAAATTCAAGTGTTTTTATACTTATCATTTCCCTGCTTTCCCTCAACAAAATAAAAAGGTGAGTCTGAAAATTTAAACTCTTATCTCTTTTTGCCCTGCCTAAACAGGTAACCCATTTAGGAATTACATACACTTACAAAGAAAGAGGGAACAACTTCAAGAAAAATTCTTTTGCCCAGTAACTTTTTTGTCCTGACACTGGGAAAATATGCAATTAAAAAAAAATAAATAAATCTTATTCTTATAAGCTTCTAATCCAGTTAGTACTGAAGTCAAAGGGCATTCTGACTTCCCCACCCTTCCCTCCATTACAGCACAAGGCCCCAAATCAGAACTACACCCTAAAAATTACAGCTATTTTAAGACACGCACCCCACAGCCACACAAAAGTGCTGACATTCTAGGTAGTCGGCCCCTTCACAGAGGACTCTACTCTGCAGCTACAAGCCCATCACAGACTTTTAGAACTAGCATGTGACAATGTTTCTGAAGGCATATATGCCCATGCATCTCAACATAAATGTCCATAGTGACACACGCTGGCTGCACCGGGGAAGAACACCAGAAAGATCACCTTAAAAAAAAAAAAAAGCCTTTGGCAGCTATTAGCTTCTGATAAATTATCTCATTAATGCAAACATGAAAAAGAAATTCCCTTTCCAGATCTTATCTCCCTTGAATTATAACTCTTCTGTACGGGAAACACAGCCTGTTGCAGTAGAAATGCTTTCAGAACCAAGCTGAAACTCCTGGCATGACACAAGAAGCCAGCAATCAAATCCTCCTATTTTAAAACTACAGGCTGATGCTCTTGCTCTTGCTTCCTCAGACGTTGAGCCATATTCCTTACTCTTGTTTAGTCATGTTTCTAAGGGGAATTTCATCTTTCAGAGAAGAGATTTGCTTCTAAAGGCCATTTTTAGGGTTTTGGGTTGTTGTTTTGGTTTTTTAATTAAGGGTTTTTTCTTGAAAATATTCTTAATTGCAGCTTCACTTAACATATCAGTACATTATTAAAGTGTAATTCAAAAATACACCAATAGCGAGCAAGTGTATGCAATATAACCTATGTCAATAAATTCAACTAGCCATTGAGAGTTATTTTGCAGTCCATTATGAATTAAAGGAAGTTTCATTCTTTTTAAATGAACCTTCTAAATTTATTTTTGAAAGATGGAACAAGACTGCTCTTATTTCTATACCAAATATGGGGAAAAAAAAGAAGAAAAATCATAAGCACTGAAAGAGGCTCAAACTCATTGTTTCTCAGGAGAGGTACGACACCGAAGCTCACAAGGGCCACCTTCCCTTGGTAAAAAAAAAGGTTATTCTTATTTCCAGCCATCTGCCTCGCTCCTCCGGGGCGCTTCGTTCATTTCAGCATTTTGCTCGATTCCCACGAAACTTTCAGTCAGCTTTTCCTTAGCTGCAATTGGGGTATGTTTAGCGTTTCCCAAGTATAGCAGAAGAGTGGGTGGTGCCATTATTCATCGCTGCACCCCACGACTCACAAAACAAGCCATCTGCCATCCCCGCTCCTGCTGTACTTTAATTAAGCGTCTACCAGTCAAAGGAAAAAATTTTAAAAAGGGGGGGAGGGGGAAAGAGGAAAAAAAAGGGGGGGTGTGGGGAAGAAGAAGAGGGGAAGAAAAGCGGGCAGGAGGGGAAGGGTACGGGCGGGCCGTACCTGGGAAGAGGAAGGCTTTGCTGCCGTTGTGCAGCCCCGGCACCTGGCGCACGCCCGCCGCGGAGCCCGCCAGCTGGA
>VZZY01022693.1:296317-342890 GCA_013400335.1 Eurystomus gularis
CTTACTTTGTGTGCCTCTAAAGGGGGCTAAGAATAGCCCTATTCTTCCCTTCCCTTTCATCGACTCCCAATGTGCACGGCAGAAATGTCTTGTTGCCAGTTTGTCACATTCTGCGGAATAAAGGATTGGGTTTGAAATTCTTTTTTTTCTAGTTTCACATGCATGTCGGTAAGACCCTGATGTCAGCTGGTGATTCCAGTATTGTTTATTGACCTCCCAAATTCATCCTCTGTGATCTTTACAAATAATAAAATCTTTACAAGTAACCTTTACAGATCTTTCCCAATAATAATTCCAAAGGCTAAAAGGAAGAGTGTTTTTTCCACCTTTTTTTTTTTTTCCCAAACACAACCATGGGCGTCAATGGTAAATCTTCTTTCCAGGACAGATTAAGCAGCTGAGATCCTAAGCAACATATAAAAGCAAAGACTTCGTTTCCTAAAAGAAAAAAAAGGATAGAGGGGTGTCTAAAAATGAAAGCAGGAAAATGCAATCCGTCCCTCAACCCAAATCCACAATGCGGGCATCAGAACATCGCTCCAGTGTGTCCAACCACCTATGTCACCCTTAGAAGAGCTACAGGTTTCTTCTTCAGCTGGTGGAGCCCATACAGCCCCGTGAGAGGTGCTTCTACAGCCACTTCCCATTTGGTCTGAAAACCAAAAAAAGGTGGTACCAGCTATGTCCCTGATCTTGCATAGGCAGAGGAGATAGTGATGTGCCACTCCAATCCTAATCAGCCTAGCACCTCTTCTGCACCAAAGCTTTGTCTCCAGCCTGTTGGTGATGTGGAACTGTGCTTCCAAACTCATGAAATCCACTGGCTGCCAGAGCAGTCTAACAGATGATGCATTTCCTTGGAGGAGTTAATGGATGGCAGCCACACGTCAGTGACTGTTCTCATGCTATTTCAAATCACATTGGTTACAGATAACTGAAGCAGAAGCAATTAATTTGAGAAGCAATAGGTTCAAAATCTAGAGCAATAATGGTGCATAATGAGCCCCTCTGCCAGTTGAGTCAGGCAAGTGAACAAACCAAGAGGCAAACATCTGCCCTTGAATTCTTTGCATCTGCCAGCAGCCACTGACATTTTCCATTAGCTGGGGCTGCCAGAGTGGAATGAGTGTGTAAATTAGGTGGAGTCTACCCCTTTGACAATCCATTGCTCTCTCAATAGATCTCTGGGGAGTGGCCACTCACATTCATGTCACATACATGAAAATCACTCAAAACGCCATCCAACCTGCTTTATCTATTCCCTCTTATCAAGGTGGAGCCCAGGGCAGACGTTATACACATGACACAGAGCTGTGTTTCTGCTATGTGAGATGGCAATAGTGACATAATTCAGCTAAGCAAGAAGTGAACAGCAAAATGAGAGTTTCTACCAATGCAAGGAATATTATATCAATGAGTAGATCTTTCAACTAGTTGGCTAAATCTAATACATATTTCTGCCTATGGAATCACTTTCTGGTCACTCTAGAAACACCCAATTTTGCAGTCTTTCCGGGCATGTCCCTTCTTCAATCTGGATATTATGGAAATACTAAAAGAAAATGGTTTTTATGCCTTCAGCTGGCCGGAATGCTCTTCCCATTGATGGAAACCGTGTATTTTAGCCAAGACATCCACATACACTTCGTACTGAGGCTCATAATGAGCACATGGCAAAACACATGGCAAAGGGTGACAGACTTAAGAAAATTGTACAGCGTCTACATATTTATAACAGTGCATTAATGAAAGCACAATATTCCAGTTACAGTATTCCTTTCTGTATTAAGCAAGGTTTCTGTCTAAAGAAGCCCATTTCAGATATTAGCCACTGTTCTTTATGCCTCACAGCAATTTTCAAGGCTTTCCGGGGTCTAGATGTCTCCAGGCTATCTTCTTTTTTTTCTTCTTTTTTTTTCCTTTTTTTTGGTGTTTTTTTTTTTTTTGCAAGCTAAGGCAGTTCTGATCCCTACAAATGCTAGGGGTGGAATTACTCAAGGAAACTTCTGTAGTAGACAAGGCTAATCTTTTGCACTGGCCATGGGGCTTCTCCTGTGACTTTCTTTAGAATACCACCTGGTCATAGATATTACTACATCTACAGTGAAACAACCTTCTCTTTACCAAACCTCTAGGATGAAATGACATCCTGTAATTCCACAGCAACGGACAAGTTAACAGCACCACAGATACAGCTCGTCCAACTACAAATGAAAAGGCTTTCTGAGGAGCTAACATTGGACTCAGCTACCAAGTCTGGAAGGGGAAACGGCCCTGGCAGTGATGTCCCTGCCTGGCAGGCAGGTGAGCCTGCCGTGCTTTAGTCACACTAGCAGGAGCACACTGTGTGGCACAGCTTTGATGCTCTGTAATACAACTGATTTATAAACAGTCTTCCGGCCAGCAGTGTTTAAATTTCAATGAGATTTTTGGATTAGATGTCATGATATTGACATCCCTCCTCACCAAAACCCCTACTAGATCCTAAAAAATAAGTAGGTCTTCTGAATAATGACTAATACTCGCAACAATTTTCATGCCAAATGAAGAGTTAAGGGATGTGTTACAAGCCCCAAATTCATGAATCGTTTCATTGCAAAGGGAATCTCATATTAATTATATCCTAATAAACTGAACCAAGTAAAGCTCTTAAAGCATGCAGATGACAATCCTGCACTGGGAAAGCATTACCACTCTTACTGCAGCTCATGTGGGTCTATTTATTTTTAAAGAAAAACCATGAATATTTTATTCACAGTAGTTTTGCCCATGTATTCCTATGCCAGGACCTGGAAAGTCCATGTGAATTTAAGAAATACATAAGGAATTGTCAGTGACCTACTTATGAAACACTGATGCAACTTCTTTTCTGAGTATTAAAAACAGTCTTCCTTATATTGCAAAACACACATAGTTGTTTACTCAACATTATAGTGCTTAAATGCAGCATTTATACAGAAAAATATTTGTAAAACATGATGTTCCATAATTAATACTTTTTGAAGTGGAACAAGGAGAATAGTCTGTTGTCATAGAGAAACAGCTTTTTAATTTGAGTAAATTTGATACTACTGGGGATCAGGGCTTTTATTAGTTACAGCCAGGGAAAATGCAGGCACATTATGCTGCAGCAGTTTCTGTTAATACCCTTCAGTGTGGACTTCTGTCTGCACCACTGCATCATTATGATCCAGATTTTCCGTCTATGAAAACAGTTGTGTGTAAAATCCATACAGATTCTGTGTGTTGTGTAAAATGCCATGTGGGACTAAGGTGAGACCACCAAACTCATTTTCGCTTGTTTTCTAAATGACAGCTTCAACAGTGAGGAACACAGCTCAGATGTTATTCTTAAATAAACCTCAGGTGTTTATTAATTTATTCTTGCCAGCTTCCTGACCAGATCTTGGAACTTCTCTTGTGTCACCCTCTCTCTCCAACACATACATACCTCTGTTTGTTTGTATAAAGCAGGTGCTTTACTTTTGCTGCTTTGTTAACCTCCTCCCAGCTCCCTCCTTGCATAGTCTTCTCTTCTTGATTCCCCAAATGCTTTCTGCCCTTTAGCAGCTTTCTCTCACACAGGTGCTCTCTCTCTTTGCCCCTTTCTCACACACAAATACGCATGCACACCTATTTCTTTGCTCTTCTTTTTGCAATTTGTCGGTCTTACAGCCTCCCCTAGGTGAGATCTGGTATCTGTATTAGCGTCCTGCACACTGCAGGTTTCCCATCTCAGAAATGCACTCAGCCTTTCTGACCAGGAAAGCCTCGGAGAACTTGGGATTTGAACACAGCATTTGGCAAAGATCCAGCAGAGACTCTCAAACTGACTAAGCTACACATCCAACCATGACAGTACCAGCACTGTTAAAAAGCCTTGGCATCAAAGGCGTTCCTCTCAAGCACGCATCAGCTGAAGAGACATCACTCATTTTAGTTACAGTTATGAATGTTTCATAGAGATTTGATATTGCCCCACTTGTAATTGCAAAAATTACTTACCACCAGAAAATAGAGCTGTGAAACAAAGGCTATAGCTATTTAAGGAACACACTTTACATCTCTTAAAGTTTCACGTCTTCCTGGGTTTTTATACCATCTTCACTTAAGGATATTTCACGTCTTGCACCTGAGTTTCTAGATGTGGCAAGTGGACTGTTGCAGTCAGAAGTGGAGAACCAGCACCAGGAATGGTGGAAATTACAAGGCTGTTGTTATGGCCACATTCTTCTGAGCACAGAAAGAGAAATGGAGGCAATTACATTAATGAGAGGTAGAGATGAAGATATTTTTCAGAAGTTTTCCCAAAGATTCTTGTTTTATTCAAGGGCAAGGAAGAAAGGTGGGAAGTGCAGGCTGTGCTCTCTTTCCCAAATTTGAACTAGAATCTTCAGAGTTGCAAGGTCCCCACATTAACCTTCCTTGCTAGAGTCTTCTTTTTTATACTACCTTTATTTTCTTCCTCCAAGAGGGTGCGCATCCCTTTGATGTAAGGTAGAAGTGATAGACTGCCCTGCTGGCAGCCTTCACACGTTATGATGCATAAAATGTCTTTTCACAGAAAATGTCAGCTAGGAGTACTGGTGTTGTATTTGGTGCATGGAACCATAAGAAGAAGAGGGTAGTTCATGATCAGGATTTAATTAACTCAGTTCTGTCAGTCCAGACCGCAATAACAATTAGGCAAGGTTACAATTAAATTACCTTGACCTAAGTGTGCTCTGTGTTTTGATCATTTGGCCATCTGAAGTATTATCCCCTATTAAAAAGTGGATCAGCATATGCATCACAAATATTTATGGTAACAAAGCTGGCATGGAAAGACTTTAATCTGGTATATTTTACTCTTGTAATAAAGAAAAAAAATCTACTCAGTCCTCACTGGAGCCAGACGTTGGCTGAAGTACGAGTCCCTGAAAGAAGGCGGGTGTAATTTTTCTCTTCTTCCACCTAATGTAATATGGTAATTCCATCTGCAAGTACCAAAGTGGAGAGAGGATTTGTCATAGTAGAAGACTCCTTACTGTAGAAAACAAAGGGAAAACAAAATCCAGTAGCTGAGAACCAAATCAGAATAAATCCATACTTGACAGCAGAATTTGTTAATGAACGCAAGAGGCTTCAGTGAATGCTCCAGACTTTATTTTCATTAAAAGAAAATGCCATTTTAGAGAACATGCTGTTCTTAGGTTTAACACAAACATTAGGGGATGATATTGACAGCTTGCTGTGGTGGTTGAAGTCAGTGGAGAGGTTCCAGGCAACTTTGGATCCGGGACTAGATTCAGACCCCATCCCCAGGCACTGCCCACTCAGAAAGAACAGCAGACACTTGTGGTACTGGGCTTTCCCTTCCTTCTTGTGGGCACAAACTGCCATGTCAACAAATTCCCCAAATCCAGCACAGATAATTTCAAAGAAATCCAGTCTGGCGTGTCATGAGTGGGACTGCAATGGAACAGCATATTAATACCTGTCACACATCCATTTAATTTTCAGTTGAGCAAAGCCAAATTTTGGCTCTTGCATTGTAGAGAAAGGAAAAAAATAGTTTAAAATATGCTTGTGACCTCAAAGGTACAAATATAACAGCTCCTAGTATAGTCTAATTACTTCTGCAATATCTGGAGAGAAAGTATCACAGGATCTCTTAAATTGCCTGACAAATAATAGGCTTTTCAAACTTGATCTGTACAGTTTTCATACCCAAAGGCATATTTACTGGGCAAACTGGAATGGCTTCAATGATTCTATCAGTCTATTACATAATTAAGAAGGCCTTTAAGTCATGTAGTATTGTGTAGTTGCACAATCATCAAACTCCAATTCCTAAAAGACCTTGGATTTCTACTGCCTAGAGAGAAAAATATAAAAGAAAGGCAACAGCCTGGGTGGTGAGGAGCCCTTCCACACTTTGGTACAGACACCTAAGCCATTTCAGCCTCTTCTTCTGGGAGACCTGTAAAGACATACTAGCTCAGGTGCTGTGCTGCTGGGACATGGTGGGTGGCTTCTGGAGCCAAGGAAGTTAAGTGTGAACAGCACTGCACTCTGGCATGGCAAAGCCTGGGGATTTCTGAACTCTGCTTGACTGCAGAGACTAAATGTGCCCAGTGCCAGTCTCACCAAATCTTCTTGCAGCTGAAGGGAGATGTGACTTGCATCGTCAGGAAGAAGAAATGCATGCTATGCCTCAGTCACACTTCATTGAGTTAGTCCTACAGATGTAATTAAACAAAATAAAGCAGAACAATTCCAAAGAGCTAGAACCAACGGTCTAGTAGTAAATTTCATCAGCAATTACAGAGCATAAAAGTACATTATGCATTTAAAAATCTTAATAAATTTAGCATTGCTTTTTAAACGAAAAAAATTAAAATTTTCTGTTAATAAATATAGCTCAGTCATTACAGGACATGATACTAAATAAATTCTCTTATTCCCTTTTTTGAACAAACAAATGGAAGATAAATATTCCACCCACTTTTCTTAAAAATTAGCATCTATAGTCACATTCTAACACATCTTTTAGATCCCACTCCTTGTCCTCTTATCAGTGAAAATGCATGTAGGACTAGGAGGACCAGGTTCAAGTACCTGCTTCATCTGATTACAACATATGCTTCATCCTGGCTCATCTCTATTGCTAGTGAGCACCCAACTCTTGAGTTATTTCTAGCAGAAAATTATTTCACCATAAAATGCTTGATTAGTCCTAATCTAAGTGGTCTGTTTTTCAAAAGTAAGCACTAGACATTTCTCATGAACATCACTTGCAGTTTTACTCATTACTTGTTCAAGCACATGTAAAGCTAGAGATCCTGTATTTTATCATGGCTGCTTGGCTATGGGAGTTAGCTTGTTAATGGGGACAGGTGGCAGTCAATAGCTTTAGTACCTAACCACTGATGGAAAAGCAATTTTAGAAGCAGGGAATTCCTTGCATACTTGGTTTTGAATTTTAACAGCAGTGCAACCTTGAGAAATAAATTAGACATCTAAAAGAACATCGGTAGTTTCTTCTTGGATGGGGAGGAGGATTCAGGAGCCAGACATGCTAAATCACAGGTGTCTAAGAAACAGAAAGGTACAGAGATAAAGGACAGCAGGGTTATTGATGGTTAAGGAACCAGTACCAAGTTGGGAAGAAATGGAGCAACTGTGAATAAGTAACTTTTATTAGAAGAGAATAGCAAAAGACATTCAGCGATGGTCAGGTTTTTCAGAGGAGGATAAAGGTACAAGTTAAAGTGTGCCACCAAACCATTGAGGGGAACTCAGGGTGTGTAGGAGAAATGGGCACAAATTCTTGATCCTAGGAAAGCAAATCCAGTGCTGTACACACACCTCATCCCTGTGGATCAAGATGGTTAAGCATGAAGGAATACTATATGGAATGGAGTTCATCAGCTTGGTAACAACAGAGTTTGCTTCAGAGAGTATGGTTCCAAGTACAATACCTGCAATTGAAGTAATGATGATATCCCTATTTACATGAGTATTTCCCTTGAAGCTGATAGAATTACAAGTATGGGTGAATGGAATAATATTCAGGCTAAATAAACAAAATATCAGTATTTTTTAAATAAAATATCAGCATTTAAAATGGGTTTTTTTCTTTCAGAGAAATAGTTATTTTTAAAAAATATGATTCATAACTTTAGAGTGGGAGCTATTTATAACCTATGCTTTAGCAGATCTCCACAGTTCAGAACAAAAAAAACCAAAAAAACCAAAAAAAACCCAAAGGAAGGCACAGGATAATTAAATGGTAAAATTCAAGCATTAATTTTAATCCTCAAAGCATCTTTCAGGAATAGATACACAGTTAAAGCAATGCAAATAAAATGGAAGGCTTGGAAGACAAGACGCAACTCATACAGTAAGATGAAGCTCAGAAAGTACACAAGAACAGTCAAACGTATGACGACAATAAGTGATGCAAGTAAATCACATATGGAAAGCTGACTATTATACATAGGCTTACTAGACTGCTAAATGTAAAGGATGAAAGCACAGGGTGATAAAAGATTCCAGTGAAAGTAAATTATTTAATTGGGTGTCAGAAAAGAAGGGCTGGGGGTGAATATTTACTCTGAAGTTACATGTAATGATGTGAAAGCCCTGCTGGATGAAAGATATTGAAAATACCAGAGGTGTAACAACTCCAGAAATATATGTTCCAGTAATTCATGGTACCAAATGGAATTCATCAGAGATTCTGAGGAAATCCTAAGAATGAAGCACAATTTCAGCCTACCATAATTTATCATTAAAGATATGTAATTCATCATTAAAACAGCCACTCTGCTGGATAACTGGAAGATGGCCAGTGCTGAAGCAATCCTTAAAATAGCTCTTAAGACTGACCCTCAGAACTGAAATCTAGAGAATCTTAATCCATTAATGGGGAAAATAGTTGAGAAAATAATTTAAAATAGTTATAAAACATCTACAGGTGATGTGTAGGAGAGACAGAAAAAATCAGGATGAATAAATTGCAAGTCAGCACAGATCAGCAGAGATAAATTGATACACTTATCAGTGAGGATAAATTGTACTTTCCTAAGCTGTTCAAATGTTATAAAGAGTTAGCAAAATATTGACTAAAAGAGAATCACAGGATGTGCCTTTACAGAGGCGTTTGATAATATCATTCACATGAAGCTTTTAAGGAAACTTAGTAACCCTGAGGTAGGAGATAAGGTCTTTGTTACAGGTTAAAGAGAGAGAAAAAGATGGGGATGAATGGCAGGTGGTTGGGATGAAAAGGTGGTAGGAGTGTGATGCCACAGGGACTGTACCAGAGGATCACTGCTAGGATTAATTCCACTCTTTCTCCAGGCCCCAACTATTTATTAATGACCAGGAAGAGAGGGAATACAATGAGATGGCAAAACTGCTGACAACACAAAGCCATTAAATTAGATAAAACCAAGGTGTCTGTAAATAACTCCTGGGACTTGTTGCAAGCCTAGCAACAGGAAAGGAAATGATGTTCGGTGTAAGCAACTGCAGAGATACGGCCATAAAACAAACCGCTTAAACTGCTTGTATTCATTAATGGGATCTCAACAAATTATGAGAGAGCTCTGCCGATTTGCATTTGGGAGAGAACTACTACATTTTGTTGCTTATTTACAACTAGAGGGATTATTTTTAAACAGCGGGTAGTACAAAGCATCTTCTGTTCATCTATTTGAATTGTTTGGGTTTCGTTTTATCTGAACCCTTCCTAATCTCTGAGTAGTGCTCAATACATACAGTGACATACCACCACTGAGAAGGGCAGTGCCTGCCTCTCTCTTCATAGCTGAGAAATCTTGGCAAGCAGATGGCTCTGAACGGTGGGGCAAGCTAAGCAGTCTGTCATAGCCTCATTCCTTCACCCAGTCTCAGAGCCAGAGGACTCCTGCTGCGGGAGCTTTTATATCTCTTCATAAAAAAGACCGACGACATGCTAAAGATAGCCTCTCCTTACATGAGGTGAGCCAAACTGGGCACAGAGGAAAATGAACAGCCCGTCCTTATTGCAAGATATTTTTCACAGATTACAGTGCTGATATGGGGGTGGTTGCTGAAAGCGCCCGTTGGCCAATCCACTGAAGAATTTCCTTCCCATCTTCTGACTGCAAATGGGTCCAGAAGGTATGAAAGGCAGAAGGAAGAGGAGAAAAATGCCAGGGGTGCACTGAAAACCTTAAGCTGAGCTTGAGGCTCTTATTTTCATTGCACTCATGTAAATGTGGAGTAGCTCAGCAAAGTCCAGCAAAGTGGCACCTCAGCAATAGCACTGTGGCAGAGAGCAGCATGTGGATGGACCAGCATTTGGGTGCCGAGCTGTCATTGCTGGTACCCACCTTCACGATGTGGATGCTGCTGGCATCTCCACCACTCTTGGTTAGCCCTGAGGGTCAGTTCAGCCCTGAACTGGTGAAGAGGATACAGCTGAGAGGCATGGGATGATTTCCCAGGACTGTGAGAAAACTCTACATTTGCCTTAATATCCTACTGTAGCCAACCTCTGATGAATGAAAGGAAGGTAAACAATTCCCCTTACCCCATAATGAAGTTATACATCAGTAGAAAGGGGAATTCTCTTCCTCACCTGCTCAGGCGACAGGAATATCCCTTAAGGGATAGGAATAACTCAGTAAGGACAACATAAACACAGAGTAGCAAATCTTGTATGAAAGCTTGGGGGAGGGAGGAGAAAAAAGGGCACACACGACTCAGAAATGGTAATCACTGCTACCCCATCTCACCTTTCCTACTTGTACATACCTGCCTTTCTCTGCATTGATTACACTTTAAAGTATCTTTTAAACACAGATGAGCAGAAACACATCTAATCTTCTGAGCCAGATATCCTGCTACTAATTCCTTACCAACTCTGCTGCAAATTCTCTCCATGTACATTTTGGAGCATCATTAGCTGTTTTCACAGCCATATAGCACAGAGGGGCTCATGGCCATCCTATGGTCAATCAGTTTGCTCATCTCCCCTTCCTCTGGTTCGTGAACCTTTTTCATAGAGCAAAAGTTCTGGTGATTAGTCTTCAAGGGCATGATTTTGCACTTCGGATTATTAAATTTCATGCTGTTTCTATTCTGCTGTTCCACAAGGTCATCTAATTTTTCCTGCATAATAATCAGGTCTTTCTCTGGTCTGTATTAGCTGTACGTACCAGCTTTGTGACATCTGCAGATTTTGTAAGCGCACATTTAGTTCTTCCACCAAGGTCACAAAGGAAAACATCAAACCAGACAGGGCCAAGGCTGCCCTCACAAGGAATGTAACTATTGCCCTCTACTCCAGTAATCCAGCAGCCTCCTCTTGTTCTGTAATGTGAGAATTAATCCTCTGTTATGTCTTAATCAAATATTAATTCCTGTGAGGCACACCCTGTCTCAATTTCCTTAAATCTAGATAGATTCAGTCCACTTTTTATTTGCCTTTTCATCCCTATTTATTACCTGAAACCTTTTCTGGGGTTCATATAAGACAAGATCCAACTAAGCTGTGATTATCCATATCTCCCTCCTCCACTCCTGGTTTTTTTTTTAATTTTGCTCATGCCATGAAGTAGCATGTTTCTCCCTGGAGGTGGCAGGAGGAGAGGTGCCACCAGAAGATAAACATTCTGCCAGCATCTCCTGGGGAGCAGATGAAGTGTCAGGATAGAGAGAAGTAATGTTTGGGACATTACCCAGTCCTACTTTGTTTAGTTTCGTTCAGCTTTCACTAAATCTTTAATAGGTTTAACAAATATGCAAGTTTAATAGTACTGGAAGCATTTCTTTCAAAGACCCTGAGAGACTCTTAATGAAGGGAAAGGGTGTTCAGAAAAATCTCCTTGTACTGGCAAGGACTCCAGATAGACCCTGGCTGTCCTTGCAGCTTTTCCAAAACAAATGAGTGTTAGGGCACGGAGGAGAGGTTTCTTGGGAAAGGCAGAGCTGAAGACCAGGCCATGCCAGAAGCGATGTAAAACTGCAGTCTGAGGATGGACTTAGAGAGGAGAGAGGGCAGGACAGCTGAGTAATGACAACAGACATGCTTATCCACCAAAAAATGACCAGGAGCAGCTCAAAGGGACCAGCTCCCACATACACCGGCTTCTCAGCTGGGTGAAGGAGTCAACTGGGTTGCCTTTCAGATATACATGCAGGGCTCTGACAGCATAGAACTTGTGGATTTTTTAATATATATGCAGCTGCCTTAGTTCCTGTTAGAGCAGGGAAGCATCAGCTCTCCTGGCCCCTCACTTCTCCATTTTATGTGTCGGCCTGGCAGCCAGCAAGCACTTCCCACCTCACTCAACACTTGGCAGTGGAGGAGAAGTTATGGTCAAGATTATTGCCAGTAAATTATTTGGAGTGTTTGCCCTGCTCATGGCAGATTGCTCAGGTTTCCCCTCTCAATATGTTTAAATCCTACAATAAAATTTCTGTTTGCTTAAAGCCATCTGCCTAACTCGCAGTTTGGGAGCAGGGAAGTGTCACTCGCTGGTTGCCCAGACCGGAACCCAGTTTACTGCATTTTCAAGTGGGCGATGAAGCCAGCCTTTCTTCAGGTTTGTACTAAAGACGGCTCGAAGCTGGAGGAGGCCTTTTGAGCTGCCGATCAGCGCTGGGTGGAAGGGCTGCGTGTGAGCTACGCTTGCTTTTCCACAGTCATACGCCTTGGCAGCAGGGCATGTTAGCTCACTGCCAGCACGGCATGGATGCAGTTCGGCAATACCTGCTCCAGAGCTGGCTCCCACCTGGCTGGGCCACAGCAGCCGTGGAGCTGCTTCATGCCTGACTGCAACATGCTGTGCAAATGTGCCCTCCGTTATGCTTTTGCCTCAGGAAAGGATGGCTTCCTTCACCCTGCCATCCTCATTCACATTCCAGCACTATCCCCTTCCCACACACTGGGAGCTGGATTCATTCACTGTTTGGCCGTACCTGGATTAACCTTTCATTTCTATCTGTCAGTCAGCAGTTCCTGCACTTCTTGCCTTCTTGTTGTCTTTTTATTTCAGAGGATATAGCATATCCTTCAATTTATTTTAATTTTCTTCATGAGCCACAGTTTGGTGAGGCTTTTGAACATTTTTGGTTTATCTCTGCATTTTCTGACGTTTGAGACCTAGCTCTCCTAACTGTCAGTTCCTTCTCTGCTAGAGGCAGGTTTCTTCTCACTCTTAAGGCTTTCTTAAGGGTGCTTATTTTTTCCAGGTGGGTCAGGTTTCCTTTCCTATCATTTTTGCCTTTTGCCTGCAATACACAAGAAGGCTCTTAAATAATACACAATTCTGACTTAAATTAATTCCACGCCTCCTTCACGTTAAAATTCTTGAGTTTTTCACTCCACTGAGCCTTATTTCACGCACAGAAAAAACTGCCGTTTTGAACCCAAAACATTACTTGCACACCTGTTTCAAATGATTTATAATCACCTGGTCAAAGATGATTTTTGACAACCAGTTCCATTGTAACTCTGTACAGATCTGAGTTTAAAGCACAATAATCTCTGGTTGATACAGTGACTTTACAGTAGAACATGCAGATCTTCTCAAACAAGAATGCCAGGACTTTACAATTACTGGTAGCATGACTTTCCAATGCAATGAAGTTAAAAACTCCTACCAACAGAAAATTCTTCCATCATCTTACAGAGATCTCCACCCATATCCACAGCTGAGCCTGGGGAGATCCACAACAGATGGCTCTGACAGAAACATATTTTCTTCTCTGTGCCTTCTGTTCATCAGAAAGCTTCTGTTCCTGTACCTCTTATTCCCACCATAAAGCCCTGCATGACTTACTAACACCTTTTCTTGCCCTTCATGATTATACAGTTTCCCCATTAAAAGCCTAAAAATCAGAGAAGTTTTGATGGTTTTCTTGGCAGCACTCATATTTTACTTTGACTCCTGGGATGTTTGCTGTTTTTCCGAAGGCCACAGCTAGCAGAAAGCAATTGCATGAGACTATCGGCTTTCATTAAAGCAAAAAACAAGAAAAAAGAAAAGCTTTCGTCACTCATGTTTGTAGATAAAAGCTTGAAAGTATGACTCAGATGCACCTAAACACTCTGAAGCAAAAAAAGAAATGAGGAGATGCCAGAAATTATTTTTTTTAAAAAATCCCTATGTAAGCAATGTCAAGAGTTTTGGAGTCTGAGCTGCAGGTTCAGAGCGTTGAGCTTGGTGGCAATATCATGCTAAATGGACTTGAAAGACAACTGGAGCCAGCTCAATGCCAGTGTGCACTGTGGAAAAGGAAAGGGGTACCTGCTCACAGAACACACCTGCAGAATCATAATTCTTAAATTGCAAATGTCCTTCTATCATTGTCAGCAGGAACTGTGAGGTGAAGCAGAGTTCATAACCTGAAAATCTTCTCAAGTAGTGGTACAAAACACAGTTTCACATGTAATAGACTTAAAAGTATTTTATTACAGATGCAATGATCTAGAAAATGATTTAATCAACTACTTTATGCTCCTTATCTAGGGCATGTTTACCATGCTGTTAAGATACTTTGAATAAGCAACATGAACTGTGTAATCCTAACAGTGAAAAGGCTGGAATAGTTCTATCTATGAAGTAAATACATAGTGGAAGGAAGATCTTTCTTCCCTTGATCTCAAAGCTCTCTGTGATACACTGCATTTGGAGCCAGTAAAGGCAATACAAAATTTGCAGTGTTCATTTTTGTGTATATTAAATAACTCTGAATAAAATCCATTTGAAAAAGGCATATTAGCATACAGTAGGTGTTACAAGAGAAGCGTATGAACTTCTGACGGTTAAATGAATTGCACAAATAGATCTTTAAAACCTTGGCAACTAAGAAAGAGCTCATCCAAACACATAGCAATAACAGTCTTCCTTTAATTTCTGACCTAATTTTGAAAACATACGTTCTCTCCTTTGTTCCTGCTTTTTATTGTTTTTCCCATCTTTGGATGTTAATAATACACTTGTGTAGTTTTTCAGCTGGATGTAGACACCATGTGGATGCCATCTCATCTTACTGTTCACAAGGTTATCGTAAATAAAACAACACAGAACATTAATAAAGAGCAGAATAACATGTAATGCAATTTTGAAGAATTCACACCACTGTTATTCATCTTCTGTGACCATTTAATAGAGGAGTTGTCTGAAAGGACAGATGGGAATTGAAAGCAATGCAGTTGGAAGAAAATGGAGATTATAACTATCCCTCCAATAATTTGAAACTGATTCTCAAGCTTCTTCAAAAATAAATGCAGAGCTCAAGGTCAGAAAATGCATTACTTAGAATCAACCATTAGAATGCAGAACAGCCCTATAGCAGATTTTGCTGTCTGCAGCTATCCTACATTTGTCTTCATCAGTAGCAGAGTACCCAGGTTACTGCAAGTGGAGTACTGGGCTCAAGTAGTTTATTGATTGCAATGTCCAAGTAGCCTTGCAATGGTAGCAAAACTGCTAATATCCTGTCCACCACGCACCGGGTCACATGTACCACTGCTGATGGATTCTGTAGGTCTGCCTCACTGTTTGGTAAGCCACATGTGTAAGTGCTGGCCAACAATACAGTGGGGAAATGTTTCCATGACAATAAGCATCGCTCCTTTCTCTCCCCTCCACTCCTACTTCTTTCTACCTACTCCTGGCTTGCATTCATGACAGATGACTCTGCAACAAATCAGTAGCACATTGAAGAGATCTTTGGATATTAGCCTGTGAGACATGATAACTCTGCTCTCCGGGTGACATGCTGTGGGGAAGGTAGGTGACCATGGAGAATCTCTAGTCCTCTTGGAGAAGGTAGCCAAGATGAAACTACTGTAATGGTTGAGCTCAGAAAAGTGGGGAATGAACTTCTAGCTCTCCAAGTCATAATTGTCCCATATTTCAGTACTGTTCAGAATATCATTTTTTAACAGCTTACTACACAGCCTTGCCTTCTCCAGAACCATTATTGCATTCTGGTTTTAGGAGAGAAACTTGTCTTCCTTCGGATTGCTCAGCACATTTCTATCTTGTACTGATCTGTCATCTGTGTTTTTGACCAGCAGTCATCTCTTTCTTACAGCTTTATGGAAGCAGATGGCAGTGCTAAAGTTTCAGCTGCCCCCAAGTTGTATCATCTCCTGTGGGAGAGGGACAGACTGGGAAAGAATTTGCATTCCCACTGCTGTAGCTTGGTTGAAGCTAGCAGCAGCTTCCTTGGCAGAGGGCCTCCCCTAGCAGTGAGACACCCTGACACTGAATGTAAAAATGGTGATAGGCAGCAACAGCAGCTTTGCTAGCTGTACTTCTGCCTTTTTAACAAGATGCAGCACTACGTATTGACTAGATGCATTAGGAAAAAGCAAAAGTCAGAGATGCATTTTGCTCAGTGTAAGTCTCTTGGTGCACACCCTGGACCAGCTGCACTCTCCCCCACCTCTTCCCTCCTCTGCTGTGTCACTGCCTTGCTTCCCATGTCCAGTTGCTCCACTGCTGATTGTGAGAGAGGTACAGAGAGGCAGCATCAATACTGGGAGACTTAGCACAGCCGCTCCAGTAAAGTGTGAAGGGGAGAGAGAGAGAGCATAGAGAGGCTGCTTATGCCCTGTGTCCCTTTCAGCACCCCATATGGGCTGTTTAAAGAAACTGGAAAACCACCGCTCCAGGATTAAACAAAGCAACTGGACAGGGTGCCAAGACTCTGTGCTATTGCTTGACCCAGAATGCCTTTCTGCCCCATTTCAGCCTTCCCTCATGCCCTGGGCAGTAGCTGCCTTTGCTATTTAGACTTAAGGTCATTAAAGGTGGAAAGTGAAAGGTGGCCAGATGTAATGCCAGCCACAGCACTTCTTTCAATGCTGCTGCTCACAATCGCATTTCTTGACCACAGTAGCCTGCTGGGCCACGTAGGTGCAGGAGGACCTCTGGATTAGTAGAGTCCACATAGAGGTCAGAGTCCAGAGAAATGTTAATTTCCAATAAAAAGACCCAAAAAGGTGAGGTATTATGGATCTCAAGCTGTTACAAGGGCATTTACATTATTTTATGGCTCTAATCCCAGATTTCTCCACTGGAACTCCAGAACTCATTTCCTGCACTCAGGTGGGATGAGCACCAAAGGATGCAGCTGAGCTCCAGCTGTTTTATGGGTCTCTGGCACTAGCCGATATGGAGCAGTTTCTCTGAATATGAAGGATTCTTCTTATTATTCTTCTTTTTTTCTTTTTTTTTTTTTTTTTTCATATGAAAGATCATATTCATTCACCTGCTGGGTGAAATTTAAAATTTCAGCTTGATCCCCCAGTACTTCATCAGATTAGGTCTATGAATCATGTGTCTTTCCAAGCAGCCCATTGAGAGAGTTGTAGAAAGGAGCCAAACCTAGAACAGGCACATAAAATTCAAAAAAAGAGAGCCCCAAGAAGTACTGAGCAGAATAGCAGCAGACCATAATGCCAAGGAGAACAAAAATACCTCAAAACTGAGTTGGATTTGGAGGATATGCCTAACTTATTCATTTCTTACAAATTTACTAAACAGCTCATGCTGTACAAAAACAAAAATCAAGTTGTTCTCCTAGAAACTAGTGGGTGTGAAGAGCAGAGCCCTACTGTCATTCTGTGTAGCACTTACAGTCAACAGAATGCTGTTCCTGAAATAAATATGGGGCCATATTCTGCTGGTCTTATTTATTTTGTCATTCTCAAAAAAGTTGATGGTTCATGTGAATAAATGAGAAGGATTTAGCTTGAGGTAACAGCAGGTAAGCCCTCAAGCAATGGGAGAATGGAAGTGAGACTGCCCAAGATTAGAAATCTAATGTCCTCCCTAGATTAATCTAAATAGGGAAGACTGAAGCTGTGTGGTGTTCAGCCTACTGTACAGCAATCCATCATTAAAAATAGAAGAGGTGGAGAGAAAAATAAGGTGAGAAAAAAGTAAGATCTCTCTGCAGATAGGTTTCTAAAAGGTACACTTCTCTAAAAAAGAAAAAGGCTGCAAGGATTGCATTTGCATACTTAATCATTGCTTTTTAAAGATCTTTCCACTTCTTTGAAATTTCAAAGCATAAGGAATTTATTAGTAAAATGACATTTTGTATTGAATTTGAATATATTATAGCTTTGATGATAACCTTTATACAACAAGAAAGATTTTTTTTGGATGTACTCTCATTTAAAATTAATAGATATACTTTCTGTGCAGCCGAATGTTTAATTTGCTACAAGTACTGTTACCATTTTTATTTATTCTAAAAAGTCTTTAGAACTATGCAGACATAGCATGGTCCCCTTTGTTAATCTTTTCATTAAAAAGTAGTCTTGTTTCATGTACATTTTTAAAGGAAATTTGATCTTTCACTATGAATGTTTGAGGGAAGAGATGGAATCTCACAATTCAATTCATTGGTCCACATCACTACTTTAAAAATACACGTGAAAATCTGTAAAGACCTGTGGTTTTCCTGTAATTAGCTCACCACATTACAAGCATAATGCTTAGAGATGTTGTTCTACAAAGGGCATAGGAACTAGTTTTAGATACCTCATGGTACCTTTACATGGAACAACTAAGCCACCTTGTAGCCTGTCAGGTTCATTTCAAGTGTGCATAGTGTAAATTATACTTCTCCCTTTTGCTATCTATTCCCTATAGTCATGGCAGGAACAGCTTGCACCAAAACTGTCAGTTTTATAGCAAAAATCTGTCAACATGCAATGCATATTCTGTGCAAAAAATGTCAGGGTGCATTTTCCTGATGTGCATGTCATGCATCATTTTCATCAATCTTTTATTTTTAGGAGAGCAGGGAAAAAAGCTCTTTTTTCCTTTGCAGAAGAGAAAAAAAAAATCAAGAGCAATTTAGTTAACATTCCACATGACTTCTATTTTCTTCAGGAAGGCAGAGCTTTGTTTCATCTTCTAGTATATATTCTACACACTGTACACTTGTTTCTAAAAATATTAGGAAAACCAGATCACGGTATCAGCCAAATGTCCAGTTTTGCATCTTAGATCTTCTGTCTGACAGCTAAGTGTCTCTACAATTATCCATTGTTTGTGCCAGCCTTCTACCTGCTTAGATTTCTGTGTCATACAAATGCTGCTTGTGAGAAAAGAGAGTATGTGCCTTGGAAAATGACACAGAACTGATTAAAAACCTGAGGGGAAGTTAGAATTTCTGTGGAAGATTATTATGTTTCATATCAGGTTATAATCACTGCATGTAATGGGGTGGTAGGTACCAGAGTGTCACAGTGGCACATCTTGGAAGTTGAAACAGGTAGACTGACATTTCATCTGTATGAGTACGGGTTGAATAGGTTATGAATAAAGACAAGTAGGTGGACAAGGATGTTACTCTTTCCCCCCAAAAGGAGTATTTTCCCCATGGCAACTGATGAATAGCACACTGTATTTTGATATTAGCCCTCATTCAGATAGGCTTCCCACTGATGAGACTAAAGCAGGTATGGATTTATGGGATGGAGAGCAGGACAAGTTCAGAGAGGCTGTAACCACCCTACTTCACCATCAGCATGACCTACTACAGCACGTATGTCCCTCATCAAAGGACATAAGATCTTGTGGCATAACACAACCTTCCTGCCTGCACTTGATTGAATTGTGGCTTTATCTTCCTATGGAGGAATACAAAATCTTTCTTCAGTACTTCTCTTGTCACAGAAGAGCTGATAATGTGAATAATTTTTTGTTAATATGGACCCCATTAACAACTGAACAACATATTGTCCAAGATAAAACGTATCATATTCCTTGCAGAAAATAATTAAAGATATGTGAGATTTGAGCACTCTAGAGAATTAAGATCTTATTGCTTTGACAACCAACAATCTCAAACAGACAGTCCAGGAAACACGGCCCAATAGAACTAAAGAAATTAGAAATAAGGTATGGATTAAATTCTTCAAGAGATTCTCAGTCTTCTACAGGACATTCCAGGAAAGAAAGGGGTATAGACAGATGCATTTCACCTTACTTGAGACATTTGCAATACAACTGCTTCCATTTGAGGTTAGCACATTAAATTCCCTTCCCGTCACTTAAGGAGACACTTCTAGGTGTTGATTCATTTGACCCATTTTAGATATTGGCTTCAGGGTAAGATAATAATAGCATAGAAGACCCCATTTCTCTCTATAAAGGAAGTATAGATGACCAGCTCAGACCCAGATGTGTACCAATTTATCATCAGGCAGAGCAACTTTTTCACAGCATAAAGCAAATTAGAAAATTGATCCAAGTTCTACCACCAGCTTTGCCTCATGCAATGAGACGTTTGTACTTGCCAGAGATGTATGGGTCTGTCCTGAAAGACTTAGTCATTTTAAAGGGCTTAAACAGGGCTTTTATCAAGTGCACTGACTTGTCTTAAGAAATAGTATTTTCTTAAACTGAGGTCAAGGAGCAATAGAGTACTAAGTTCCATTTCCAAGCATTAACATCTGTTCTCTCTCTCTGGAGTTCAGATAACACATGATAGTTCAAAAAGATCCTGTACAAGAGCTTGTTCCATTCAGTTTTGCCCCATGATCAGAACAGTCACTTCTGCAGTCCAATTACCTTTGTGAAACCATTCTCTCTGTCTTTCTTACCATGAAATCTCAAAAGCTTCCCAGGCAAACTAAAGGATTAAAATCCCTGAAGCCCTAGAGAAGATAAAGTGAAACTAGATTTTTCTTACGAGACACTGATCAATCTCCAAAAGCTCAACTTTCCCAAAGTCCTCTTAGAAATAAATAAGAAATCATAGCTGGCAAAGGGTACGTCCATGATGTGTCAGAGATGAAGTGGCAGGACATTTAGTTGAACCCAAGGAAACATTAACCTGGCTACACAGAGCACCAGTAGAAGTAAGTCTCAGCAAAGAAAGTGAGAAAATCAAATCCTGAGTAAATTCAAGCACCTTCACACTGCATTTTAAAGAGTGGTCATTTAGAGATGTCACTTTCCTCTAACCTAAACTGCTAAAGCCTCAGCCAGAGCCTGCAGCTTCTCTTAGCCCAGGTGGTGATTCACTGAGGAGCCTTTTGAGCCACAGACCAACAGGGAGTTTGTGCGCCATACTGCTGACAGGGAAGGTTTGCTAAAGCTTCTTTTAATCTGACTTAAAAATCACATCCCACAAACTGTTTGCTTTTTTGGGGGCTGCACAGCATATGTTCACCTTGGAAGGAGGTTGCTGCAGCAGAGAGAGCAGCTTCTCCACCAGTCCTTCAGGCTTACACCCACGAGTCCCTGCTTTTTGCCACTCTCCTTCATCCCTTCCCCCACACCAGCTATTTTTATTCTGCTGAAAATATCAGCTGTGAACTAACTAGGCCCATATTCAGAACATCTCCTTTCCCATAGAAATGGTAACAGATACTGTACCCAAACACTTACCATTCATTCAGTGAAGGACTCTCAGCTGCAATGGTGAAATGCCCCAAATGATAAATCATGTCAGCTGAATTCATGTCATAATATCTAATATGCTCTTTGAATTCTTTTCCTTCTGGTGTACTTACTTTGACTGATTTGTCCTCTTGCAGCTGCCATTTCCTTCTATACTTGTGCTCATTTCAGTCATTTTGGATTTTATGCTTTTCCCAATGTATCCCAAATGGAGATGCAGGAAGAGACTAGTTGAAGAAAAAAAAAACACAATGAAATGGCGCAGAAAAGGAAAAGTGAAGTGGTCAGATGTCCTTTCTCTAGCTTTTGGCTTTTGCTGTAAATCATTCTCATGGTTATCCATGAGCCTAGATTTGTTCTGCTGCCTTGCTGAAAGGGAAAGGCTTGTAAATTTGGGGTTTGCTTTTTTTAAAAATAACTTCAGCAAAACCAAAGCAGAAGTCATTTTGTTTCTCCATTATGCTGCTGAATATGCTCTTCTTTACAACTCCCTCCTTTTTAAAAGAAGCTGTGTATAGAAATTCCTGGATTCCTACATATTGTATAATCAACAAGAATTTTGTGGCTGCATTTTCCCAGCTTTTGTTAGCAAGAGTTACCACAGCCAGTGCTGCAGTGGTGTAATTACTCTGGTTCAGGGAGGAAATATGCAATTCCTCAGAATTTAATTGGCTAAGCTGAATTAATGACCTTCCTGGACCTTATCAGAAACAATGCAAAGAAAAATTAAACCAAGAATTAACTGTTTCCTGCAAAATCTGTCCAAATGACACAAACACAGCCATTAATTGCTGAAGCCATTTTATGACTGGACACAGAATAAAACACTCTGGCAATTATAGAAATATTTACTCACTGTCTCTGCATGTTTATATCATAGTACCAGAAGCTTCTGATTGAAAGTTCATCTGCTAGCACAGAAGGTGCTTGGAGGTGAGAGAAGAAACAACAACCTAACTCAGGTCACTGAGGGTGAATTTTTAGCCTCCAGTCATAACAACCTTGTTTAATGTAGGTTTAGGGCTATAGGAACTATGTTTTTTTAAGCAGAGATTGACAAGAAACAAAATTAAACAAGAGCTTTTCAGGTGCCTCTTATTCTGTGTGGCTCCAATGGCACAGAGCCTTGTTGAAAGAGGATGATGTTTGATGGGTGGCATCACAGCTTGCAGCCTGGGCTGGCCAGTAAATGAGGAGAAGACAAATGCTCAGTAGCTAGTAAGGATCATCGCATTACATGCCTGTGGGTGGTCTGGGCCCTGGTGAACTTTTCATTATTGCTTGGTAAATATTTAGTAGAAGTATTAGGGAAGAAAAGTCATTAGTGAAAACAAATAACACATTATTTAAATCCAATGCTCTTCTCTGTGGGTGTTTTCATGCGCAGTAAACATATTTTTAAAGCTCAGTAAGTTTCTAAATACGACAGTTCTTTACACCTGCTTAGACTCAATCCTCTGCATATAATGTGTATACACAGGGGATTTTTGAGAAAAGCACAGAGCAATCTGAGAGATGCCTGAATATTCAGTCAAGTGCCTAACAAGGAACTTTGGGTTGGTTGAGGGGGCATGCGGTGCTGCCAAGCATCCATGGGCAGTTCATATGCAGCATGCACTGCTCTGTGCATTCAACAAATCCAGTAGAAGGAAATGTCAGTAAGGGGGAACCAGTCTCATAAAACACAAGTAACACCACCTTGCAGTGATTTGTAGCACCTAATACTTCAGGAACAGAAAAGTCAGAATACCTGCAGAGAGCGAGGAAACCACAGAGAGAGCTATGAAGATAAGAGGATCATAGAATCATCGTTTACATTGAAAAAGACCTTTAAGATCATCAAGTCCAACCATTAACCCAGCACTGCCAAGTCCACCACTAAACTGTGTCACTAAGCACTACATCTTTTAAATACCTCCAGGGATGGTGACTCCACCACTTCCCTGAGCAGCCTGTTCCAATGCTTAACAACATTTTCAGTGAAGAAATTTTTCCTCATGTCCAATCTAAACCTCCTCTGGCACAACTTGAGGATGTTTCCTCTTGTTCTATCACTTGTTACTTGGGAGAAGAGACTGGAATCCAAAGAAAGAACATGAACAAACTCATATGTTTGGGCCAGACTCCTGAAGAGTGGATCCAAGTTTTTCACTTTCTGTCAGGTGTGATGATGTGTGGTCTCACCAAAGAGCAAGGTTTCTAGTCCTGGTAGGGGCAGGCCTGTGTATTGTGAAGTGAGCTGGATGAAAATCAGTCATTGGGGAACTTCTTGATGCCCCAGCCAAACATAAGGCAGATTCTGGTGTGGAACCTGCCAAACAGTGCTACAAAAAGAGGTTGTGCTCTGAAGACCAGTTCCTGAGCTTCTCAGAACCAGTAAGTACTTTTGCCTTTAAGCTTCCAGGCTTAAAGACTTCATCTGAGGAAGAGGGTCCCAATTACCCTACGTGCACACATCTCATGGGACTTTTGTGAAGATTGTTTTGCATACATGGCATGTTCTGATGTGATAATAAAAGCCAAGATGGACATGAATAACTGTTGTCCAAGAAGGGTTCAAAGTGTGCAGGAAATCAGGCATTAGACCTCATCTGCATGTGTGTATTTTTCCCTGCTTAATTAATAATTCCTCCTCTAATCTGAGAAACCTCTCCTTTGGAGTATGGTATTTATGTTCTTGTTTTTAAAAAAGCAAAAGAAGGAAATTAATATTGTGCAACAGCAGTTCATACATTATAAAACTGGTAACAAGTTTCCGGTGACATACACATAGTCTAAAGATGTTTGCTGTTAAACAAAGGGCTCCCTTTCCAGCACAGAGGGATATATGACCTTCATTGACCATTTCCTCCAAACTTGCTTCTGAGCAGTTGCTTTCCTATCCTTATTCTCAGACTTCTCCAGCTCTTCACTAACAAGTGCAAATGCTTTTGCTATTTCAGTAGCTCTTTCTAATTTGCTCTCAAGATTCTTTGTCAGTCTCTTTCCTCTCCATTCAGTACAATCATGTTTTCTTTTACAGAAAATCAGGATTTCCGCATCTCAAGTTTCTTATCTTCATGCTAATTCTCCTTCCAGAAGAGTTCTTTCCTCCCTCCAATTTCTCTCCAGTCTGTCTCTTCCTGCCAAGTAATACTTAGCCTCAGTCTTTGCATTAGAGTCATCCAAACATTGATTATGTCCTTGCTTCCTCCCCAGTCTCTGGCCTCCTTCTCTAGGCTGCTGGGCAAAACAATCTCTTCCTCTGAATGGCTGGGCTGCTTTAGCTGAAACTGTTAAAATAATTTTGCCAAGAGGCTATAATCTCAGTATGGAGAATTTCGAACATAACATACTTCAGCTTGATCATAAAAATTGGTTAAACTGGCCTTTTATAATCAGGCAGGCTTAGGTGGTATATAGTGCTACAGGCCTCAGATATACTGAAGAGTCAGTTCTCTAAGATTGATGAAGCAAATTAATCTATTAAAAGTGATATAGTGCACTAGATACACATATTCCAATTTATAAAACAGAAACTTTCATGGCCAATATTAATTTTCTTTTGCTACAATACACAGTTTTATTTCATGCTTCATTAACAAGTGTAGGTGTTCTTGATACTAACTCAGCTCTTTCCAACTAGGTCTCACACATCCATGCTCTTCCTCATACAGTGCAAAACAGGGGGGACAAGGTGACTGTTAAGAAAAAAGGGGCATCATTTATTACTTGCAAGTCTAAGAATTTTTAGTTTCTAGTTACAAACCATCCCTAACTTGGAAATTTCCTTAAGGTGAAGGCGGTCGGCTGCAACCAACCAGCCCACCCAGCATGTCCAGTACCCACATCCCTCCTCCTTCCAGACTCTTCTTGGGTGTTCCCCAGCAGCCGTCCCAGAGCAAACACCTTGTTCTGGAGGCAGCACTGGGTGGCTTGTTTCCTGTTCACCTCCTGTTGTGGCATGGAGTCCCCAGAAAGGCAAGGCCAAAACAACTCATCCAACCCACAGCCCCCAACCTGCCCAAACCAGTAGATTGGGGGAAGCTGGGAAGGAACCATATGATTATTCTGCCATTAACAGGTCACTGCTACCTGCCTCCTTTGCCAGGGTTGGTCTATGGTATCAGCTAGGGTTTACCTGCTCATACCCTTAGTGGATCCAGAAGCAGAGAATGCTGCACTGGGCAGCTGTAGGACCTATGTCAAGGAGATGGAGGCAGACCATGTGGCAGGGACTGCATCATCTGGTTCTTGCCAGCCACTAAAGAAAGTTTTGTGGCCTACTGCCTAGGAAGGTTTAAACTAGAAAAAATTGTGTCTGTCCTGCATCAACAGTGCGTTATTTTTATGAACAAAGATAAACCTTATAAAAGCAATTCCCCAAAAGGTGAACTGTTCTATCAATTATAGAGCACGTAGTAGACTGCAATCCTCCATGTACATGTCACTGTAGCTCTTATTAACCTCACTTACACCTATCCTGACTGTTGATGGTAATTCAGCTAAATAAAAAGCCCATCTGTAACACTTTATAGTGCCAGAGAAATGTGCTGTTGTTAGAGTAAAATGGTGACTTGAAGTGTCCTGAGAGGGAAAAAAAAAATCCCCCACCTAAGTAGGAATAGCGTGTAACACTGAACTGGTATGATAAATCCATAAGAAATTGTCTAACATAAGATTGCCAAGCCACACCCAAGTTTAATTCTTGCAATGATAATGCATTTAATTACAGTGTTAGCAGTATTGCAGTAATCACTGAGAGATACAATTTAGCTGAGTAAATTTTGCAAATGTACAGAAACAGAAGCATTTAAAGACTTATGTTCAGAATAGGTAGGATATTCAGATGAGAAAGTAGGGATGAATTGTAATTCTTCTTTCAGAGGTGAGGACTGAGGCATCAAGAGAAAAACTATGCTCCCTGCTCTTCTCTGCATCTCCTTGACTCCAAGGTCATGCAGAAGCATGGCAGTGAGCAAAATTGCACTCAGCTGCTTTTTTGAGTGCCAAGCCCAGGCTTTAATCAAGTCCTACCTAAAGCAGTTTTTGCAAGTCAACGCAACAACAAAAGTGACACATTTTGGTATCTCTTATTATACTTAATTAGACAAATTTGTGTCTCCTTAATTGCCTTGATTATATGCTAATTACATACTGATGGCAGACAGTGTGTTTTAAATCCTTAACAGCAAAGCAGATTTTTAAGTTAACCTTTTTAAACTCTCTTTGAACAGCCTTTGGCTGTATGTAACAAGAATGGAAAACTACTTCAAGCAACTTTACAAATCATACAGCTTACCACAGCTCTATGAAGGAAGTATTTAGAGGAGTCAGCTGTGGTCCTTGGCTCATCTTGTTTTCTTACCTTGCCACATTTGATTCATTCTGTGAGCTGGAATTCTTCATTTCTTCATAGAATTTATCCCAGCTAGTACCTAGATGGAAACTTCTGGGCCATTGATAAAAGAAAAATATAACCCAGCAATGCTCTTGCAGTTAGTTTTACACAGCAGCAGGGAGAATGGGGGAGCTAAGGAAGTGCCAGACGCCAAGCTAGAAAGTGGTCTAGGATCTTGTTTCCACAAAGCACTTAGGCACACTCCAACTTTCTTCCAGGCAGCAGGAGATTGCTTTTAGGTACACGCAAAAGAAATGTACTATAATAAGCCATCCATATACTGCAGCCATCTGGGATGCAGATAAAGTCTATCACTGCAAAATCCACCCATTTGCTGCACAAGTCTATTTAATTGAACTAGTTTTTATGTGCCCAATAATTAAACAGCAGTTGTGTGTGTTCAGGCATGGGGTGGATTATTTTGGCCATAACTGGGAATAATAACAGTTTAAACAACTACCATGCCCTTCTCCCTTAAATTCTAAAATCTGCTGGAAACAGTCTATTCAAAGCGTTGTTTTGTGTGGATGTTCTGAAAGTACGTCCAGAAAAAGTTTGCCACCGTCCCTTGTTGTTATCTAAAGGATTGCAGTGCCATCGTGTGGCAGAAAAATCCATTTAGAATTGCCGTTGGATACCGTTTATGACTAAGAGGGAAATTAAATAGAAAACCTTAAAACAGAGGAGTTGATTTAAGGAATCCTATGCCAGAGGTTTTGCAAAAAGGAGCAAAACATAGCAATTCTCTCTACGCTTCACATTTCCACTAAGGGTTTCCCAAGTGCTTAGAGGCGGTCTCTTCTTGGCAAGAGCTTCTTGCATTGGGTTGTGATGTCAAACCCGCTAATAAAAGATCTTCAATACTTTAAGCAGTGCAAACACACAAACCTCTTGACAATATCGTTAGTTTTAGGTACCTTCCCCTAAACCAAGAGTTCCCGACTTCATGTCTTCAGGATGCTTTTGGCATCCACAGCACCCTCACAAAGCCAGGCTGCCCTCAGAGCCCCATAAGCAACCCCATATGTGTCCAACATCTGATACCTGTCCTTGACACCAGCCCAGAAACTCCTCAGCATCTTCTTCTGCATGATGAACATGAGAGCAGCCTGTCTTCATGCCTTAGTCCAAGCATTTCCTCATCACTTTCACACAGGTGCAGATGTATGCATTGGTTTAGGTAGCTTATGTTGATGATATGCTTAAGTTCCATGATCACAGAATCATAGAATCATTATGGTTGGAAAGGACCACCAGGATCATCAAGTCCAACCTTCATCCTAACATCTCTCTAACCACTAGACCATAGCCTCAAGTGCTACATCTACTCATTTTTTAAACACCTCCAGGGATAGTGACTCCACCACCTCCCTGGGCAGTCTGTTCCAGTGCCCAACCACTCTCTCAGGAAAGAATTTCTTCCTAATATCTAATCTAAACCTCCCCTGAGGCAACTTGAGGCCATTTCCTCTCATTCTGTCATTAGTAATTTGGGAGAAGAGACCAACACCAGCCTCACTACAACCTCCTTTTAGGTAGTTGTAGAGAGCAACAAGGTTTCCTCTCAGTCTCCTCTTCTCCAGACTAAACAACCCCACCATCATGTACATCTCATAGAGTTACTTTCACAGAAAGTTACACAAAGAACCATGAAAAATTGACTATTATATTGTAGTTGCATTCAGACATTTCCTGCTAGTAAGAATTTTTAGTTTTGCTGAATAAGCTTTTCATCTGTTTCAGAATTACTGCTATAACAGCTACCACTTGAACCTACCCTGGCAGTAGGAAGAAATCTGGAAACCTTTCTCTGTGAATCTTTAGAGGCTCTTCCATCCTTCTCATGAATAGATTCAAACTCTGGAAATCCCTGCTGAACATCCCTAGCATGTGTTCCCATACCTAATCACAACAGGCTAGAAAATCTCGTATATATACTGGTGTGTTGCACCAGTGCTTCCATAAAGTCGTCATCATTCTGCAGATATTCTCACCAAGAGACAGTCCCAATGAGAAAGAAAGATAACAAAATTCATTTCTTTGTTTGTAGACTATTAGTTCTGATGTATAAAGTGGAAAAATAATTAAATTTTTGAATCCTTTGTTTTAAAGGATCAAAACTTTTCTTTACATATTCAGTGGCTGTTATTTAGGTAGCTGGAGACATCATGCTTCTTTTGAGTGTTCCAAACAATGAAGATAGCCCAGCCCATTACAGTCAGTAATAATCAATTTTTGAATGCAGAGACAAAGTATGTGGAGCAGATCAGGTTCAACTCACACGCGTGATAATCTGAGAACATTTAGTTTCTGACAAATCTAATTCCAGCATGCTCACAAATATAGAAAGCATTACACAATATCTTAGGTGTTTAGATCAGTCTTAGTTCCTCTTACAGGTATTTAATGAAAGAGGACAGCATGTGTGATGAACATGTGCTAGAGGCAGAGATACTTGCAGTACCTGAAAATGAAAAGGATAAAAGGAAAAAGAAATGCAAGAAAACAGAGGTAGAAAATGTGGAAAACACAAAAAACCCCAAGTATAACATTGCAAGACTAGACTAATATGGATTGGGCAAAAGGATAAAATCGCCGATACTTTACAACAGTTATAACCATTGACTCGGGAGATGTACAGCATATCAGCTGGTCATGGAATAGAAGTACATTTGCATTAATGAAAGCCCTTAGTAGATCAGAATTAAAAGACCAGCAATCCAGAAAGCCCTTTAATGACAAAACATGCCTAGAAAAAAAAAAAAAAGAAAAAAAAAAGAAGAAGAAACCAAGGAGTAAAACTTAAATCTGGGACAAGAACAAGTGGAAAAAAAGGTAATAACAAAGTTGAGAGTCTCTCCTGGGAAGCTTTCTTTCAGTATAAATTTTCTCATAGCCAACAGTGGTCTAAAGACTCGTGCTCTGACACCCAGTCAGTCCAAAAGAAATCAATGAGTAAAGGTCCAGCCCTTCAAATATTTATGTATATTCCTAACACTTTGCATGTTTCAAGGGACAACTATCAGAGCAAAGTAAATAAAACTGAATGTCTTAGTGGAAATACAGCTTTTCTGGGTAAAAAAAGTTCTGCTCTAAATTTTCTGGAATTTTTTCCAAATTAAAAAGTGAACTGTCTCCTTTTCTTCTCTTTTTTTTTTTTAAAGAAAGAGGAATGAAATGCAGTACTTTTCAGTGTTCACCTTGACAAAGAAAAAAGCCTCAACATTAAAGGAAAAATGGTTTGCTTGTTTGACAGGTTGTTTTTTTCTTTACCTAGGGATATATTGTACTTTTACCAATTCTCTGTTAACTGTCTACATATGTCTTTATGGACAGGAGGCATAAATTTGTAGTAAAGCAACTCCTGAAGCCATGACCCTTTTCCCAGCAGCCATTTTGCTTTAACTGCTGTAGCTATGTTTGAATCTCAATTTCTGTCTTTAAAAATGTATTATCAGTAACACACTAGACATGTAGGTCACACCTCTGAAGAGCCCTCACCAGGACCTCTGTGTTCATATCTGAATAAAAAGCAGAGTGCTGACATTTAGCTCCTTGATTGCAAACACTAGTGTTGCCTGTGACCACAATGCAGAGTTAGATATCTAAACGTTGTTTCTTTTACCATTTGGCTGAAAAGAAACAAGAGCACCAAACTGTTTCAGAATTTTTTTCCTCTAGAAACATTTCACACAATTTACAGCTTGTAATAATAATGCCTACAAATGTTTTAATGTATTTCAGGTTATTTTCCCTATTACACACACTGCTAGAAAAGCTGCCCCACCAAAGCCTGACATTTTCCAGTAAATGACAGATTATAGAATTGATAAGGGAAGAAAGTGTAGAGTTTTGCGAAGTTTTTAGGAAGCCACAAAATGTTTTCTTCAGTAACAGCCTCATGACTGTAAATATAATTTTAAATATTTTTCCTAATTGAATAAATGCTAAAGTCTTCTAACAAAAAAAATGTCTGGGTTTTTTAAATGATTCTTCACCTCTTTTACATTTCTATGGAAAAATAAAGCAATATATTTTTATATATACACAATAAACTAAAACACCTTCTCCAACTATCATGGAGGCTTGGCATGTTTACATTCAATTTAGGGCCCATTGTTTGAATGGCTTTTTGCTTTGGCCAGATGAATCTTTGGATGTTTAGAAATCATACTGACCCACTCTTCCCTTTGCATCAGGAAACTGCCACATTTATTTGTGTTTGATTTATTCCCCCCAGAAGGACCGAAAAATGATTTTGCTTTCAGCTGTTGAATTTCAGGTAATTTCAGTTAACTTCACACTTCTATTAAAATATCATGCAACTTTCATCAAAGGAGATGGCCTACTGACTTCAGCAAGCCTAAATGAACTGTCCAACTCTAGTAATCCTATCACCCTCAGCAACCCCCTCTGCTCATAAGTGAGTCAGCCCTGCACTTTTCTTCTGCATTTGCTCTCTCTTAAGAGTGCTATTCTCTCCAACCCAGTCCACAAATTGACTGAATAGCCTCATCTTTCTTCCTTTGGTTTCCATTAAATCATGTTCCCTCCATCAGCTTCCCAGAGACCATGCTGAGGAGATCTGCCAGCACTCCTGTCCTGCGTCAGGGCATCTTGATTGCTGAATGGTCCCACAGGGCAGACAGTCACTGTTCCTCAGGGCTGGTTATACTTTGCCATCCTGCCTCCCCATTGCCACTACGGTTTTTTCTTCTCTTTATTATTGTTCTTCCTGATGCTGCCTTTCATCGGCTTCAGTGTTCCTGTATCCATTAAGTTGCTCAGTACTAACACCAGATTCATCAGAGACACTTTGTCATCACCTTCAGTCTTGCCCTCCTGGTCCTTTGTCCTCCTTAAGCTCTTCAAATTGAGTGTAAAATGAAATGTCACCACTTTTTGCCCCCAGAAGCAAGGGCTGACTGGAATGTGGATAACAGGAGGCTGGTATTTAGCTGCTATCTAATACCTAGCTATAACTCTGTGGAAGTACTGCTTATGCTGTCCAACACCCACCTTGCTCAGGTCACATACCTCCTTGACTTTCTCTTTTCAGAAGTATTATGAAGTATTTATCTGCAGGAGAGAGAAAGAAAGTCCAATCTGCAAGGTAAAACTATCAAACTTTTCTGTTAGAATTGGAAGATCCACTGCTATAAGCAACCACAGCCCCACAGAGGTCAGTGATGCTGTGTCAAATAACTATGAAAAAAACCGAACAGTAAAGACAGCATACACCGTGTGCAATAAATATAAAGTATGCTTGCTTTTGGGAAAAAAAAAATATTTACAACAAGATAAACCACTAATACTATACCATATTTGGATTTATTGCTTATAATTTACTTTAGTTCGGTGGCCTTCAGTAGCTTTTAATTCAAATCAAATTCACTTTGTCACGTCACTGACAAATACCACAAATTACAACAAAAGCAGTAAGGCCAGCATCCAACGTCAAAGGATGACTAAAAATTAATTAAGTATAAAACTAAAATACCCTATTGCCTAACTAGAGGCTATGGCTGCAGGTCAAAATTAAGGTGAATTTACAGAGCAATGGAGAAAAACCCATGTTGTGACCTCCTTCCCTTCAAGACAGAATAAACCCTAATAAAGGCTATCCTTATTTAACCTTGCATTATGAAGTGACTCATTTGATGCCTCTTAATCGTTGAGAATCTACCACATGATAAGGACACCAGTCAAAAATTAGTTCCACACGTGTTCATGCTTGAAGCACACTTTTAATTATTTGAATTGTATGAGTCAAATATTTGCTAATGGGCAAAGACAAAATATTAACTTGTTAAACAATAGGCTGAACTTCTCAGACAATAATTACATATTACCTAAAAAACACTTAAAGAGAACATTTTCAAAGACCCTGATGCCAACTCCCACTGACTTTCCCATCTTTTTGCTGTTCTATTTTTCTGTCCTTTTGAGAAAACATCTGATAAATGTCAGACTGTGTAGCAACAATGTGACTCCAAAACACAGATCTCTCCCATTAAAGGACATTCAATGCAAACTACAGAGAAAATAGCAAATCAACCTATTCAGTAGCACTGTAGACTTTAATAATACTCATGGTAGTTAACATTATTTGTCACATCTCTGGTATTATAAATAGTTACTGCTTCGAATCAAGAACTCCTTTAAAATCTCACCTGGAGTTAGTTTTGTTAGTGAGAATCCCAAGTAAAAGGAGAATCAGAGCTGCAAATATTTGATTTCAGCTGCTATTTCCTAAAATATGGTGGTTCTGCAGAGCTTCCTTGGTGCTGTCAGTCCTTCACCGTATTGGGCCTCGATTCTCCACAGCTGCAGGTCTTCTCTGAATCTACCTCTTCAGATTTCAGGCTTCAGCTCAAAAAGGTATTCAGGTGTAACTTTGAGTAATCCTACAGCTCCAAAACTGATCAGTCCAGCTAGCACACACTCACAGTCACACGCAGGCTTTCATGTTTTGCAGAGCTGACGTCTTTATATTCATTTTCTTTGACAGATTTTCCCTTCTAAAGACATACTCTGCCACCGACAAAGAAAGACACAACCACGCCATTTTAATCACATTATTTCAGGCCTACCTATACTGTTATTCAAGCAAATAATCACTATAACTCAGTATGACTGCTTAGTCTCACACTTAGTGCCTTTATATATATGTTTACAGACACTTACATGATAGACCTGACAGTGGAAGATAGAGAGGAAAATATTACTGCCACATTAGGAGAGAAGAATGATGAAATAGCTATAGTGCAAAAACTATACACTTTTGAAAAAAAAAAAATAGAACTGTTCTTGCTAAGGTTTGCGTTTATAGTATGATGATTAATGGCCCCATTTAAATAAGAAAGATGGTGTGACAATGTACTTCCCTGTAAAAGTCTCCTAGTATTTGGTTCAGTAATTCTAAACCAAATACATTCTTGGCAATTAAGTTTCACTGTCAACATATTCTGTCTGTAGTTTAAAGAAATGAGCATTTGCTAATGAGTCTGCCTGTAACGGTTGCTTCAGGGTTGGCATGTTCCACTACGAAGTCTAGGACAATCTTTCAGTGATAGAAATTGCCAGTTCTTAAAGACCATTGACAGCCAGTAACACACAATTATAACTTATTTCTTAATGCCATATGCAGTTTTCCACACGATCATGTGATGGTTAATTCACTTTTGTAAAAATATCAACTAAAATAGCTGCATATTTAAGAACAACTGAAAACTCCAACAACACATCCATTAGAGAACACTGAGAAAAGCACAGTCTTGAGTTTTCTTCTCATTTTTCTTCCTACCGATTTTATTTTTTTAAATCAACACTATTAACACTCTACTTGTCAAGTAAATGGGATACGTAAATCAGAAGGGATGGGAAAACAAAGCTTTCTCTGGCCTGTCTCAGAGCAGAGGAAAACTTTACTCACTCTTCTCACTTGTTGAGTGACAGAGCAGTCTGTGCAATGAGCTTGAAATGCTGAACATTTTGGCCCCCCTGGGATCCTCCTCCTTTCACCAGGGTAGCTAGCCCTCAGAATTGCTTCTATCCTTGTATTTCTCCCATTCCTTCCTGGCTTCACATTTTTCTTTGCCACTGCAGGGAAAAGCAATTAGAGCCATTTTTTTCAGGGAAGCCCGTTAGTTCCTTCCAGCTGGGCTTACCTTTTTGGTAACACAATTTACTATTTCCTTCTCAAATTTTCTCAGTGCAAGACAATTTTTTTTGCACTTCTCTCTATCTTCCAACACCATATATTTACCATGTTGGACATCAAACCCAATCAAATAAAATACAAAGGGAAAGGGTTGGACATTACTTGGATATGCCTTAAGGCTACTGAACAGCCAGCCACCTACACCTTAGAGAGACTTATGAACCCCTCAGAAAGAGGTGTGTCTCAATAGGGTGGTCAGATTACACACCACACAACACCACAAGACTGGTTAGTCTTGGGAGTCTTATAACATCACAGAGTTAATCAGAAACACAAACCATTATGTTCCATAGCAGGCCCTTTCTTGTCCACTTTGTCTCTGCTCACATCATTCTTCCATCTTGTGGTCAGGAAGATCAGAGGTGAATCAGCAGGAGGAAAAGTCTCCTCCATGCCAGTGTTGCACTTGGCTGTGGACTGCTTGAAGCTGCAATTCCCCTTTCTTATGACAATCTTTACCCTGCCTACTTGCAGCTGGAACAACTCATCCCTGGCAGCAGATATAGACTAAGAGGTGATAGGGTGTCTAGCATACAAATCAGGGATGTTGGCGAGCATTTTCAGAAACATTTTCTGGGTAAGAACTCTTGCCATCTCTTGTGATTTAAATTCTGTCATTCAAATAGCACTAGCTCCTCACAGGATCAGGCACATCAATATGCACAAGGCCATAGCACCGATGGAGCATGAGGAGCACCAGATGAGGACCAGTGCAAAAGAAAGAACAGTGCTTGGTCTCCTGCTCCCATTGCATCCTAGGCTTGGCTGGAGCAAGAAGAGCTGCTCCCAAGGGCTTTGGATATCTTGGCATATGGAACACTGGTGCCTGCAACACAGTCCAGAACAATCCCACAGTTGCACAGATCCTATGGTTCCAGTATAGAGTGCAGTAAAGAAGATTACTCCTTCTCTCAGAAATATGAGAAGATGAGGAGAGCAGACTGGAATGATCTTGTATTCCTGCCTGGTTATACTTGGTTCAGGATAGGAGGATTTTTAGTTCTCCACACTTCTCTCACACAAAGGTCAGTTACAGCAGATACACAGGGGAAAGCAAATTTTAACTTGCATGACTGCTTCTCCCTTTTGGAAGGATATTCTGGCCACCCATTTTAAATAACTCCTATCCCAGGAACATAAAGGATTCTTAGGAAATGCTGAAATGAAGCCTTAAGTGACGTTACAGTAATTTGGTATTTAATGATTTCCTTTGGCATGAGTTACACGTAAACATATGAGCATGATAATTATATACATGTATACAATTATTCGTTCCAATTTGTTTTACTATGTCATTTTTCATCCTTGTCAACTACAACGCACACCAGGACCAGTGGGTTCTTAATATTTGGTGGTAGGTTGATTTTTTCCAAGGAGTTTTGACAGAGACACGTGAAAAACAGACACACATTCCATGTGACAGTAAGTAAATTTAGAGACAGCAGCCTCTATAAATAATCTATGTTCATCATCTTACATAAGAAAGTGGAAGGTTAGCCACTTATTCCAATCTATTAAATGGTTTGCAGCAGTTTGGTAAGAAAACCTGCAGGCTTCCTCACTATCGTTATGCTGTCATGTGGCTTCAGTCAGGGAATGACAGAAGAATAAAGCCCATAAGCATGTGAATATAAGTGGAAGTATAAGCCAGTGATTTGGAAACACACAAAAAAATGCCTAGAAAAAACAATGTCAAGAGAACAAGAGGGAGTAATCTTTCCTTTCGATTCTGAATAATTTGTCACTTTATACAATATTTATTAAAAAGCTACAAGAGTATAATTTAGAACTTCCTACACATCACAGAACATAAATGTCAGAAGCATCTGTACCAGTCCTGCCCCAGCAAGTCACACCTAGTCTGTTCAGGGAAGGATTCCTCAGGTTAGAGCACAGGAACCAAAGGGCAGGGCTTTATTCCTAGCCAGGAAAAATCCTTGCACCACCTTGGATAAGTCACTTTTCCACTCAGTGTTTCTTCCATCTGTGAATAATCGAAAAAACACCTCCTATTCCCTAAGTGTGATAGTGCATACTGTTAGGACTTCCTAGGAGAAAGACAGCTGGTTCTCTACCTCCCCTGACCTCTGAGCACTGCTGGTGTGGTTAGCAGAGACTAGAAAAGCCTTTGAGCTAAAGGAACAGAATTTGTTCAGCAGAAGTCACATATAGGACAGCTATAAGCTGTCCTACACAGTTGTCCCGTAAGCTTCAAGACAGGAAATAGGACAGGGAATCTTAACAGTGATGCAGATCCAGGAACAACATTTGTCAAGGAAAATAAGAAAGGCTGTTCCTGTCACATATGGAGGTGAGAACTCCTAGCTATTCTACCCATAGGTTGAGGAAAAGCTAAAAAAAAAAGGTCAATTTTCTCCTTGATTTTCATTCTGCAGGTATAATGGGAACAGTTGCCTGCTAGCTCACTTGCATTCCTCCTTGGAATGAAAGAATTGGAGAACTGGAGAAAGGAAATAATTTCTACACCTTGTTTCCCCTCCACCCACACTCACTGGCTCACATACTGGCATCTTAGTGGGGCTAAATAAGAAAATATTGCTCATTGAAGCAGCTCAGAAAATCCTCACCTACCCTCCCTTAAACAAAGGAAAAGTAGGAAAGGTGTCATGACTGAAGAGCATCTTGGATACACAGCCTCCAAAGATGATTAGGGAACTGCATGTTAGAAATGACTTCTCACCTTTCTATTGTTTTTTAATTGTAATCCAGGCCAATAACAGTGCCTATCACAAAGGAGGTTGCATACTTTCCTGGTTCTGATTCCTTACAATTTCCCAAACCTTGCTTTTTTAGATTGAAATGATGAAAAATGCAGGATCTAGTGAAGGTTTATTGATTTTCTGAAAGACTTCAGCCTGAATAATTTGGGGTGTTTCCAAATACAGGCAGGGGGGAGAGACTGTTTTGTTTGTGTTCACTGAGCACCTTCCATCACAGGGATGATGCAGCTCTAGACTACTACAGGATTAAAGATCTTGGCCATGACACTTGAATCCAGAGCACACAACATCTCATCTGCATTGCCTCTGCTTCCATGCTGTGTTCTGAAACCCTGGAAGGGTAGTTTGCTCAATTCAAACACAGGGAGGACATGGACCAGTCACTTGTAGAGCAGTTTGGGAAGCACGGGTGAAGGAAAGCAGAACCTGAATTTGTCCTGCCACGCTTCAGGTATGTCTTATCAACCTTCAGACCTAACTACTCACAAAGCAAATAGAATGGTGCAAAAAGCCTGGTGCAAGGAAGGGAATGAAGATCAGGGATTAATGAAAACAGGTTATGCAGCAGACAGGATAACTAGAAGCTAAGTTTAAGGACAAAGGCTGCTAGAAGGGTTAGGAAGAAAGGATGCAATATGTTGAACAGGTATCTCAAACCAAGAAGTCAAGGGAAAATATCCAGATACTACACATATTTTGTGAAGGGAATACTTGCCCAGTGTCAGTGTCTTAGTACCAAAGAGACAAGACTGAAATACAGACCAGTTGTATCCGACTACAGCACAGCCCCTTTACAACTTGAGATGGAACGAAATATTCCCAGGTCCCATTAGCATCACCTTAGCGTCAGCAAGTACCTTTACCCTTTCCCCACAAATGAATGACAGATTACCACTGCTATCAATTTCTTACCTTAGAAGAAAAAAAGTCTGAACAGACCTCAGGATTCCAAGCAAAGTTCAGTGAAACTATTTCTTTTTCCCTACAGTGGTGGGAGGGGAAAGGTGTCTTAAGACAACAGAGCTGGGACCTAAAGAAAAGATTTTTATATCTGAATTCAGTACAGACAGTACTTATGTATGAAGTTTATCATAACCTGATGTAAGGCTATTTCTCAAGTACTATTCATATCCTTTGCATAGCAAATTGACTACTGAGATGAGTACATAATTTCACTGTGCCTTTTCACTTGCCTGTAAAACAGGTACGATAGCAACCTCTCACCTCAGAAATATACTAGGGTAATAAATTAATAAATGGTTGTGAACAGACAGATATTCAAGGGCAATAGAGGGAATCCAGGAGAAAATTATTATGTATTCAAAATGGGTTTGAACATGTGCAGTAAATAAGGCATGGGAGCACACAGTGAGCAACAAGAGAAAAGCAAAACTCAATAGCTGCTTATTCAGCGGAATACAGTACACTAAACCAAGCAGAAATCATGTAAAGAAAATACCATTCAGTTATGTCATTAAAGGCTATTACACTTCTATGTATGAGGAATGTGAAGGAACAGTCCATAGCATGCTTAGTGTTTTCAACTGCAGTCAGAAGCATTTTATGATAACAAATTTCTTTATAATATCTGAGATTATAAAAATAATGTCACAGAAAATACAAAGTATTTGGCAAAACGGAGGACTCATATATTTATATCATTTTGCCCATGAGTCCTGCTACAGAAAAAGCAAAGTTTGAGATCTTGCCAACTACTCTATGCTGTAAAATATTATTATGCCTGTGGGGAAGACACAGCTTGGCAACACCTGTCACTAGCCAGATGTTAAATGAACTGCAGTTAACTTATGTCCATAATACACTCATAAAAATCTTGGACCTTTGGTACCTCTAACATGCTTCTCTTCTACAATGATGATTTCAATATGGTGGTAGATGGGAAGTCACAATTTAAATGAAGCATCACTTCAGTTCTGTGAACAGTCCTGAAAAAAACCCCAAATGTGCACAGGGTAATGTTCGTGTATTCTTCCCTACGTCACTAAATGCTCTAAATAATTTGATTTCCTAAACAGAGGGCACATAATGTATTTTTTCCAGATGGGTACTACAGAACTAACCCCAAGGGTTACAGTGCACTTTCAACTGTGCATGCTTATCAATAATACAGCCTCGGGACCTGAACCCCATCTCTGGGACACAAGTGTGAACCAAAAGTAAATTCACCAAAGCTCATGGAGCTATACCAGCCTGATGGTCTAAGCTAGTGTTTATTAAAGTCAGGCAAAGATGATGAGAGATTTCAGTGGGCACTAGGGCATCGCCTTGAGATTGCCTCCAGTGTGTGATGGAGACATCTTTATTCCCTTAAAATTCTCAGAACTGGGGTAATGACTTTGCCTGAAATTTATCTCCATATGATTTCTGATCATGAGCTAAAGAATGCATTTTTGCTTGATGCACTTAGGAACATTAAAGGTATAATTTTATCTTTATGTTCAAAAAAGGTTGCTCCAAATACATGTCCATAATCCTTTAAAATTTAACACATCTCTTTATTATGCTATTACTGATGGTGCTGACACAGCACTGTCATTTTTCATGTCAGGAGAAATACGGCTAAGCTTGAAATATTTAGTATTGTTATAGCACGTCAGAGGTACTATACAGACTATCCTATATGGACACTGTAAGGAATAGAAAGGATGGTGATGCACCTTTACAGTTAGGGTGCAGCTTCTTTTGAGAAGACAGGCTTCTTTTATAGTGGCTTAGAGGAAAATGAAGTTCCACTGAAACATCTCACAAAATCTGTAGCTGGTAAAATATGACATCTCTCTCTGTCTTTTTAGGCAATAAGATCATTTGTAAATCGTCAAATTGTAGGATTCAATCATGCCTTTCTCTTTTTTAAATCTATCTTTATATTCTTTTCTTTCTGTGTTTTAGAAATATTTTACATTTATAGGTAAGTGCATTCTTCAATGGAATTGTACATGCCAGAGTGCAGAGCTTATTTCCTCTTAAAGTTTCATTGTCTAAATAATATTAAGTATTTTAATGATAGATTCTACCTTTCATGTTCCAATTCAGTAGTTTGTTTCTTCAGGACACATTCAAGCGTTGGAAAAATGAAATATACAAAATCTAATATAAAATAGATAACTTGAATTCTAAATAATTAAATTTCACAAACAAAAATTTCTGTAGAAAAGATCTGAAGTTCAAAGTCAAGACCTCATGGGGCATACTACCCTTCCAAGTTTCAGTGAAGATCAGAGTTTGCAAAGAACCTACCTTTCTTTCCCTGCGACTAGATGAGTCCCTCCAATCAGGAATATTAAGTAAATCTTCTATCAGGTAGAACTAAATCCACGCATATAAGCAATCCCACTGAAGTCAACATAGATAAGAATAGAAATGTTCTCCTTTTAATAAAGTGAAACAATATCCAAAAGAAACATCACTTCATTAATAAAACAATGAGATGTTGATTTTCTCACTTGATTTTTGTGATGCTTAGTATGGTGAAAGTAATTTATTTACAATAATATCTCTTTAACATGGCAATTTTTTGCTCAGACACTCCTCATAGACCCAAATCCTTCCTTACACAACTGATTCTACCTCCTTAGTAGGATTTATAATGAAGGGCTCCAAAACTTAAAGTACCTCAATTTGTAACTGAGTTTTTATCTCCTGTTTTACTTAATCTTTATGTGCATACAGGTCTTCCCTAAAATAGGACAGGTCTTCCCTAAAATAGGACAGCAGTTCATTCTGACAAGTGGTCATCATCAGCTAAGGAATCAGAGGGTTGGAATAGAGCAGGTGTTTCAAAAACGTGTTTCTCTCTACTTGTGTACTACCACCACTGTCACAAATAGTAAGGAGGGTGTTTTCTGGCTGTTCAGGACAATCTTTGTAGCCCTGTAGCAGGCAAATATGCAACATCTGTAACATGCTGTCCAGAACAGGTGTAGCAGGAGAAGCAGCACTCTTACTCCACTTGATGTCAAGAACATGCTCGATCAACTCCTGGACTACATTTGCAAACAGAAAATGATATTCCTCTGCCCTAACTTAGTCTATACTTATCATCCTAAGCTCCACTGACAATCAATAGTCAAACCTAGGCACCACCAGAGATTAGTGATGGCCACCTACCTCCAGAGGAACCTCAGAAGGTTCCCATTTCTAAACTCTAAATGACTGAAATTGGAGGAGAGAAATCCTATCCTGAATGACAGGAAGAGAACAGCATTGTGTGCTCTGAACATTAATTTCTCTTTAGTACTTTGCAAATGAAGGATGACAGGATCCTTCCCTTTAGAAATTTGTTCTATAAAAACCTGTTCTTCCTCAGGAAAAGTTCTTATTTCAATACCTGCTTTTCCAGAGTGATGAAAGGAGGATCAGATCTTTTATGGATGTTATTCCTTGAGTCAGAGTAAGGGCATAAGCAAGAGAATGCAGGAGAAAAAAAGGTGGGACTGTGGAAGGAGACCTGAGGGTGCTACACTTTAATCTGTTGAACCATCTTCCCCAAAGTAACATGATGAATGCAGAAAGTAGCTCCAACAGCTCAGGCCCATCTTCAACAAAACTCCTTTTCTGGAATGCTATGGATCTGAGGCAAGCCCTCACCAGCAAGGATGCCAAACACATGCATACCTTCAGTTCAAGCTTTCTGAGGTGCACAGAAGCTCAACATAAAATGCTTGCTATAGGAGAAAAAAGAGGAGCTGTGGTTTCTTTTAGCTCTTTTATGTTTGAGCTGGAAGGCAAGCACCTAAAAGCACATGTTGAAAAGGCAATCTGAGATTTCTGTTTGGACATAAGGAGACCAATATGGAGCAGGAAGGCAGGTCTCCAAGTGGCAGTAAGAAGCAGTAGCTGAATTTTTGCTTTTACTGATGAGATTGTAAAATGTGAGACAGGCTCCTATAAAGCCTTCACGTAACACGGGAGAAAAGATGGAGAGAGTTCTCTGTGCAAGAAATCAGAGAAGCAGCAAGAGAAACAGTAAAAGGTATAGTTGTAGAAGCCAGGAGCAAGGAAAGCAGGAGGCTTTAGAGGAGATGACAATCATAGAATCATAGAATTGTATAAGTCGGAAAAGACCTTTAAGATCATCATGGCCAACCATTAACCTAACTATACTAAGTTCACTGCTAAACAGTGTCCCTAAGCACCGTATCTACATGACTATTAAACACCTCCAGAGATGGTGATTAAACCACTTCCCTGGGCAGCCTGTACATGGAGAGCTTTGATTATAAGAAGTCATTATAGACATAAACAAAAGAAGATTCAGTGAAGTTAAAAACAGAAAACATAACTGAAAAGACCATAAAATGGAGATAAATCTATTTGATTAATTTAAACAACTTTTCTGTGAGTAAAGAATTATTCAAAGAGGGGAAGGGAAGAATTTTGCCCAGAGAGACAGAGTCAAGGACTGTTTATTTTAAGATGACAGGACTAAAGAATTTTTATACTGTGAAGAGTGAGAGGAAGGAGGAGAAGAAAGATACAAAGACAAGAAATACACAACCAAAAGCAAGATGAGGTTTGCTAACAATCCATTTTTTAAAAATTGAGAGTTGAGCAAACAGACAGTTTTTCAGATTCACTCTGAAAAAGTTCATGTTTTCCTGAAAGCTTGTTCCCATTTTTTTCCAGCTGTATCAACTGATCCAATGAAAAATACTATATTTTTTTACTTACCTCATATTGTCTGTGTCTTTGGATTTTCAAGATGGCAACAATAAAGAGCAACCCAAATCAAGACAGAACAAGTAAGTTTAGTGATTTGACTCCTTTAAGGGGGTAATCACTCTTTTTTTATTTCACTTCTAAGATCTAGGTTACATAATTTCCATATTGTTCTGTAGGAGAGCTGGTATTATCAACTTTCAGAGCAGTGTGTGACTTGTCCCTTCTTGAGCTGCAAAATGTGCCTGTTCCTGTGTTACAAGGAAAAGGGCAAATCAATAGTGGACAGTATTTGGTTGAAACAAACCTTTTAATTTCAGCTTTTACTCTTTCATGATGCAAATTTAGAAATTTAGAAGTGATTTTGGATACATAATGAACTCCAGTTGGTCTTGCACTATAGAACTTCAGCAGGCTCAAAAGGGGAGAGGTCTGATGTTGTCCACTCACCTTCCTGCTCGTGGCAGGTTGAACACTGCTGCTGACTGGCTGAAAACTGCTCTGAAGTTTGTAAGAAAGGTTAGATAATGATGGAGCTTTCATGGTGTCCCTGAGCAATCTGTTCCAGTACTTAACTCTCCTAACCGTTAAGAAGTTCTTCCTACTGTCTAATTTAAATCTCCCTTACTGCAGTTTAATCCTGTTATATCTTGTATCCATAATGAACGTGGTGAATAATTGATCCCCTTCCTCTTTGCTGCACATCTGAAAACTGTATCCCTGCCTCATGTTTCCCTGCTAGAGAGTAAATAAACCCACTTCCTTCAGTCTTTCCTTGGAGGCCACAGGGTTTTTTACCTGGGGTCATTCTTGCTCTGGTCACTCTTGCCCAGAACCATCTCCTCTGGGCTCTTTTCATCTGGCTCATACCTCTCCTGAAATGGGATGTCCAACACTAAACACAGTACTCCAGCAGAGACCGTACAAATGCAAGGTATGGCAGAAGAACAGTTTTGCATGTTTCACAGACAGCATTTCAAAGGGCACACTCCAGATGGCAAACCAAATTAATAAGACAATACAAAGCAACAGTAAGATACTACTGCCTTAGGTTCGGTGTTATTTTGTACAAGCCATGATCCCCTTCTCTTCGACTGCTGCTTCATTCTGTATTTGGGTAGTCTAAGCTCCTCTCTAAGCATAGTAGTTGGCATTTTTCTTTACTGAACTGCACCGTACTTTCTTCAGGCCATTTCTATAATTTTTAAGATCATGTTGAATTCTAAAGTGCAAGTGACTTCTTCCAGTTGTCATGTACATCAGGTGTCATCTACAAACTTAAATATCAGTGAAGAGCCAAGAAAAACAATTCTTAAACATTGATATATCTTCCATTTAAAAAACAAACAAAAAAACCCCACCACCCACAAAAACTCAAACATTCATTTTAGAAACCTTAAAAAAATAAAAATTTACTATGAATTCTTTCCTTTGCATTCTTCCTGTAATGCATTTTTTGCTGTGCAAGTCATTTATGTTTTCCGTAGCGCAAGTTCACAGCTCCTTCAAAACTCAAAAATTGTCTTAACATTTTAGGAAACCTCTTCTAAGACAAGATTTGCATATGTCAGGATTTCTCCAAGACACACAAAAACCAAAAGAAAATTACTATTGGCAAAAAAAAAAAAAATCATTGATCCACACACTTCCTGTATGTTTCTCAGATCCTGTCATATGCATTATTACTCATTTTCTGAAACTTATTGGAAATAATACTACTATTCCTAGTCTTCTGTTGGAAGCTATTGCCAAGGCTTACTGTATAATCCCCACTAAGAACTGGCTCAGCAGCTCTAACCACTGAAATTAACTGCATTGGTTTACCCATTAGAGATAAAGCAGAGCTAAGAGAGTGAGAACAACCTCTGCTGAATAGTGTAGAGCAGGGGTCCTCAAACTACGGCCCGCAGGCCGGATACGGCATTCTTTTTCCTGTTTTTTGTGCACTACTACAAATAAAATATGTGCAGCGTGCATAGGAATTTGTTCATTTTTTTCCAAACTATAGTCCGGCCCCCGACAGTGTCTGAGGGACAGTGAACCAGCCCCCTGTTTAAAAAGTTTGAGGACCCCTGGTGTAGACCATTAGGCACATCTTAATGTACTGCTCTTAGAAGTAATTTTAGAAATTCCAAAAAATGAGGGATCAAAAGTATCTTATGGACCCACTGTGTTATTGACCTTTAGAAATTACTGTGGAATGTTAGAGAAGTGAGTTTGATCTGTTGGGTTCAGAGATTTACTGGTTTGAAGCGCTGGCTAAGCTGCATTGCTGGTAGAGGCTGAGAAGCATGTGGACTCGTCCAGTAGTGAGATTTCTAGTATTTGGTTCTATTGATCCAACTCTGTCAAGAAAAAAAGTACACTATTTTCAGAGATTGCAGTCACTTAACTAAATCAAATCTAGGTAGCTCTGTGCACATCGCAGCAAGACAAGTTCCCTGGAAGGACACACGATTTGTGGGTAGCTCTCGAGAGAAATAACCTTCTTTTGCGATGTCTGTACAAATGAAGGCAATGTGGATTGTATGACAAAGACATCTGAATATTCCTTCTCAAGTACTATCTTTTCAACCTTTCTTTGGGCAAAAATAAATAATAATCTTTTTTTTTCCTACTTAGTAATGTCTTCTTAACGAAGAGCCAAATCCTTCAACAGATGCAAACAAGGAAAACAGAACCCAGGCAGAGAGCACAAGCATGCAAATGGGGAGCACTACTCAGCAGTGACTTCTGCTGGCATTTTCAGCACTAAAGGTCTTCACCTCTCAACATTTTGAATCTCTGCACGTCCTAAAATGTGTCAGCTTTGACAGCCTTTGGAGCTCAGTGGAGGAGGATAGCCATGCAGGCACCTACTCAGAGCCTAGAAAGTGACACCTAATTCCTTGGAGAAGTTCTTATTTTCAAAACGTGAATCCTTTGGAAATGCCACTTGACTTCATGCAGAACGCAACAGCAGATGACAACTACTTTTATGATTTGGCTAGAGAAGTAGCTGCCTCTACTTCTTTTCTACCAATTTTTTAGCATCCACACAGTACAGGTGACCAATGTAATTTCCTCCTTGGCTGAGAGCTAGTCAAACTCACCTCTTCCACCTCCAGAAGGGGTCCTAGTCACCCAGCTGTCCTTAAAAGGTGGGGGAGAGGGATGGTCTTCATCATTGTCATAGAGGTACAGTTCTTCCATTTTCCCTAAAGGTAATTGGGATTCAGGGGCCAAAAGACAGATACATGATCCCAGAGTAGTGGCTGTGGTAGTCACAGAGGAAAGAGGACAATTTCATGTCAGATAATCCTCATTTCTAAGCAGACCGCTCCGTTGGCAGTGAAAAACTTCAACAGAAGGGCAGAGCTGACACATTCTCCATGTCATAAGAGCCACCAGTTACAGCAGTCCCCTCAGCTTGACTACCCACAAGCAGAAAAGCTGCCTCATTCCAGCTCTCCCAGACTCTGAGCTGTTCCCATTGGATTTCAAAGGGGTAGGGTGCCAAAATTTAGAAAACACAGCAGTAAGACCCTGTGCTTAAGTTTCCCTTCTGCACAGTTTAAAGCAGCTCCTAGCTGGACACACCAGCAGTCATGAGCCTCATGACAAAGATCTCAAGTTTCCTTGTGTGTCTTGCAGAGTTGCTTGGGATCTCACACCCAGAAACCGAGGACAGCAACAGAGTCCTCAGGACTTGCGCCTCTTTGGGCATCCTGATCCGAGTGCTTTGCTGTGTTACCCCCTCAACCTTTCAGCCATATGGGACATCACCACTCATCTCCAGGCACACTTGCACCACCAAGCGTGCAGTCACCAGCTATCACACCTTCAGTGGTCTTACTTACCTCTGACCACCTGCAAGGCAAGAGGGAAAGCGGATCTGATCTTAACTGTGCGCTTAGAAGAGATGATTAAGAGATTAATGTCTTCAGGCCCGGCTTCCCTCCCGCCCCTCATGTTGCCCACTGCTGTCCTTGTACAAACCCCCCGTTAGCACCCACTAGCGCACTCGATGTGCCTCCTTTCGGTTCTCGCAGCCTTAACCCCTCGATGGCCGTGGGCGTGCTGCTACGGACCCGGCCAAGGCGCTCGGTGCCGGCGCCGGAGCCGCCCCCGGCTCTCTCCTCGGGGGGTGCGG
>VZZY01022693.1:343400-376633 GCA_013400335.1 Eurystomus gularis
GGGGCGGGGGGGTGCTCTCGGGGTCTCTTTAGTTTTCCTTCCCCCGTAGGAAAAACACTTTCCCCGCCGGGACAACGAGCTGGGGAAGCCCGCTCGGAAGTGCCACACGTCGGGGATGCTGACCCCCAACGGCAAAGAATACGCCCAAAAAATCCCGGTAAGGGGGGACGGCGGCGGCGGGCGGAGATGGGGCGGGCGTGGAGCGCCGCGGACCGGGAGGCTGGGACGGGGCTCCGCGGGACTCCCAGGCTCCTTTCTGCCCCCTGAGGAGTGGGAAAAACACCCCCAGTCCCGTCAGAGCCCCCAGATGTCTCACCCATCACGCAGTGGTGGCCCCCACCCCGGTCGGGCTGGAGGTAGGCAGAGAGGTTTTTGTGCCTCCACAGTTTGGATTGAAGAAGTTGATGAGTGTTGACCCCAGACAGGTGCACAACACAGAGATACTGGGTATGAACCAGCTTTTTCTGTTACAAAAGCTGCATATGGTTCCATATGCTTAAATCATATTGATTTGTTGTAATGGAGGTATTGCAGTAGTACGTGGCCCATATGACTGACAGACAGACAGGCATCCCTTTGATTTGTTGTGGCAGTCTCTGTGGAACAGAAACTTTAAAACCTGGGCATGTGACAGGTAAATTAAATTAATCCCTGTCACTGCAAAGTACAAAAAGCAATCAGGAGGAAGAAATAACAGTCATTATCTCTGAATCGGTAGTTAGGTATGGGGAAAAGAACAGCAAATTGTTTTAGACAGACATAATGGCAAAAAGAAAGAAAAAATCATTATTATTTTAGAGAAAAGCAGGAAGAGTTTCTTTGGACAGATAAAAAAGCAGTTTGTAAAGTCGAGGATACAGGAATGGGAGAAGCTTTTGCCTCCAGGAGGAGACAGATGGAGATGAGTGTTAACATTTTGCTCTTTGGTTGTGATGGAGTGAGGAGCTTTCCCCGAGAGGTTCAGAAGCTACCCTGGAAGGGCAGCGGGAAATGCCTGCTTTAGAAAACTTTAACTAGTCAACTTTATTTCCAAACTTGTATTGCAAGAGAGGCCTTAACAGCCATTGAGTTTCTGTTGGAAAAGCAACCATCCTGACCACCAGGTGCCTTCTGGGAAGTGTGTCTGCAGCCAGCCTCTAACTGACACAGCTGTAACCACAGCAGGTGTGAGGAAACACCTGTACTTCCATACCAGCAAAGAGAGATGTCTAGATGAGGCCTCTTGGGCTCTTGAGACATATAGAAGTTCCTGAAAACTTTTTCAGTACTAAAGAAGTTTGACAGGAACCACCGTTTTGCTAGTGCTGTAGTCACCGTTTTAGGTATTACAGGGTTTAGGAACCTAAAAAAGCTGAAGACAAGACAAATATAACTTTTGAGTGTTGCTTATATATAAGCAGGTAACCAGAGAAGAGTGGCCCTTAAGTTCTGAATATTTGAAAATTACTAAATTGCAGGTATAAATCTAAATCTGACTGAGATTTCACAGTGAGACTAACAGTGTTCATATGACCTGCTGCAAACTAACAGAGGAATTCGTTACTGTTTTAATTTATAAGAGAGAAGAACTAACTCACTTGATACTGAAACTTCTGCAAGCCTGGAAAGAACCACTTTCCCACTTTAACCAGCATATTGAGCACCATCAAGAGCTACCTGATGACAGCCTTAGCAAAGCTAAGCAAATCAGCAATATGGTTCATGAGCTGAAGACTGGAGTTGAGAAAGTAACAGAAAAGGCAAGAATTTTGATGTAACTTTTATTTATACCAGTCATGTGGCATGAGTGACTTCTGGGGGGGCAATGTCTGCTCTCGCTTGAGCTACAGTGAGAGTACAGTCTTAATGCCAACAGGCTCTGATCCAGCAATGCTGGACTTCGTTACAGATACAGGAATTCTTCAGTCAAAGCATGTGACTGATGTTCATCAATTGGCAGATACATAGATGACATTATATATGTCCATACATAGATTACATTATACATGTCCATATGTGTAGAGCAGTATTTTATTAATAGGAAATATATGAAAGAAAGACACAGGTACAAAGACTAGAGCCATTTACAGCTTCATACAGGAGCCAGTAATGAGTTGACTTTTCTAAGGCAGTAGAGGAGATGTGGGTAGACTGTGGCAAGTACTTAATTATTGTTTTCAGTTTTATTTGGATTTACATTCTAAGTAATTCAAGTATCTCTGCTGTCTGCTGCAAAAATCTCCTTCCTAAGGCACCAATTTTATGCTGGGATAAGTTCTTCAAGACAACAGTGGCATTGCTTAAGTCAGATGCCAGTCACAAAAGAAATTCACAACTCCATTCCAAATTCTGTCAGATCACGTATAAATTATTGGATGTGCTATGGACATATCACAAGGTAGAAATATAATTTTTTAAAATGAAGCAAACAACGCAAATGCATTCCAATATTTTGAAGCTGTGGTTTTCTGTAAGACACTAATTCTAACGCTGGTTCTGTTGTGAAGCTCCTACACTGAGAGGTGGTACCAGTCTGCAGAAGTCACCAGGTTAGCAGCACTGGTAAAGGCTCACGTTAGAAGCTTCCTTTCACAAAACTCATTGAAACAAATGGCTAAAAAATTTCAAGACTGATTTGCCTTATTGCTTCAAGAAGAAATAATGGTTACCAAACAGGGGTTCCTCTACTTAAACTCAGCTGGAGTTATACCCCAGTATTCTTGCATTACTAGTATATCAGATCATTTCAGGCTAGTCTAGATGTTGTATAGATACCGTTACGATAGAAAGACAATGTTATCCTATGTACGCAGCTTTACATATATCTTCAATAAGTATGCAAAAGGTCTGGAGTTGAACAGCCCAACATAGTGATGCCTTGGCTGACTGCTGCACTAGTATTTTAAAGATTTGTTGTATGTGTAGTTATGAGTTGTACTTTTTTATCTGTTTTCATTACAGATGCAGTCAATGGGTATCATCAGCAATTCATTAAATGGAATCGCATCATCTGAAGCTGCTGGTTTATCAGTTAGTAATGAAGCAAACATGATGAGTGACTCTGACTTTATTCACTGTTTCAGGAGAGACTCCAATAAAGTACAAAGCTACTTAAAAATTCTTAAATGTAGGATTATGCCAGAAAATAGTTGTTGAGTTGTAATCCCTTGACAAGTAGTCTTCAGCATGTTGTATATAAAAATGAAAAAATAGAATTTATAAATTATCACATTTACAGTAATTTTAATAGGAAAGTGGTTTTGAAAGTATTTGGCAGCTACTTGGCACAGTTGACCTGTGCAGGTGAAATATTAAATAAAGCATCATGTGTGTACTTGGGTTAAGCATCAGATAAAAAGGAATATCTAGCAGTAGATAAATAAATGTCCTTGCACATCACACTGTTACAGACTATATTTTGGGTAATTCACACAGTTTGGATATCTACATAGTTGAAAGTGAAATTCAGTTTGTTAAACCTTGGTACAAATACATCTATATACTGTCAATAAAGTATATTTTTATGTATAAAAAAGTTTCCCCCTATTTCTACATACATACATAGATACCTGCAGAATATTGTTTAACGCTGAAGAGTGGTACTGCTGTCCATCAGTTCATGTAACTGCAGGACTCATGGCAGACTCTTACGTTCACATCATACCTCTCACTAACTTCTGTAGGCCTTCATATGTGCCCCATAAGATCTAGTTCCTTGCACTTTTATTCATTTTAAATGCTCTTTTACACCTGTGATGGCTTCACTGATTTCAGTGGAAACTCCTAAAGAAAAAGTTTCTATATGAAAGTAAGTCAGAATTCTGGTCCAAATAGCATTTCAGTCCGAGTCAGGCTGAGCATGACTGATCCACTAGCAGTAAGTCCCTTTGCCGTAACACATGCTGACGTAGACCTTGGGTTTTACAGTAATGATGACAAACTCCACTGCAAAGAAAAATCTGAAAGCTGTCAGATATTTTATAGCAATCACATTTTCTTAGCAGTGGGGTGGTGCTGGTTCATAGAACAAAGCATTTTTGCATTCAGATCCTAAATGAGCCATTTGAGCAGGCAGTTATAATTAACATGGATTTATCTTTAATGTTCTTGACTATTTCATCCCTGCATGCTTTTTTCTGTCCTCCCCTGATCTTGATGGTTGTTGACAGTAGCTGGAGCTCGGGCTGCCAAGAATGGAGAGTAAAATGCTGATGATTATTTAATAACGCTACTGGATTTGGGCTTGAGAAACTCAGCAGGAAAACATTTCAAAGAAACATTCATGCAGAACAGAGGAACAAGCTTTTCAGTTACATCTCTATCGCTGCTGACATCCTCAGATATCTACTACCTAGTAGACAACTGAGGTCCTCTCTCAGCTAGGAGATGCGAATGTTGGCAATTCACATCTGGTCACTGTTGTGCCAGGTATGGTAGACAGGTATGGTAGAAATGTAAGAGCTTACACAGTGCTTGCCCTGAAGAAGTTACCAGCTGCAGTAAGATACCATGAACTGTAAGCTACTAGAAACACGAACCAGCAGCATTCATGTGCAAATTTTGAAGAAATTCTGGAAGCAAAACACAGTTCCAAAGAGAGTAAAGGAAGGCTCCTCTGAGCAAACAGAACCAGAGAGGGATGCCTACTCTGCCTGCATCTGTCTGCGCTCACAGAAGATGTGGTAGCAATTAATAGTTACAGCATTTATCCCGTCGCCTGGTGTAGCTGCAGCCCCTGAGTACAGTAGCATGCTGGTGTTGACTGTCTCTGTGCCAGCAAGGGATTATTGCTGCCCCTGAGGTGCTGAAGCTGGGCAAGTGTGCTCTCACGAAGGAGAGAAACAGGGTGTAGCGTCCCTGCACATCCCAGCGGAGAGGGCATTGCCTGCAGCTGATCCACAACAGCAATCCTACATCAGAGGCAAAAGGTGACAGACACAGGAGGAATCACTGACAAAAACGAGGTTGAGGGGAAAAATGAGCCTGAGGGGAGAAGGCTCCTTCCAGGACAGGCACTGTCCCACTCTGTCCCTCCCGCTCCTCCCTGGGGCTCTGCCAGGGTGGCCATGTCCCTGCAGGTGGGTGGTGGCTGTGGCCCCGCTGGGGTGGCCATGGCCCTGAAGGTGGGTCGTGGCCATATTCCTGCGGGCGGGGGTTTTGGTGACTCTCAGAGCGAGTTACAAGGTGACTTAGTAATCAACTGTAATGGTTACTAGGAACTTCCACAGCTGGGAAGACACCTCAAAGGTTGCAGCTGAGGGCCAGGTGGAAAATGCCTTGCTAATGGAGCAGATCATAAAAATAATTCTCATCTCCCTCAAAGAGCAAAACCCTGGAAACATTTTGCTGTAGAGAAATGCAAAAATAGAGAAAATGAGGAAGCGGGTGCCACAGGAGGAGCAACAATGCACCCAAGTACTATCCGTAGTCATCCATACTCATTAGTGTTGTATATCAAGATTTGCCTTTGGCTGAAGCGAGGCATGTTGGTAAAACAAAAGCTTTCCTATACTGCCAACATTGCCTTGCTTCCTCTTCTGATTGAGAAAACAACAGAGCAGCAGGCAGAAAATGACCTTTTATTCTCTGTGGCCACTGATGCCTCAAACAGAAATACCAGTGATGGTTGCTTTTTACACAGGGGAAAACTTCATCTCCCGCATGATTTGTTTCCAAGACAGCAGTGGAATAGCGTGCTACCATCAAATGCTTTGGAGTATGCATCATTTGCATCTGAGATTATTAACTTAGGAGAAACAACTGCAATTTAATGGAAAATCAGAAAATCAGGACTGGCTTCCAGTTAAGTGCTGGGCTCATATGCAACAACCTGTAGCAATGTGTGTTATTGGTAAGTCATGGTGTACTTTCTGTTTGTTGAACAACCTGTTTCCATGAACTTTACTTGTCAGCAAAATAAATTCAAGAATTAAAAATATCTCCATTGTTCTTCAGACCTTATTCCATGAAACACTGCAGGATAGCCCCAGAATATTGACATTTTTGTATAGTCCAATTCATTTTTTCAGTTATTTTGCACATTAAATTTCCTTGTCATAACTCTTGCATTTTTTCAGAATGATGACTGAAAATTAATTTTGTTCCTCTCATAATGTGCTAACTGGCCTTGATAGTGTATATTAAATTTAGACTGAATCTGATATATGCAGATGTTTGTATGACAGATTAAGTGATAGATGTCACTTGTAGTTTAACTCTTGTCTAAACTCGTATGATAGCAAAGCAGAAACAAATGGAAATAGTCTTCTTTGAACAATAGGCATTAATGTTCAGCTACCTCGCATTGCAGTCAACTATTGACATACGAAGAAAAAATTACTGTGAAAATTTTCAGAATTTCTCAATGGTTGGATGTTTATAAAAGGTGAGATTTCTGTGTGTTTGGGCAAGTGCTGGAGGATCACTATTGAGATGTTGCCTTTTGACATCCCCGTCCACCATGCCCAACTTCATTGCTTAAAATTACAACCAGTATCTACAGGAAACCAAGGAGTGGAGCTGCCATTTTCCGGCCATTAATTTAGATGCAAACCCACATGGGGAGCATCTTAGACCCAGGTTCACGTACCTTGGTTTATCACAGAATCACAGCATGCTAGGGATTGGAAAGGACCTTGAAAGATCATCTAGTCCAATCCCCCTGCCGGAGCAGGATCTCCTAGATGAGGTCACACAGGAACGCACCCGGGTGGGTTTTGAATGCCTCCAGAGAAGGAGACTCCACAACCTCTCTGGGCAGCTTGTTCCAGTGCTCTGTCACCCTCACTGTGAAGAAGTTTTTTCTCATCTTTATGTGGAACCTCCCATGTTCCAGCTTGCACACGTTGCCCCTTGTCCTATCATTGGGTGTCACTGAGAAGAGTGACTCCTGGCTCCATCCTCCTGACACTCACCCTTTACATATTTATAAACATTAATGAGTCACCCCTCAGTCTCTTCTTCTCCAAGCTAGAGAGACCCAGCTCCCTCAGCCTTTCCTCATAAGGGAAATGTTCCACTCCCTTAATCACCTTCGTGGCTCTGTGCTGGACTCTCTCAAGCAGTTCCATATCCTTCCTGAACTGAGGAGGAGCCCAGAACTGGACACAATATTCCAGACGCAGTCTCACCAGGGCAGAGTAGAGGGGGAGGAGAACCTCTCTCAACCTAATAACCACATCCCTTCTAATACATCCCAGGATGCCATTGGCCTTCTTGGCCACAAGGGCACATTGCTGGCTCATGGTCATCCTGCTGTCCACTAGGACCCCCAGGTCCCTTTCCCCTACGCTGCTGTCCAACAAGTCAATCCCCAATTTATACTGGTGCATGGGGTTTTTCTTGCCCAGATGCAAGACTCTACAGTTGTCCTTCTTATATTTCATTAAATTTCTCCCCGCCCAACTCTCCAGCCTGTCTAGGTCTCTCTGAATGGCAGCACAGCCTTCTGGTGGGTCAGCCACTCCTCCCAGTTTTGTGTCATCAGCAAACTTGCTGACAGTGCCCTCTATTCTCTCATCCAAGTCATTGATGAATATATTGAACAGTACTAGTCCCTGTACTGACCCTTGAGGGACACCACTCGATACAGGCCTCCAACTGGACTCTGCCCCATTGACTACAACTCTCTGGGCTCTGTCCTTCAGCCAGTTCTCAATCCACCCCGCTACCTGATCAGCCAGACCACTTTCCTCAGTTTAGTTGCAAGGATGCTATGGGAGACTGTGTTGAACGCTTTACTGAAATGAAGACAGACGATATCCACTCCTCTACCATCATCTGTCCACCTGGATATGTCCTCATAAAAGGCTATCAGGTTGGTGAAGCATGACTTCCCCTTGGTGAAGGCATGTTGACTGCCCCTAATGACCCTCTTATCCTTGATATGCCCAGAGACTGCACCAAGGATAAGTTGTTCCATCACCTTTCCAGGGATGGAAGTGAGGCTGACCGGCCTATAGTTGCCCAGGTCCTCCTTCTTGCCCTTTTTGAAGACTGGAGTGACATTTGCTTTCCTCCAGTCCTCAGGCACCTCTCCTGTTCCCCATGACTTACCAAAGATGATGGAGAGTGGCCTAGCAATGACTTCCGCCAGCTCCCTCAGCACTTATGGCTGCATCCCATCAAGACCCATGGATTTATGGATGTCCAGATTGCTTAATTGGTCCCTAAGCCAGTCCTCATCAATCAGGGCAAACTCCTCCTTTACCCTGACTTCCTCTGGGGCCTCAGAGGTCTGGGGCTCCTCAGGACAGCCTCCAGCAGTATAGACAGAGGCAAAGAAGGCATTCAGTAACTCTGCCTTCTTTGCATCCTCTGTCACCCAGGCACCCACCTCATTCATCAGTGGGCCTACACTGCCTCTAGTGTTAGTTTTAGTTGCAATGTATTTGAAGAAGCCCTTTCTGTTGTCCTTGGCCTCTCTTGCAAGGTTTAATTCCAAGGAGGCCTTAGCTTTCCTAGTTGCCTCCCTACATACTCTGACAACAGTCTTATATTCCTCCCAAGTGGCCAGCCCCACCTTCCATGATCCATAGACTCTCTTCTTCCATTTAAGTTTGCCCAGCAGCTCCCTGCTTAACCATGCAGGTCTCCTGGCTCCCTTTCTTGACTTCCTACCTGTTGGGATGCTCTGATCTTGAGCTTGGAAGAAGTGGTCCTTGAATACTAACCAACTATCTTGGGCCCCTTTACCCTCTAGTACCCCATCCCATGGGATTTCCCCTAGCAATTGCTTGAAAAGGCCAAAGTTGGCCCTACTGAAGTCTAGGGTTGTGATCCTGCTTGTTATTCTGTTCCTGCCACATGAGATCCTGAACTCCACTATCTCATGGTCGCTGCTACCAAGGCTGCCCACAACCTTCACCGCTTCAACCAACCCCTCCTTGTTAGTGAGAATAAGATCCAGCAGCGCTCCTCTCCTAGTTGGCTCATCCACCATTTGCATCAGAAAGTTATCATCACTGCACTGGAGAAACCTCCTGGACTGTGCATGGCTGGCTGAGTAGCCCTTCCAGCAAATATCAGGGTAGTTAAAATCCCCCATGACAACCAGGGTCTGTAAATGTGAGGCTGCTGTCAGCTGCCTGTAGAAGGCCTCATCAACTTCCTCACCCTGATCTGGTGGCCTATAATAGACACCCAAAACAGTACCGCCCATTCCAACCTGCCCCTTAACTTGCACCCACAAACTCTCAACTTGCTCTTCATCCGCTCCTGGACAGTACTCAAAGCATTCTAGTTGCTCTCTCATGTAAAGAGCAACTCCACCACCTTGCCTTGCTGGCCCATCTTTCCTGGAAAGGACATAGCCATCCATGACCACATTCCAGTCATGCAAGCTGTCCCACCACATCTCTGTCATTGCTACCAGCTCGTAACCCCCTGACCGCACACAGATTTCCAGCTCCTCCTGTTTATTCCCCATGTTGCGTGCATTGGTGTACAGGCAACATATCTTACACAGCTGCAGTCATCAGGCATGTAACTTAGAAGCATGGTCATTAAAGACTTCTGTGATCAATGGCAATTACATCCACTGTGAAACTTTCTCTGCAGGGGCTTTTTTGGTCTCCCCATGGTCCAAAGTTAAGTCTCAAGTTAACTGGGCCCTAATTCCTCTCTGGGCCTTTCAGGAGACTGAATTTACAGCTAACATGCTTGAAATTGGTTTGTATTTCCTTCTAGTTTGTGAAAATTAGTAACAGTCTTGTTGGTAGAAGGTGCGGAAGCCTGTGAACAAGCTTAATTTATGTCCATCTTTTGACTGTGGAACATATATTTGTCAGAGGAACTGTGTGGCTACCGTGATGGCAACCGGTATTTAAAACCCAGTACTAGTAAATCACAGTGGATAAAACAAATCTGATGTATTACTGCAGCTCAGGAGTGACATTTGACTGTTGTACTATTGTTCTGACACTGAAGTTAGTAATGCAGTTTTGTGCCTTAAAGCAGTCTTGCTCTCCTCAGCAGATCATAACAATGAATTCCTGTTTGGCAAAGAATCAATAAAAACAAGAGAACTTTTAGAAAATTATTTCATACTATAAATCTGTACAACCCAAGTGTAAGTGCTGACACAGGTGTGGTCAGCAAATCCAGCTTCTAGCAATGTTATAGGAGGTCCACGGAGGAGGAGGTAGCTGGCCTCTCATGCTCACAGCCTCACAGTTGTTTACCTGCAATAAAACATGAGTGTGGCTGTGCCTGGTGTAGACTGGAACAACCTGCATCACTTGTGATGCCTTTTAAAAGACAAAGAGGCAGACCAAGAAAAGGAAATCAGCACCTTCTCATTAGGTGTCAGAGAAGTTCCTTTGAGCACTTGACCTTAAGAATAGACTTTCAAGATCTGTGTTCAGACCTGTCTGGGGGATCTCCAACAGGTGGGATGAGAAAAGCCTCTCCTGTTCCTGCAGCTGCTCGGTTGGGCAGCAAGATCCCCATGTCAGCAGCACAGCCTGGGGGCACAGGAGCCTGCAGCTCAGGTAACAGAGTAGGTACTGAGCCCCAGCCCTTTCTCCATTTCCCTTTTGTATTCTGTATTACATCAGTATTGATAAGCTGCCAGGCTAAACAGAGAGGTGCCCATTGACTACAAGTATCTGCTTTGTTTGTGGCCTCTGAAGAGTTGGGATTTTTTAATGGTGGTTTGCAATTTGAGGTACTCTGCCCAGCCCCAGGATCCCAACAAATGTCCTCCATAATACTCCAAAGCCTGGAACTAAAGTCCCAAAATGCCACACATAGGAAATACCTCAGATACCCTACAACCATGCTGCAAGGTCATCTGCCAGGTCACATCTTTGAAGTCAAAGTAGTATGTTGCTGGTTTTAACTGTGAGGTACCATCGGTATCTATCACATCTCTCCATAATACCCAATGCGTTCTACACCTTACACCTCTTCAGTGTGCTACGAAGTACTTCAAATATCTGCTGGGGATTTTGCATATGATTTGTGCTCTCTTTGTTCTTTTGCAACTAGTGTGGATACAATATTTGAAGAAAACAAATGCTACTTGATCCTTCACACAGAAAAGACTAGTATTATAAGTGTATCATATTTTTGTATTCATACTGGATGCTGTTCCTCATTTACCAAGTTTTCACAGTATGGATTGAACAGAAACTTATTTTAATATCTTAAAAGAGAGGAATCAAGGTTGTATGAGTCATGGGTCTAAATCCATTTTGACTAATTGAATCAGACTATTTTAGGTAGAATTCAAAATTCCCACGTATACTTCTAGGGTTCTTAAGAAAGCTTGATCAGCATTTTCAAGTAAAGAATGTTTTATCTGGCATACTGAAACTTTATTTTAGGTGTGGAATAAGAACACTGGTAGGAGATACTAAGAGACTTGGAGGGCTGTGACATGGTGTAAGTTTTAATAGGCTACAGTGAAACCAGAACTTGCTCAATTTAAACCATGTGTAACATTATAACTATGAAACCAGTTCTGCATGAGCCTTGCTTGACCTTTGCCTCAGTGAGACATCCTTCAGATGCATTCTGTTTAGTACATCAGCTCAGAGTTTTGACAGCAGTTCACATTTGGCGCTTGCAACAACATCAGCTGCAAGAATTTCCCAGGAAGCACTCTGAATCCCATCGCCCCATCCAGAAGAGTTGCTTCTAACACTTGCAGTGAAAGAATACGAGCAGCTGTAATGACTCCCCTTCCCTGAAAGGTGAGATGGGAAAACTCCAACCACACCCACCATACACTAATTTCCTTCAAAACTGGAAGCACTGATGAACACCCCCACACACATGTACCTCCAGTTGATCATTTTATGGTGATTTGGAAATACCTGCAGGCCTTTCATTATAGACAGTCATTACCAAATGCCATGCCAGAAGAATCTGGGCCACCAACACTCGCTGGTCCTTCAGGTAGGAGCTAGTCAAACAGGGCAGGATTATGACTTCAACAGGACAACTGGACAGTAAATTCATCTCCATGTGTACGCAATCTGTCTGTCCATCCCTAGAGCTTTTAGCCAGAATATGAGTTCTGGGATTGCAGTTGCAAGATAGGAATAAACTTCTCACGTTACTGAATAGCATGTAACACGTGGCATACTCTACGTGTTCAAGGGCCTTCTGAGGGCAGGTATCAAGACAGCTTATGCTAATGAGGGTTTGTAACCATAGGAAGAGATTAATTCTTATTTTTTTCTGTAATTTTTCTTTAAAACAAGCATGGGAAAGTACATGCAAAGATGACATACAGTGCAAGACTAGGACTGCAGAGTTGACCACTTAGAAGGCAAGGCATGCACAAGGCAGGATACAAAACTTGCCTGATCACACATAAGTTTATGATGGAAGCTTTATCACTGCAATCTCAAGTTTTTTAGCTGCAAATATATCTAAACCGCACCTCCCACATAGTACAAGGGTAATAGCAGATCATCCACCAAAAGGTAAAACGTTAAATAACAATTACATGGCTTTTTGCAAGATGTACAATACAGTTTGAAAGGCTTTGGAGCTCAATGCAAGAATAATTAGAAACATTCATGGCATGCGTGATGAGCAAAGCCAGACCACATTATCATAATCATCTCTTTTGACTATAAAATATATGAATCTGCCAGAAACTAAATAGTTCCTATAAAACCATAATGTTCTCCAAAAGGTGTTGCCTGTAACATACAATACCTTTAGTCTTTCTTCTCAACAAATGCATTCATAAATGTATGATAAAGAAAGCTCTGCTCCCATTTTGAGCTATAAAGCCTTGCAAATAAACAAATTATACTTAAATTCATGGAGTGATTTCCTTAAAGTGGATGAAGCAAACAAATAATTTTATGTAAAGCAATTTTAATAATATTATTTGAGGCTACTCGTATCACACAGAATACGGCCATGTCTTTGATACAGACATACACCAATGTGTACTTATTGGCACCAGTTTAAATAAGGGTCAGGAATAAGACTCCTACAGGATGTCACCTCTTCAACCACTTCTCTGATCTGGCTGTAGTAGCAGTTTTTCCAATTACAGTTCTGTTGCTAAGTGCATTGGGGCTACAATTCTGCATATCGTCACCACAGTTTTGAAATACAGAAAAGATTACAAGAGATTGCACTAACAGTCTGACAAAAGCCACTGAAATTCAGAGTTAAAAATGCTGGAAGGTTCATCCATGAGAGAAAAGATGGGAATTAGTGAGTTTCATTTCCTAGTACGTATTCACATCGAAGTGATTTAAAGACAGAGTATTTTATAGGGTTGGCTGGTTGCCTTTTAGTATTATATACTTTACCAGGGTTATCAGCTGTGACTATTTAAAACTTACTGAAAACTAATACACGTGAGGACAGATGGAGAAAACATACTAAAAGTGACATTTGTCTAATATCAACCTATTGTGTCATTTAATGAATTTCAAAAAAGAACCCAGAGCAACTTACTGCCTTGAGGGAAACAGGATTATTCTTATCTTGTGCACAAAAATAAATTGGTCTGACTGCAATAAGAGATAAAAGTGCTTCTCTATCAATGTGTTTTTAATGAATATTGTATACAGAACACAACTTCAGCTTCATGTTCTTCACTTCATTTTACTTACCATCAGTTCCTATTTCATTTTTAAGGTCAGTACAAGAATGGAAAAGACACAAGAAAAGACTGAGTATTGAAGAATACTTCTTAAATCATTAGTTGGTTGTCATTTTAATGGTGTTAGACTTTCGGAAATTTATGAGGCATAAACTAGTTAGCTTTACAACGTCCAAACACTGTTAGTCTTAGAAGGCTGCTCTCTCCAATCAATTTACAAACTGCCCCTGTTTCCCTAGGCTTATGATGTAACTGCCTTATTTGCAGTGTCTTGGTCAGGATACAAATACAGTGGGCTCTGCGATGAATTTGCTCTTGGAGGTGGTTGTGTACTAGTCAGTCTTTCAGAATTTCCTGGAGAATTCTCCCTCCACCTTGGACTTGCCTGCTCCTGAGACACTTCCCACATAGATGGGCATGGGGAGGTAAAATTCATGGTGGATCGTGAGAGGCAGTTCTCCTGAAGACCTTCTTCTTGGAGGCACCTGTTTGAAAGCACTTCTTTTTCTTTGGAGTTTCGCCATTTCATCCTTCGATTCTGAAACCAAATTTTCACCTGTTTGCAAGTTAATGAGAGTTTATTATAATCCTTTAAACAACTTTGCCCTAACAAGGGGTTTTTTTCTTTCCATCCTCTTAGCTTCATGTTCCTTCCTTATTCATTGTTACAGCAGATCCAGTGAAGCTGACTGATGGACATTATCTGGACATTTTCCCATCACTATTTACTACAGCTGGGCCAAATACTCTTGTGGTGAACCGACCTTGACTTTCACCACCTCTAACAGGTGATTATTTGGCTTAGATTGGAAAAACGACATCCCTGTGGCTAAGGATAGAGCAATTTCCTATAGCAACATCCTTCTAGACAGGAAAGGATTCTCAAATTAGCATCAGCAGCAGCAAAACAAAGTGATATTACTGGTGATGTGAAGCCCTCTATTTAAAAGAGGCTCTAAGAACTATGTTCACAAGCATAGCTAGAAACAGCTTGGCAATATAGCTTCAAAATGTGTGTTACAACATATGATACAGTAGCGAGCAGTTAAAGACATTTTATTCTGCCTGACTATAGTTTTCCAGGAGTTGCCTAGAATCCATGTGCTTTTCAGGTAAAATCCAGTTTTAAAAAAATTTAAGTTGCAAAGCTTGATCACGAGTGTTCAAAGACATTTATAAAATGCTGGGAAAAGCTTGAGGAAATACACTTCTAGGAACTGGTTTTATGTAAAGAGAAAAAATGGTGGAGGGAATCAATATAATTATTCAGATTGTGTTCAATTTTCCCTTAAATATTTGCATTTAGTTCTAGCATTCAGATACTTGATATGAAGATAAAGGGGCTATGCTTTCAATCACTGCCTTAGATGGCAGGTACTGTTCCTCCAGCACAACTGGGCAGAAAATTGAAGCAGAAAATTCACAGCAATTGCTCTTCTTTTCATGAGAAAAAAAAAAACCACAAACTACATAGTATCACCTGGTCTATCCTTACCATAAAATTATTTTCCTGTAGTGGTAGTTGTTATCTATGTGTCATTCCATTATTTTTTACTCCCCCAGGCTCTCTTGAGTATCATGAACAGAGAAGAAAAACTCAAGGAAATAACTGTAATATTAGGAATTTGACTACATATTGGGAATTTGAGCATTTTCATTGAAATGGTTTATCCTGCAGAGGTTACAGCTCTGTTCATTACACTGAGAAGGACCACACTCTCTTCCTTGCTTTTTTGTATAGTTGCAGTGCTTTTGTGCCTGTCAAACACATATGTTTAAGTATTTTACAGGAAGTTTTCTTCCTTTTGGATCATATAGCTGTAAAACTGGGGGGGACTCAATTGGCATTGAGTAAAGTCTTTAACAGAATATTAAACAGAATATACGTTTAACAGTCAGAAAAGATCCAGGTTGCAAGAAACCACTCCAGACCACAAGATCTCACACTCTCATACTCTTTCAGCTGTACTCTAGAGATCTGCACCTACTCCAGCACTTTCAGAATACCACCTGCCTGCAGCTACCATGTTCATTCTCTGCTGTTAGATGCCCTCACAAACATTTTTTCCAGTTTCTTTCAGGCTTTGTGCTCTTCAAGCCAGACACTTTTCCTTTGTTTTAATCTGCCGCTAGGTCAGGCCCCTCAGGTACTGCCACTCAGCACCACCATTAGCATACTTGTTCAATTAGAACAGCTCACTGGAAGTATCAGACCCCAACCTAAACTCTGAAGTCCCGCAGTAGGCCAACTCAGACTCATGTGAAAAACCCCATAAAATGTCAAGTGGTAAGCAAAGTGGGAACATTTTAGAAGGTCACCCTGCAAAATTTTTCCTTCTACAGTTCCACTCAGCCCTGAGGATCTCTTTCCTTGTGCAGCTAAGCTTGTTTTTGTTGGGATGGTTGCCTGTCTCCTGGGGCAGAATGGTTTCAGAGAAAGTGCTGTTGATTCATTGTCACTAGCTGATCATCTGACAGCGCAAAGGGTGCTCAGGGGAATGGAAGAGGGCTCTGTGCTCTGCTGTTTTCTGCCTGCATCGCTGCCTATCAGGCAGAGGGATGGAGCACAGTTCTCTACCCCAATGCTCCTGAGGGGGGTCTTTCAGACAGCAAAAATGGGAGTTCTAAGTGAAATGCAGAGGTCATGTTTCTCCCACTTTGTGTGAAAATGGAGTGATCAACTTTTAAATGTACACCTTCAGGAAATAATCCAGGAAGCTGTTCAAGCGTTTCGTGGTTAAAACTGCCATTGATATACTGAGGTCTTTGCTCAGTGAAAGAGCTCAGGGCTACCCTTGTGCTGTTCAATTTTCCTCCTTCAAAGCCCTTTTCAAGATTTTTCCTCAAAAAGACAGGAAGTCACAGATATTCTGTCATTCCTTACCTGAGACTCCTTTAGACCCAGGTTAATGGCCAGTTTCTTCCTGTCTGTTTTACTAATATACTTCTGCTTCTGAAACATTTTCTCCAAAGCTTTCCTCTGATCTTCGGAAAAAACAGCTCTTCTTAATATACCTCTCCGGGCTTTGGAGTTAGACTCCTGGGTCAGAAGAGGCAGCACACTTTCATCTCCTAGTGGAAATGGATGAGAGTTGCAGATAATATCTAACACATATCAGAGAAATATTAAGTGCTGTTCATTATAACACTACCAGACTATTGTCCCACTTTTGATTTGTTGGTGTTATAAATGTGTCGTAATGCTTTGGTAATGTTCATTAAGGACTAAATCCTCACTTGGATCTAAAGGTGTTGTCAGTGGTCAAGAGTTTCCCCTTGACATGGTAAAAAGTAAATCAGATGAGTTCATAGAGGCAGATAAACACAGGACCCATGCTACTGCAAAAATCAAATATTCTAGTCAGGGAAAATACTCTCCACTTTCCTTTGCCCATCATCATCACTGAGTAAACTACAGTAAGTTTTCCTAGGAGTTTATTTTCTCCTTGTGTGAAATGTAGAACCCAATAAAAGTGGTCTGTAACACCAATTTGAAGAAACTAAATAGGCTTTCTTTTGTTTTGTTTACTAACAAAAGACTTTCAGAGTTAACTATTTCTCAGAAAATCCCTGGTCATTCACTTATCTTTTCTGGAAACTACAGCAATTTCTTTATTAGAGGATTTGGGGAGTACTTGGACTTACTCCTTTCAGCCCGGTTTCTAATCCTTTGACATCTCATAACAAGTCCTGGGAGGGCAGTTTTCAATGAATCCAATCATATTCCCTCGACCCATGCCTAGAGGGAACCCTGCCCTGGAAAACAGCCTCAAAGTTGGGGGACAGAGCTGCAGTGGAGAATTAGGAGTGTTTGCATTGTCCCTTCATTGGCCTCAAAGAGAGCACAGAAACCCCAAATCCAAGTAAATCTCTTGCCTTCCTCACACCCAATAAAGCCTAAAGCCATAGTGCTTTCCCATGCTCCCTCTGCCCTAGAAGGATGTGGTTTACGGGAAGCAGTCCCTGGTGAGGCTTAGTATGCCTCCAGCACTCCCAGCTTCCCCAGATGCTTGCCCAGGGAACAGTACCAGAGACCAGCTGAATAGGGCCTGTCACCAAGCATTGGATGTGATATTGCACAGGGCAGTTGCAAGCAAGACAGGAAAGAGCTGCACTTTGACTCAGAAACCTGTGCCATGCCTACAGCCACTGACACGTACGATCTTTCTGTAGGAGGGCAGCTGTGACAGTGGCTTTAGTTTGTCTTGCGCACAATTCAGACTCTGAAGGTGCAAGCTGGCCTCCTGTTATCCACTTTCCTAGGTGCAAAGGTGTGTGCTGCTGTTCAATTCCTATCAAGGATCTGACCATTTTCATATCAAAGACAATGGCAAATTCCCCACGTAAAGCAGATTCTCTAAAAGATTGCACATTTTTTCATGAAAAAAGTCTATATAATGTAGTCAGCTGTAACAGTGGGGAGGATTAAATAGATTTGTTCAATAAATATAGTGCTCTTGAAAACACTAATTAAATCCAGATGCAGCTTCCACAACTGTTCCTTGTGACTACACCACATTTCAATTTCTGTATATTATATATATACACACATGAGTGTGTCTATCTTTAAACACCCACAGAGAAACAAACACACACACACTGGCGACATTGTAGAACTGTGTATGGACAATGATGAGAAACTAAAGTGTGTATGTGTATGTCCTGCAAAGTTGACTAAATACTTCTGTGGTGCATGTATAACTGGTTTGATATTACATCCTGCACCCAGCTGTGACCAGTAGAGGAAGAGTATCAGAAGCTGAGCAAGTGTACAATAATCCTTCCCTAAAATACACTGCCACTGTGAAGCGCTACTGATTTAGGGACCATTGCATTCTGCCAGACACATCTTTCTTGACATTTTCTACTCTTTAAGAACCCATCTTTATATTTGTTCTTTAAAGCAGCCTGCGGCAAAAAGTAATTATTATGATTTAAAATGTTACAGTGTAAGTAAGTTTGAATTTATACAGATATTTCAATTTTCAAAATTATATCTGAGAACAGATATAAAAATTGTAACCTAGTGGTTACTGTTCTGGTATTTATTACACAGTGAGACACAGTCAGACTCCATCCAAACCAAAATAAACGGTCTGCAGAACAAAAGTCAAAATGCCACAAGGGAGGTTTCTGCAAAGGGCAAGCAGGTTCATATTTCTCTGAGAAGTGCATAGCCCCTTCACAAGCCCCACTCCAAGTTCCCATCCAGCCCAAAGCTGGGGGCAAACACTGCCCCTTCTTCCTCAAGCACGTTTTCTCTCCTTCTTGCTCAAATTTGGTAAATCTAGGTACCTTTTTCCAGGTAGCCTCTGAGTTTTCTGATGAAACTCAAGTTTTCTCCAGTTTACTGGAAGGTACAGTCTAACAGCAGAAGAGCTGGTATCTCCTCTCATCCCCACTGCAGGATGAGAGACACCAGCGAGGGAAGAGGCGTAACAGGGCTGGTTCTTGCCTCCTGGCCTCCGTTCCACAATGGAGTTGTCAGCCACGGACAGAGGATGCCAGATTATGTGACCCTTTAAAATTTGTCTTGCCTGGCTGGTTGTTAACAGTCAATCAGCAAAGAAACAACCTCCTGCTGGAGCCCCAAGGCGCCAATTAATTCCGGTACAGGCAGTATGGAGGGTACAGCTTAACACCTGTATTAGACTAACTTAATAGTGAAGAATCTACACACTCTAAGGCACATTATGTGACTGATTTTAAAAGATTAACTAAACAAAATTTAATGAGTGGCATGCTCACAAAGCGCCACTGGAACAAAAATTTGAAACTCATGTTTGGAATAATGAATACTCACCCTCAACTGACTAGCCTAGAGAGTTTTTAAAGAATACTCTATATTCCAAAATGAATTCCAACTGCTTACACAAAAACTAAATTTCAGTTTGTGGATTAAAGGATTTTTCAGTACAGTGGGACAGGAGTCATTCATACATTTCAGTGATTCCATCAAAATGAAATAAGTCAGTTTGCAGTCTGTCACCTCTGAACATGCATCCAAAGATTTAGTGTCCTGCTGACATAAATGTGAATCTGTTACCAACTATTTCCTATGTTGCTGGTTTGATTTTTTTTTGCTTTGGCTTTTTTTAAGTCTTTCCTTTGTATCCTAATATATAGTGATAAATGTCCTCTTAATCTGTGGAACAATCTTCATTTGCCTTCATGGCAAAGACCACCTTGAAGGAGCAAGTAAAAGCTTTAGTCATGGTTTCCATTTTTTCATTTGAATTCAATACATTCTAGTTAAATGGACAATTAATAGGTCACTTCCAAAATAGTAGTGTATCAGTCCTGGTTAATAAACAATCCCCTCAGTTGATAATGGGCCTATGCATTCAGCAAGTCCCTGTATACACTCAGCTCATCCACTAAATCCCTTTTCAGGTAGACAGGGTTATATGGGAAGATGAGCTAGAATGAGTCTATAAAAGTCAGTTTCATTCACTGCTTTATTTTTCAGTCAAGTGCTTTAAATGGTGTCCAGAAAATCTCTTGGAATGTGAGACAGGAGAAAAGACTGGCACATAGAGTATTGCTTTATGGCCATACAAAAGGGCAACTGACCCTTGCCCAGGCCTTTTCAATGTGAAATGGTTCCTAAAGTTCATCTGCACAGTGAAAAATTGTGGTGAGGTCGCGTGTGGATGAGTAAAGTGAAAGTGGTGATTGGTCATGGTGCTGTCAGCCATTGTGGGAGAGCCGGGGCCATGTAAAACGCTCTGTGGGAAAGTGTCAGCCCCCTAAAGAGGTGCTCAGAAACTTGCAGCTCATTAAACTGCCAGCATTTGCTGCCTCACTTGTCAAGAATCATTCAACTTAGCAACTGCCCTTCTGAAACATTCATAAAACGCATGCACGTAGACAGGAAGGGTTTGAATGCAACTGTGATTAAAAAGTATATGCTAGAGCACGCATAAGCTCCAGGTTTCATTTGGATTTGACACGCAACTTTGTGCTTTTTCTCTGGAAAAGCTTCTTCTGTTTGTATTCTTGAGCCATAAACACATAAAATCATGAATATCCATTCTTACACTGTGGCACGCAAACTTCACAATCAAGGTTAAATTTAGATTTCGATTAAATGGAAGTGTGTTCCAGGTCTTAATCCTGAATGCATAGTGTATATTGGCCAAAATTCCCTTCAACTTCTTCCATTTTTTATATTATAATCAAAAAACAAATTAAACATGTGCATGCATTTCACTGCTACAAAAAGAATGTTTTATTTAAATAATGCTAGAGCTTCCTGAATCATAATTTATCCCTAACAGACATTAAAATGCAGCATCCATTTTAAGATCTTTCAGCTCTTTTCTTATTTGCAAATGTTTATTGACACAGATTTTTTAAAGAGTTACTGCTTCTAAAGACTCTTTTCTAGTAAACCGAAAACAAGGAGTTTTCCTAGGTTAGCTCTGTCTGCGAGTCTCAATGCCATTAGAACCCTCTCACAATTGCTCAGTGTACTTAAGTTTGATAAATCTTTGCAAACCCTCTGAATAGGATTGCTGTGATTTTACTAAGGAATTAGCTGCTGCCATTGCATCACCAATTAGTTTTCCAGAACACATTAAATCCTGCTGCTTTGGTTTACAGAATAACTCAAGCATTACTGATGAAGCATAAAAACTTACTTGGAAAAGCAGTGGGGGATGCAGGGTGCTGACAGGACCCACCGCAGCATGCTGAGTAGAATGGCGGGGCTCGGAGAAAAAAGTGTTTGGAAAGAGCTGCAAAGAAAGCATAGATCTAATTGATTATCCATTGAGCTTCGGTGATATTCATAACAACAGTCCTCCAAAAAGTCAGGGTGTAAAGTCCTGCCCCACAAGTTCTTTTTCCTTTTTTCAAGATGGTGATATTTTTAAGGCAAACAATGATAAACCAAGTAATTGCTCTTTAATTTAGCAAGGTTATTTTACACGTGTAGCTTAACTATACTATCCAAAATTCTCAATATATTAATGATAAGAACGAAACTCTGCAGATTTGAAATTTACTTCCGTAATTGCTATAATTCTGGATCTTTTCTCTGAATATTGCGATTGAACACATTGTTTCAATAATACATTGTTGAAATGATGAGTTTAATGCATCTAAAAAATGCTCTAATAAGCATGATACCCTAGAAAAACCAAATCTAAAAGTGAATCCTGTCTCTTCTGCTTGTACTCCAATGCTGTCATTAGTACTCAAATGAATAAGGTCTTCAAGAAATAAGAAACCTTTATGAATAAATTCTATAAAATGCAATGGACTATCCAGCTGAGCTCTACAGGCATGAACTACACGGCCTGATTCTGCTATGCTGATGGTAATTCCATTCTTGCTGAGAAAGTGTTCTAAATTTAAATAAACCACTTGCTGCGGAACACTCTGCTTAATACAACAAAAAAATTGCACAATCAACCCACAGAATTAAGTGATATTTGGTAAAATTTCTATAGATTTTTTTGAAACAATGAATCAAAAAGTCTCCGTTATGTCTAAAAGATGCTTCCAAATCTCAGAAAAGTCTTCAGTGTATAATAATCCCTTAATTTTTCTTATAAAGCTCATGGACTTTTCCATTAATTTTAATTACCTTCTAATTTCTGTTCATACGAGTCAACTATGAAACTTGGAATATTTTTTTGTTTTGAAAACAGATGTATCATGTTTGCTAGAACTGCACGCTTGTAAAATGTGATCAGCATCAAAACATTCATGTCACCTTCCTGTTGTGGTTTAGGCATAAAATAAATTACTCTAGACCCTGTAGTGTAGTTTGTCTAAATGTCTAGAAATAACCTGATTAATTAAAAAAAAGTAACACTTAAAAAAATAAGAAATCAATAGTCAGGAAGGAAAACAGATAAATGTACCTAAGCTGTGTTGTTAATTTTTAAAGGTTTTTCAATTGAAATTAAAAATAAAGCTCACTCAAAATTAGATTCCCGACCACTAAATCTGTTGCTCTTCCAAAGCAATAAACTATTGCTGTAGAAGCCTAATTCTAAACAATTCATACAAGCTTAAGCGAAAATTCCTTCAACTGTAATTACAAGTTGATAAGCATTTTACTGCTAGAGCTTCTCATTGACACTTTGCTGTTTCTAATGAAATATAAATACACTTCAAGAGGAACTAATTGCCCTTATTTGAGGTTTATGCTTGCAAAACATTTACAAAAAAGGAATGATTTACACCAGGCATTAGTATTCTAAAGCTTCTCTTCCACACCAGACCATCAAATGTGGAACTGAGTCCTAAAGAGCTTGAAACAGTTGAGAACGTGCAGCCAAATACTACCTAACTTACCTTTCCAAGGGGCTTCAATGCAGCTGGTGGGGTGCTGGTTGGGAAGGCTTTGACTACTTGAAGAAGCACAGGAGATGGAGATGGCAAAGACCTACCAGATAATCTCAGCCATCCTCCTGAACCCGACACTTGTACTTGACAATATATTTTATCTGCTGCTAATGTTTTATCTTCTGTGGTTCCCAAACTCCCAGGTAAAAAGCTTTCCCTCTCTTCCTCGGGAACCACATTCCTCATGCCATTATCAAGTGTCCCTTACAGTCAGATAAAACTTTCCACAGCTAAAAATACAACTTAGTACACAGAAGGTGCCACACTCAGTTCCTTTGCTTCCTTTTCACACAACTCAAATATTCCTCAGCTGCTATAATGCCCTTTAATTCCCTTTAATCATTGCCCCAGCATTTTATTCATGCCATACAATTTTTGTCAGACATGTTGGCCTGTCCTTGATATTCCCTGTTACGGTTTCTTAACTCTCTCCAGTTCCTTGCTCGTTTTTGATAATGTAGTGCTCACAATGACATGTGATACAGTCAGGAGATACCTGGATAAATCAGAATTGAATGAGCTATTGCTTCAGATAGCATGCTCCTGCAGATAAAGATAGAGGAATAGGAAAGGATAGGTATTCTCCATTCACCAAATCTCTCAACACGCAAGCTGCAATCATAAGAGGTCAGGAGATGGATCAGGGTGAAAACTTGAGACATTTTGCTTAAGGAAACTCCAAACAAGCCACATATTTCCATGGATATTGCTGACAATGCTTCAATGCACCATGATGCAAACAGTAGAGATCTTGGTGCTAATTCTGCTCAAGTCAATGTAAATCATGCTTCTGGCTTTCTTGGGCATTCTACTCAATTCCCTCAATCAACTGCTGTCTTTTCTGCCTGCACAGCACATACCCCTTTACGGCAGAACATCTGCTTAAGAACTAAGATGCAGGTGATATCCTCATACAACTCTGAACCAAGTGGTTCCTGAGACCATTTCTCAAGAACTGCTTATTCTAAATCCTGTGGAATAAACCATGGCATTACGCCTCCCTAAGCCTGTAGACAACATCTATGTCTCATTCATAAACTTCTTGAACATGCTCCAACTACATTGATGCACAAGTGAATTCTGCATTAAGTATGTCAACCCACATCCCCAGGTCATGTCTGCTGAAGCCGCTGCACTGAAACCAGTGTGTAGCAGTTACACAGATATACATCGGTTTAAAAATCTGGCATAATACAGGGATACTCAACTCTACTTTGGGAGCTCTACATAGAATGCTAATGTCAATGCTTCAAGCCAACATAAGCAAGTGTATTTTTTGTCTTTGATTGAAACAACAGAGAATATTCATCACATTAAATGGCTTCCACTGTCTGCATGGAACTGCATTAACAGAATGAAAATTGCTCAGAGAAGAATGATGTATTTAACATATACGTATTTCACAATTATGCTGTGGTTGTACCTGTAGGAATGACACAATATCTACCAGTGTTTAGGACAATATAGAGAAAGCATTTCCTATGCTTTTATCTTCTGTTTCACCTGTATCACGATATTTGTTGGTCAAACGATCTGAAGCAAACACTGTTTGCTCTTCACATAAGGCTGAAAACTGCTGAAATGTCAGAATATTAGTTCTGTATTTACTGGGCAGAATGAAGTAACCAAAAGGTAGCTGTTGCTTCCAGCCATGTGAAGTAGACATTAACCAGGGGCCAAATGCTAAGAAGCTGTATTCAGAATACTTAATTCTTCTGCTTTGCATTCCCATTTCATAAAAACAGAGATTGTGTGGAACTAAGCATTTCAAAACAGTCAGACTTTACAGGTTTAGCTCCACAGATGCATGAAAATTAGATATCAGAGTATGGGGTAAGTGCCTTTTGGCACTCCAAAAATTGAACTATATGCTTTAGAAGAAAATTTATTGGGTCATACATATAAAAGGATGAAATATCTTCTTTTTTTCCACAAAAGATAAATTCTTCTGACACTTGCTGCATGTAAAATTTTAGTAATGATGTCATTTACATTCAGCTTTGTGAATAAAATGTATTTTACAAACACACAATAAAATGACACTAAACATGCAAAGGGACCTCAAGCTCATCTAGTGCTAAAACTGAGATCAGTTCAGATACTGATATTTTAAAATATACTGTCAGCTCTGAAGATGCTCTAAATTCAAAGTCCTTCCCATACTAAAAAGTCATGCTGACAATGAGGCCAGAAGTTTCCCTTCCAACCATCCACCCTTTTGACAGTAAGGTTTCTACATACAATTCAGTTGAAATGGATATGTAATTTTTAAATGTCTTATTATTAAAGACACTGTTTGCTTTTCCTAATCCTAGTCTTGTGAAATGACTCAGGAAATAGTGTAGGCCATTAGCCAGCTGGAAAGGAAGGTGAAGGAAAAATGGCTACTGAGGAAAACCGAACTGATGGTAAACTTCTAGTATTGCCTATACAAGGCTCCTTCACTGCACATGCTGTTAGTTTGTTGGATTTTTTTAAAGCTAACTGATAAAACCGTGGTATAAAAATGTGAAGAGAGCTGAAACACCCCCAAAGAAAGATTTGGAAAGCTGTCTAGAGCCAGCCAACAAGAAACAGTAAGCACTGGAACGGACAGACCTCAAGCTGCATGAACACTTTAATTCTCCAAGTATTGCTAAACCCACATGAACTGCTTTCCGCAGTGATGCCCAGGCTCCAGCCCTGGCAGGTAAATTAAAAATATTATCAGTAAGATGATTCCATTTTCATCTGAGAACCTTGGATGGTTTGTGCCCATGGAGTGGGCACAAGTAAACTGCAATTTCCTACCTACATCCACTCTTGGCACTGATTAAAGCAGGCTTTTGCCAAGCTGCAGAAAGTTTCAGGTCATGAAGAGCTCTCTGCAAACAGTCCAGCAGTAGCTCTGACAGGTTAGTGGTCCAGCTGAACCACATGGCACCATTTCTGGGCTTCACAATGACCCATGGCTATGTCCTCAGCAGTTACTGTGTTTAAAGTGCAAAGTTCCAGCACCCAGTTGTGCACCCCAAAGCATTTCAACCAGCTGAAGGGGAGCCCCTGGCCATGAGAAGGAAGCAATAGCCACTGCCATATCCCACCAAAGCAGTCACCACCACATGGACCTGGCAAAACTGACTGCAAGAGCCTGTGGTACAGCACCCCCAGAGCTGGCTCTCCTGCACTCCCAGAGTCACTGTCTTTCTGCTTTCCATTCATTCCTGTAAAATACAACTGTATGAGCGCTCAAAGGAAGACAAGCCAAAAGGGCATTACAGAGTGGCATATGCAGATCAGTTTTAAAATACTGGCAAATGTTCACAGGGTTTTGAAGTTCTAAATACATATTTTTAAGTCCTACACAAAACACAGATATAGGAAGTCAGCTTGCATTTTTATGTTGGCCCTTGGTGGGGCCTTTAAAAATTAGCAGCGCACTCACACCAAAAAGGGCCTGAAATATGCTAACAGCATGATCATTGTTTCTTACAGCTACAGCAATATAGTAGCTGACAGAGTCACACTGCAGATTAGCCGAGATCTCATGAAGTACTCCCAGTTTTCAGAGGTATCATTCACATGCCTTATTATTAGGGCATGGTTTGCTTTATGTGTTTTTCTCCACCTAAGGAAACACAGGTGCCTCAGGCTGGTGACAATGCAAGGTCAGATTCCCCCTCTGTGACAACTCAAAGCAATAACCAAACCCCACACCATTTGCCAAAGACTCCTTAGGTCTCCTGGTGTCAGCAGTAAAGGCGGCTTCCACCTTCTCATGCCCTGTACGCAGCTTTGCTATTGAGAAGAAAGATGAGGATCTGGAAAGCTGTGGATTTACCTGCTTTGTCTCTGGCTTGTCATTCTTCTACAAGATGCCCACACACTAGTGTGCCCCAGCACTTTCTGCTTACCAGTTTCTTGTCAAAGGGGCTGTTCCTGTCACTTCTCTGTCTAAAAGTTCAGTGCATAGTCTAAACTCCTTGTCTGGGACTCCTGTACAGTCCATGAGAAGAGATAAGTAGCTCTATATAATGATTCATCACCTCAAAACAGATGTCTAAGAAGGTAAGTTGTGTCATCCTCTGGGAGCATCTCTCTGTATTGACTATGGATTAGACAAGGTATTTAGACAACTACATCAGACAAGACATCTATTTTTTATTAAACAGCTGAATTACTATGACATTCTTCTTATCCTTCATAGGCATCAAAATAATACAATTGCCTGTACAGTCATAAAGACTATGAAAATGATAAAATTCAGCCATAAAGGCATTAAAATGGCTTTCTCTGATTTTCAACATATTATAATTTGTTTAGAAATAATTTCCACGAGCAAGGCAAAATTAGGATCATATGCTGCAAGAGGACAATTCACTGGTTCTTCACTGTTTCAGCCCTAATTTGATAACTTACAATAGGCCAAAATGCACCATTTAGCTAAAATTTCGTGCCTTGGCCAATCTGTACTTGTGCAGTATTGCCAGCTCCAACAAGACAAGTCTCAAGATCAGTGAAACATTGTTATAATGAAAAAATAACAAACAGTGTTTTTTTTTTTAACACATGAGGTTTTTTGTCTTTTTACATCTGTACAAGGAAATACTTTTTCAAGTTGAAATTTGAGATATTCACAAGACTCCCAGGGTAGGGACTGTAACGAACAACACCAAATTGTCCAAGAGGAGGAGGTGAAATCCTAAACATACATACAAAATACCTCAAGAGAATTATGTGGTGTACCTTCTGAAAAAGGCAGCCTCTCAAGGGAAATTTTCATAAGCCTTTCAGCACAAAGCAAAGGCCACTTCTCCAACATGATGACTCACCTCAAAGAAACACCACTCAGGATACTGAAAAGATTTAGGTGCCTAACTTTATAGGGATCAGGGTCTACATATCTGACATATGAAACAGCCTCCTCCTACTTTCTGTACCTGAACTTGTTTTCATTGTGAAAAAATTGCCTTCCCAATTCTGCTATGGGTCATGACTGACCACAAAAGTACCATTTAGAAAAAACAGAGTAAGTTATTTTGCAGAGCTGCATTATACAAGAAAGCGTGACACCTTTGGTGGGCAATGGAGACAGAGAACTTGCCTTCCAAAATTCATTCGAATTTGTTAATGCAAAAAAAAACCCGCAGTACAACGCAATCTGAAATGTGTGCTCAAGTAGAGAACGTGCCTGAAGAGATTAATCCTTATCACATTCATGTGTTGTCTAAAAACATGAAGAATATACTACAAGATTTCAGAAGACCAGCTCATTCTGCAAAACAAAATACATTTTACAGAAGTTAATTTGCTAACTGTAGGCATGATGGATTCCATTGTTTCCCCTCGGCAAACTGCTTTTCTACAAACCCCGCCACTTGTCTTCCTAGTTTGGCTCAGAGATCTTCTGGCAGTGCTTAACTCTTACTAAGGACCAAACTTGGGATCCTCTGCCTTTCTCAGAGACAGCACAGCAAGAGTCACCGGAGGCAAGAGCGCTGCCCAACCAATGCTCATATTCCCTGCTGAGCCCAGACTGCCAGACTGGTGGCTGGGTCGGAGAGTAGCTGGCACTGGACTAGCTCTGGCAACCTCACAATGAGAACAAAGACTTGTCCTTTAGAAGGCTTTTTTCAGGCGCTCTTAAGGTATGCCGGGCACCCCAAACCGGTTCTGCTAAATGGCTCACAAAGTTAACTGGAAGCTGGAAAAGATGCTGCACGCAGTCTGCGATTTCTGATACTTACAGAAACTTCTTTGCCTCCAAAGACAGACTTTTAAAACACTGAACCTGTCTCGGTGCTCCTGTCAATCAGAGCATAAAAAAAGATGCCAAATAGATCTCCCCACAGTAAAGAAACCTTCTATCTGCAGAAAACACCAACAAAATAGGAAAATCCCAAGACTTGTTAGTCAGCTTGTTGCCTGAGTCAGAGTAGCACCTTCCAGATGCCAGGGCAAGCCTAGAAAGAGCTGAGATAAAACACTCTGCTCTTTCCTGCCTTTTATTTTACTAAAAGTTAGTGTTACATGTTGCTTGAGGACACACTGTGGCTGCCAGTTGGTTTGAAATCAATTATTAATAAGTATTTATTCACTGAGAGGCGGTCCAAAATGAAGGGGAAAAAATCACTTATTTTGGCAATTCAGGTATCTCCTGGTTGTCATAAAGAAACACAAGAGATTTTACTAAAACTGGACAGTAAGGTATATTGATTAAAGTAAGAGTGTTGCAAGATAGAATCGCTGTCATCACCTGAGGGGGAAAAAACTTGACACTGGTCCAAAGTGTTTGCCTGCAGAGGAAGGCTTCATTTTATTTCTCTACAATGCTACCAGTTTTCTGTATTACCTTAGACAAGTCACCTCATTTCTTTTTCCTCCAGCTCCTCCTCTATGCAGTAGAAGTCTCTTGTATCTCACTGGCACATTGTGGTGATAAATGCATTAAAGGTAAAGTACTCAAGTGTTACAGAAATAAAAGATACACCTATATCATAGAACAGATATTTATTATTGTAAGTCAAACTTAAGTTTATAGTATATTTGTTCTAATTGCTTTCTTTTGTGTTATATGTGCTGTACTGTATCCTGTACTTTAGGCAAAAATCCTACCAGCTCACTTTTTCACCAAGTTTTGCAATGGAAGTATCTCACTATTAATTTGTTTCACTGCAATTTTTCAGCTTCCTTTCTTTGTTGATCTATCGAAATGCCAAGATGAACACATAAAGCCAGATTTTTGCCACATACAACCATATTCAGGCTGTAAAGCACTTACTGTCATCTTCCTCCAGGGCAAATGACTTGAGAAAAGCAGAGATTTTCAGAAAGTAATTTCAGGTAGCAAAGCAACTTTGCATTTTTCAAGGTCACTGTGACCTCAGACAATACTTCTGGAAATCAAGTCATGAGGAAAGATGTGGAGTGGACGTCTTTAAAGCAGCTGTGCTGCATCTCAGCATTCCCTAGATAATTTTCCTATGTTAGAAAACACTGAGAAATACTGCCAAGTCTTCCAATTTATCCAGAAGATAACGTTAGGACTGGAGTACAAGGAGAGGGACTAAATCCCAGATTACCAAATAGAAATTGAAGACGCTCTCCATGCTTAACAGTCCACTCGTTTGCTCAGAACTTCTATCTGGAGCTTCACTAATCCTTCAAGAGGCAGCACGGGTATAAGCTGTATAGCTGTAATACGTTTCACTGGGAAACACTGCTTTACAACAAGACATTTTAAAAAGTTTTTAGTCAGGAAGAACACAGTCAAATCATCCAGCATTTAAAAAGCAGAACCAGATTCTGCACTGCTGTCAGGGCTACAAATACACACTGTTGGCAAAGTTCTCACAAAGCAGAAGACAGCACTATGCATTTATTTTATCAAGGCAAGAGGTCTTAAAAGAGAAATCAGGCCCATAGCGCACAGGTTAGGAGCAATTTAGTTCAGCTAGACAGAAACACAGCGCTTACCACACCTGTTGAAGGTGGTGGGCCCACCTCAGAATTCCATTGAGGTTTCATGAGCAAGATGCAAGAAAGCCTGCGGGAATCCCAGGCTGCTATAAACTGGCATACCGCTGCACAAGGCAAGTGAGCTTATCATATAGCAATAATGCTCCTCCTGTTTTTCCTTCTTAAGTTTTATATAACATGCTGCTTGTTCATGTGGGTATACTGTTAAGTCAAAATAAACTACACTGATTTTAAAAACCTATCATTTGATTACATTTCATTTTTCAAAATCAGTGTAACAATGGAAAGTGATGATTTTCATTTACAGACAATATAAAAAGATTTATTTCAAGCCCCCTCATTAGATGATGTATCTAAGGTGTGTCACCTTCTGAGTACTTGTTCCAGTTTTCATTTAGGATAAGTCTGGAGAACTCAAACTATACATACAGATAAGCACCTGAAGTAGTCAAAATAAATCCTTTGAAACTTGTAAATTATGGGAACAGAAATTTACTGATAAAACTCTGCTGCTGAGGAGTTACAAAGGGAAAATCTACCATGACCAGATGGACCAGTTCAAGAGTGCCATCCCACCTGGTCTCCTCTGCTGCCATGGGTAAAAGATTTCCAGTTTACAGAAAGAATACAGGGTTTTCATTCTTTAGCACTTTTATGGAGTGTTAAAAGGTACTCTAAAATTGAGTGCCTTCTTCATGTCTTTCCTTGGTAGGTGTTGTGATACATGTTGATTTTGGAACTGTAAAAAGGTTCAGCTTATTCAGTTCAGTCCCTGGTGTGATTTTATATTCCTTCCTTTCTGAGAACTTTCAGTGACCTCACCAGAATTTGGGACTACATAGCAATACAGAACTGATTCCAAGAAGTCTGATATTTTTTGCAATTCTCTTTTCTGCAGCTTTTTTTAATTTTAAAACCCCTGGACTATGCCAAGGTAGTTTGTTAGAGCACTTTTTGTCCCTGTGTGATCTATAATGTACTTGCTACTTCAGAAAGATTAAAAACATTTTGCTTTACCATGTTCAATAGCCTAATAAAGACTCAGACCAAGATTTTCCAAAACGCCACGTGACTTGGGGGCTCCAAATGGGAAAGAGTTTATTCCTCAAAAACCTCACAAAAATCAGTGAATACTCACCAAAAAAAAAAAAAAAAAAATCAGTAACTTCAAAAACCCTACCTAGTACAAATTCCATAGTTTCAATAGTCCCTGAAGGCTAAAATTCTTCTCTGACAAAACATTTTTTTGCCCTATCACTGCATAAACACGAAACGTAACACAGAGCCTGACCACCCCGGCTTTACTCACAAATGCAAGTGTCCGGTCTGAATGGTTCCCCCAGCACACGCCTACACTAGAGAGAAGGGACTCCTTAGAAACCACGAAATCTGTCTCAGCAGGACAATTCCAATCTAATTTATTTATGAACCTAAGAGCCCTCATCACTTTAAGACCTGTAAGTCAGATCAGAATCAACAGATCTCTGCTAGAATATATACATCTTTGTAGTACATCTGTTACATTCTCAGGAGACTTCTGAATGCATAAGGAAACCTAGTATTTCTTACTGCTCAAACGTAAGATCCTGGTGCTTTTGCCCAAAGCTCCCTCTGAAATCCCTGGGAGCTGTGGGGATCAGAAGAAATGTAGGATCAGACTCCAAATCACTAGGCAGACCTGTCATACTTTGCTAAATTCACGAGTACTGCTGCAGGCCTATGAAAGAAAGAACTAATCCTGGAAGGAAGCATTTGAAAAACTGAGCATTCAAGAACTTCTGTAATACTTAGAAAACAACGAGTGCTGGTGTATCTGCCGTATGCTCTATACACATACATGTAGCATTTTCTCTAGAGCTTTTTTTTTTTTTTTTGGTGGGGGGGGAAATAAGCATCTAATTCCAGAAAGATTACATTTGTCCTGTTTCCTGACCTGGCCTAGAGTTGGTTAAAATACACATGTTTAAATAACTTCTCTGCTTAAGCAAACACAGCAGCTGAGGTCTGGAGTATTTCAGAAATATTAATATACATCTCTTTGACTGTCTTCTGCCTACATTATGCTACAGCATCAAAAGCTGTTCTGGATTTTGGAAAACAGTTTGTAGGATTTAACTGCAGTAAAATTATGCTTGAAAACCACTGTTATTAATTCTGTTGCTAAAACGAGCCTTTTTGTTTCACAGCTTAAAGCCTTACTTCAATAAATATGACTCTGCTTGTCTGGTTTTCTTTTTAAGTGCATTTAAAACCGCATGATCATCAACAAAAATTCTGAAAACACCGCACAGGACCAAAATAAATTGATATATTATAACAGAAAGGCAATACACAATCTAGATAGTGAGCCTAACACCGGATTTTGTCAATTAACTTCCAATTGAATTCCCATCAGCTCCATGACTGACAAAAGTGCACATCCCTAAAAACACTTCAAAACGCCGGTTCATGCCCAGGCAAAATACATGTGTCGAAAAGCTGGCACATTCGAGAAACAAAAGGTATTCCGTAGAGCCGTTTGTTCCCAGTTCAGGGGCAGAGCTGCCCGCGGCACCGGTGCCCGGCCTGGGCGGGCGGCCGCAGAACCGGCCACACCGGCAGCTCACCCGCCCACAGCGCTGCCGGCTGCTTCAGCACCGGGCCGAGCCGCTAATTACAGGCTTTAAAGCTTTTTTCTTTTCTTTTCCCCTCTGGTTTTGTTAAAACTTCCAGAAAATCACCAGCTTCTCTTTCTGGTCGGAAGAGCCCAGTCCTTCGCCCCTTGTCGTCCCTCAGGGACGGGGCCCCTCGGGCGGGGGCTGCTGCCGCTACCGAGGGGCACGGACCGCTCGTCTTTCTCCCAGAAAGAGGAATTTTA
>VZZY01022693.1:377747-403270 GCA_013400335.1 Eurystomus gularis
AGGCGGACACCCCTGGCCTCCCGACATGGCGGCGGGCCCGCGCCTCCCGCGGCGGGCCGGCACCTGTGCGGAGGGGAAGGGAAAGGCCCCTGGCCTCCGTCCCGGCGGGGAGGGGGCTCCTGGGCTGGCCGCGGCGAGATCATGTCGACCTCATGATCCCATGAGGTAATGGGCAGATAGTTATTAGCTCACTCCCCCTGGGCATTTTTATCTGGCCTTTTCTTTTTTCTTTAGTTACCTCCCACCCGCTGCATTTTCAACATTTGTCTTAATAAATCTAATTAAGATCAGTGCGGCGCTGTTAATCATGTTTTCTTCGAGATGCAGGATAATGCTTTCTGTCGGCATAAACATCCTATGGCTGGGGTGGCTCTGTCTTTTTCTACTTCCTTGCATGTTTTCTTACTTATTTTCTTACAGACCATGCAATGTGGCATAGATGTCTCATTTTCCAGTCCAAACACACACGCAGAAAGTTAAAATTGGATGCAGAAAGTCAAATTTGGATGCTGTTCTCAAAGACCTGCAAGCATCTCCCTGTTTTGCAGATAAATCCCTTTATCTCAAAGGAGCTGTTCACCAGTCTAATTTCCCCTGCAAAATCCTCTGGAGCAGGTGTGTGCCTTGTTTTTGTATAGCAGTAAGGGCATAACCCCTTGGACATCAAGGTAGTTAATAGCTAAAACCAGCTGGAAAAGTGGAATCATCTGAGTCCTCAGGCAGCAGACGGGAAGGATGGTTTAACTGCTAAGTATAATACCTTGGGAGATGTGAATTGAATGTTCAGATGTCTCAAGTGTCTTTTCATGACCTTGGGTAGATTGGCCCTGCCACAGTTTGGGCGCTTACACTATTGGCACCAAGATGTTGTTACCTGTGGTGAATGGGAACCTAGGAGTTGATAAAGATGCTTCATGCCAGGTTCCCATGTGTTCTGACCTGTCTTCAGCAGTGGCTGTAAGTATGAGGCAAGAGTAAGACTAAGGCGAGTGTATCTGATAGTTTTGCTGTGATATATTCCCATTCTCGGTTCTCAGCTTAAAGGATTTCCACAGCTTAAGCATTTGTACTTACAGATCTGAGGGCCTTCATCTTTGTACACTCAGGATATTGATGAAAGTATTTTAGCTGTGTTTTGAGACAGGAGGTGCCTTTTGCCGCAAGAAAGGACAGAATCTAGCCTGGTGGATCCCAGAGTACATCTGAAAGTAATATGCATCATTGTCATATTAAGATGCAGAAATACACATTTATCGTGTTTTTAAGGGAAAGAAATGGGTCTTCCCAGGAGGGGCACCTGCTTTTGAGCATTGCAAGTAACTGTCTTTCCAATTACCCCTCATGAATTTATTCACACTTAAGAATTTATTCTGTCTTTCCTTTCACTAGCTGAGTTCTCACAGGGTTCCCAAGGGCCTGAGACACTGAAAACCATAATTCAGCACATGGGAAAGTGCAGTCGGTTTGTCTACCTGTGCTGCATGAATAAAAGGTATTCACCAAGAAAAATATAGTTGTCAAAGACAGTAGCCTTTGAAGACAGGCGTGGGGTAAGCGGCATCCATTAAACCCAGATCCTTCCTGGTACATACAGCCTGGAAATGCGTGACAAACAGATCCTTAGCCAAGGGCCTGGAAGGTCATTGCATGTGTATTACCTGGATACATACAGTAAGTAGAGATGGTATTTGCATGGTGGATGGCTCTCACCTCATTTGGTTTTGCAAACTTGGAAGGTACTCAGTCTGTTTCGATTTTGCCAATTTATTAATTTTCCTTTACGTTAATCAGACTAAAGGAGAAGAAGATTTACCTTAACTGGGTATCTTGGCTTGCATTAGGTGATTGGAAAACATGAAGATGAAGATCTACTTCTTGGGTTGCAGGGCTTAAAAAATGGGATACATGGAACATACCTGAAATGCTCAGCACCGTCTGTCATGCCTTCTCCACTGGGTGTCCTGGATACAGTCTTACTGCCAAGGCAGACAATTTAGTAAGTATCGCAAGCATAAGATCTGTGCAACTAAATCAAAGTCTCCCTGATGATCTCTCTTCTACATCAGCTCTGCCCTTTCTGAGTTGGAATTTCCATCCTTGAGCTGGGGGGAGCTCTCCCTTGCAGCAGTTCCCTGTAGCAATTCACAGTAAGCTGAATCCTGCTGTTCAGACTTTTCGTACAAACCTGAATCCTGCTATTAGTTCAAACTTTTCTGACAAACCTTCCCATTGCTTAATGGGAAGCATGCATATTAGCTGTCAGATGCTCCTATTAACGTTCTTTCCAGTAATTTCTTACTTGTTGATATTTTGCTTACTTTCCTCTGCCAAATATATGCCTAGTCAAAAGCTGCAGCAGTCAACCACAAAAACCAAACAACAGAAATTATTCTTTTAAAATTGCTTTTTTTTTTTGTTTACACTCTACCAGATTCAATCAGCGTCTATATTATTTCCTAGATTTACATACATGTAATGTTCTCTGAGCCCTTTTTGACAAGGAGAACCTCCCTGGCTAAGACAGCTGCTTAAGGTTTTAAGCAGCTGTGGTTTAGGTCTACACTCCAGTAAATTACTCCGAGGTATCCAAAGGATAATGGAGAGGCTCCGTTATTTTACTGCATGGGCTATATGGGAAACTGGTAGCATAGGTATCTCAGAAGATGTATTGTCCAGGTCCTTGCGACCGCAGCAGCTGAAAAGCCTTGTAATTCAAAAGCAGCATGTAAATAAGGGAAAAGCCCTGCCTAGTGCAGGGCAAGTTCACACCGTGCTGTTCCTGTCTAAGAGTTTTTCCAAAGGCATCCCATGGATAAAATGCCTAAAATTGATTTAAGAAAAGAATATTAGTCATTTAAATGCTCTTTACCTTCCATTAAAATCAGATACACAAAAACTTCAGCAACACCTGCCATTTCTGGGTGTGAAGACCTCACATGGTGTGAGCCGTCTGCCACCGTGCTTCCTAATAATGTTCCTCTTTGACAGCCTGAGATGCTCAAACTGTGTTATTGCCGTTTTATTCCATATAGCCAAGACTGAGGATCTGGATACAGAAACAGACACATGCTTGCAGGAGACAGATGAGCTAATTGAATACAGGTCTCTTCTAATGCTGTCTTTGCTTAGGCATGCTAAAGGCAGCTCTACTCAGTCATAATTTTACTGGATTCTGTTTATGACACTTCAGAGACATCTGTTTGAACTGACTTATTGCCAATTTGGCTTTTCCAGCAAAAATAATGCCATAGTCTCTCTACGTTTCTGCTCACCAGCTTTGGTGTAACATATTCTAGCCAAAGGAATAACACACAAATCCTACCAGAGTCTGCATGCGCTTTTTGAGATTGATCCTGAAGTTCTCTGGCAAAAAAAGCCCTGGACTTAGGCATCAAAATGCACTTCTAATAACATAGTTATCTATCTTAAGTTAGATGCATTTTTTGCACTCTTGGAGATAGGTGTCTCACACTGTTTTGTCTAACGTGAGCATGAAAGACAAGTCTGCAAAAGTGCATTCTTCAAGCTTGGCAAGCTCAGGCTGGGTGGTCTCATCACTGCAGAGCTGCTATAGACTTTCAGGCAGGTTTTGCTCTGAATTTCCCCTCCCTGCTCAAAAATGGCTCCCTTGACCTTTTGGTAATGATCATGTATAGGGAGGCTGAGCGTCCTGGCCTGAGAAAGTGACTCACTGTTGAGTTACGCTGGCGCGTGTGCAGAGCACTCCAGTTAGCTCCAACTCAGAGACACCACAGAACAGCAGTGATAGAAGTAGTACAGGTACTCAGCAGACTGAAAACAAAGCTCCAGCTCTGCAGGAGGATTTAAGTTTTGACTATAAGTTTATTTCTATATTCTTATACCTTCCCCAAACTATTCTGGCTTACACCTGTTGCTCTGTGTACTGTGAAGCTTAGGACACAGTTCATATAAAAAGTATCATACCTTCGTGGTGTGAGGCATGAACCTGTTGTAAGCTGACTTCTTAAGCGTAGCTTCCACCAAAAAAACGTTGCAGTGACTTGCACTGTGCAGACTTACTGGACGACTGTTTCCTGCACCACTTTTAAGATTAGGTGCCCCACAGGCAGCCTGGGGAAGTCTTTGATATCTTTCCAGGAAAGGGCAGGCTGCGGAAGGAGTGGAAAATTGGACTTGTGAGCTCAGGCCAGGCTAGGGTCTGGTCACAGCTCAGTATTTTCTCCATTTTGCTTGAAAATACTTTCAGAGCATTGGGAGACATAGGCAGCGTTCAGAAAAGAGAGCAGGAAGCTATGCTGCTGTCTTGCTCTGCATGTGGCAGCAAAGGCCAGGCTCAAGGAGAGCCTGGGTGGGCTTGTGTTGGATATGGGCTTCCCCTGTAGCTGCCCACACCAGCCACTTGCAAGCCTCCCAGACCTTGCAGGCCACAGCTGCCTTACGAAGGAGGAGCAAAACTGGCATCCAGCCCACAGCATTAGAAGATTTGGGGCACCCTATTGTTGCCATTTTAATTTCTGAAGAGACAGTTTGCCTTGACGTTTAACTTCTCTTCCTACCTCCTGCTGTTTTGGTTTTATTTTACAGTCCTGACATCCTGAAAGCAATATAAGCTTTGCCAGGTTAGTCAGGCTTTTGAGATGTCTAGATTTAGCTAAAGCATTTCACAGCACTCCCAGCTGAACATAACCATTCACCAGGAAACTCTGCTGTGCTTAGGAATCACCATCATTCTGAACAAACACAGATGGAATTAGCATTCTTCCAATCCAGTTCCATAAAAAGCTTCAAGAACTCAGTTTCAAATGACTGAAGTCATTTCCATCAAATCTGGCTCGGCATTTAGATCTCGGCAAGTTGCAAAAAATACACAGAAGTGAAATGTTGAAGTGTGAAAAGAAATTGATTCCCTGTCAGTTTATGGTGCAGATGTGCACAAGATCTTACTGCAGCATGCACCCTGACTTTGTGCAGAATTTCAACACATGTTGAAAGCTAGCTACATGGATGTGACTCAAACTTTTAAAACTATGCTTCTACCTGCAGAAACCAGACATGGAAAACTTGGGTCCTACAGGATTTTACTTGCAAATGTCATTTTCATAGTTTGGGGTTTTTTTCACCTCTGTGACATATCAGGAATAAAGCAGAGTGTGTGAAAGGGAGCCTGTATAATGGAACTTGTAATTCACATTTAATTAGACAGTAGCAGGATCTACTGCTCCCCCTCTGATACAAAGGATTCAGAAAGCAGTATATAAAACATACAGTGATTTCTCAGAAGATGACTTATATTCCTAAGAATAAATCATATTTACAACTCTGCTGATGTGAAATACAGAGCTTATCCAATAGTCTGTCCAGCACCGTCTTCTACACCTTGGTGTGATTTACAGCAGTGTTGATACTTCAGGCATCTGGTGATATAAAAACCAGAGCAAGGTGTTTTCTGAATGTCTTGGGTATTTCACACAACTTCTACTGTGAAGCTTTCTCCTCTTGGGAAAGTGATGGTATTAGAGACTTGCGTAATTGTTTTAAGGAATGTTTTTCAATGTAGGATTAACCAGCTGAAATCCACATAGTACTCTAAAGTACCAACTATTTCTATGGTCAGAGCTCTGTGGTCTTTTACAAATCATAGTTTCAGGCTGTATTTTTAGCAAGAGTCTAAATTATTGTCCTTCTAACAATGTGTAGATTTAAGTAGTTTAAAGAAGGTGAGAAGGTCACAGTTTTATTTCTCCTCCCTTTCCAGGAGGTTTCCTCTGTCCATTCTTTCCCGTGGTCCATCTTCCCCCTATTTCCTGTTTTACAGCTGCTGCCACAGTTGCCAAAGCTTTGACATCTTCAGGTCAGAGGGTACAGCATGCTGCTGCACTTGCTCCAGCACAGGTGAGTCTGTCTCAAAATAACTGGGACAGACAGATAGACTTTTTCTACTCCCTACATATGTTTCAATTACTGTACTAGGTTCTTTACTGTACCGAGAAGGGCCCTACAGTAAGACACATGCAGATAATGCTATTAAAAGAAAAAGCAGTCACCGTCATAGGTAGTTATCAGAGGATGCATACCCTAGTCAAGCTTCCTTTGAAAAGAACAACTTCAGTTACTTTTCTAAACATTGTTCCTTTAACATTAGAAATAATTATTTTCCCAAAAACAGAGGATCAAGTGGGGGTGTGTGTATGAAGAAAAGAATATTTTCCCACTTACTGACATCATTAATATCTTTTAAACTTTGTAACATAATGCAGGGGAGCATGTGAGGTGGGTTGCTGCGTTCAGAAGCATTTTACCCTCAAAAGGTGAAGGTTCACCATTTGGTTAGGTCCCAAATGGCTGACATGAATGACTCTGGCACTTTCTAACTGAAGTATTAGGTAGTATAATGAAATTTCAAGGCAAAGGAAAACACTAATAGTTTCTGCAGTTGTGATGGAAGTAAAATCTTGACATCTAGGTCTCAACCCAACATTTGCAATACAATTATGTGGTCCATTAGTCAAGCAAAAGTCCTGCTCAGGTAACACTGCATAGAAAGTGCCAGACTGGCTCCGTGTTGCAGTTTCTCTTCACTGCACACCATCATAACATCATGGAGATTTTATTTTTTTCACCAAGAGAAGCAAGGCTGTTACCAGAATAACAATAAAGAAATCTAAATTCAGAGCAAAGAGGACAATGTGGTCTGAGCTGGACATGCTTTGCAAATGGTGCACAAGAAACAGAAGTTTGGCCACATTTTGCTTAATAGCAATTAAACAAAAGAGTGTTGTTGTTGAATGTATTTATTCATTTATCCAAGGACAACATCTTTCCTCTTTCTGCAGGTGGAATGACTAATCTATTTTCAAAGGAAGAATGGTGCAATTGCCAGTTTGATGTTAGTAACTGAGCACTTTGCCTGCATAGTTCAGAGACCATCTTTTTTCGTAGGTCTAGCCAAAGCGTTGCTGCAGCAAATAGTAGTTTTTCGGTGTGGTATTCATGAAAGGTTTGAGCCTACCTGATCCAGCTTGCTGAAAGGTTATGCGCTGTGCTGAGCATGGTAGCTGAGCACCACTAAAGTCAAGATGACCATTCATATTAGGGTTTGGCGGAATTTGGCTTTGTAATTTCCCAAAGGAGATCTCTCTATTTAGCTATCAGATTTTGATATGTTGTGGCAATTTTTCTGCTCACAAAGAAACCTTTCATTATCATGGTAAACAATAACAGATTGAAGAAAAACCCCCAAATATCCTGCTTCTTAGGAAACAAGCATAAATGCTTCACAAACAATTTGGAGGGTGCGGGGAGAGAAGAAAAGGTCTGTGAAGCTTCAGTGGAGGTTATGGTCCTGCAGGAGGGTAGGTGGGGAATCTTGCATGGCTGCTGGCTGCCGGACAAAGCTTTTGTTGCTGAGAGCAACATAGGGACCAGGCAGCCTGACTGAGCACACTGACTCAAAGGAAAGCAGGGTTTCTGCAAGCAGAGAATCGAAGCAAGAGCTCGAATCTATCCGCCCTAATTTCTCCTAGTGTCTTCAGTGAGGCAAACTGACAGACTGAGGCAAGGATCCCACTAAATAATCTCCAAAATGGTATTTTGCATTTCAGTTGTTTCTGGGAAAGTCTGCGCTGCGTGGTACAAGCCTTTGTCGTTGTTGTTGTGTTTTACTTTGTTTTTCTCAGACGTAACTCTTTGAAATGTGTAGGGCACCATGCCATGTGTGTCACATCTTCCCTGCACATGAGCTATAGGTCTGTAAAATTCCCGTTTTTCACAGGAATGGATAGTAATCCAGTAAAATCCAGTAAAAGCAGAATTAGAAAAATATTTCAAGATTAAATACTCCTTTATTGAAAATTAAATAACTTCATTTCTGGAAATTATTTCTATTTATGAACTAGAGGTATCACAGAAAGCCATTAGCATTTATTAAAATTCCTCTGAAATTTTTTTGTTTACCAGACTACAGAAAAAAATATTTTTCCAAGTTGTTCCCAGTATGAATAACCAAAAAGATGTATTTACTTCTGTGTATCAATTTCTTACCAACAGTGCTCTCCTCCGTTATTTCCAGAGCCCAAGATACCTGAATGTTTAAGCGCTTATCTATATGACTTCAGCCTTGTCTCCTATGAACGTCTGCCAGGCAGGAACTGGGCTGTCAGCTTCATCCCATCAAAAAGCCTTCCAGTGCCATGAGCTGAAGGCAGGTTCCAATTGTTAAGTCATTCTGGCCCGGACTGAATTTAAAGGCAGGCTCCTGTAGCTAGCGGAAGTTGCTGGAGGCAACGGCTCAGCAAAAGGCATTAAAATCATATGTCTCATAATTATTCTTTTGACTCAATTACCCATTTACTCTTTATTTTTATATGCAGTGGAACCTGAGGGCAGCAAATACTGCATAAGGGGAACAAATCTTGTATAATAGTTCTTGTTTTGGTACATTCACTTAGTGGTGATTTATTAAGGGCTGCTGAATAAGCCTGATTAAAATGCATAAACAGTTCTGAACAGTAAACAACCATGTCTAAGGATGAAAAAATGGGACCCACATGCTGTGCATGGAAATTGCCCTTAACAACATGGCCTATTGTTGAACAGATAGGAAGCCAAAGGTTGCTTGTAATCAAATTTGAAGTTTCCCATCACTTATAAAAGCAACACTTCCTTGTGTAAACGTTTCAATTTGTTGTTGTTAAAAACTGCTTCCTGACTTAATCCCTACAGGAACCCACCATTTCTTTGTTTGTCAGGTAAAAAGACAATTTCAGATGAAGTAACTTTTACATTTAGACAACGTAAAATAAATACACTTAGCCCAAGTGCTCCTGCAGCAATAAAATCTGCATAGTTTCCTAAGATTAATTAGAAAAAATGACCCGTTGCATCAATTTAATCTCTTCTGAAAGTTTCCTTTGTTCTTGCAATTAAAATAATGCAAAGTAGCAGAGATATATAAAGCACAGTACAGCAGTACTAACCCTCCTAACTTTGTACAGCAGCTAGAAGCTCCCTGCAGATTTTTTATATTTCCCTTGATTAACACGGTTAATTACAGAACTTTTCATATGAAATATCTGATCTAATGTACACTAAAAAAATTATAGTCTTTCCATTGTCGAGGGGCTTTGAGTCATGCTTGGAGCAAACAGAGGTATATTTTAAAGAATAAAAGTTGCTTTTTATTGCTTTGAGAAATACAGCTTCAGAGCAAGGAAACCCAAGTCCTAACCGAACTATAAATGCCATTACATTTCCCTTTGGACACAGTGGGAACTTTGCCAGAGGCTTCCAGCAAGCCAAGATATCACCCACTGCATTTGAGGTCCCTGAACAAAATGATGTCTCCCTAACATTGCTAAAATAGATTTTTTTTCTGTAACAAATAGGAACAAATTGTATTTAACTATATCCTCATGTTTAAAACACGGTTCTCTATTATCTGTTGTCTTTGAAAGGTCCTAGAGACTTAGAGGTCCCTAACAACTGGAGAAAGGCAAATGTTGCACCCATGCCCCAAAAGGACAAGCTGGCAAACTACAAGAACTAAGAAGACCTTGTGAGATTCAGCAAGGACAAATGAAAAGTGCTGTCCCCAGGAGGGAAGCACCCTTGCAGCAGCCCAGGCTGGGAGGAACATCCCTGGAGACATGGTGGGCAGCTGAGCCCAGGCTGGGGTGTGCCCTGGCAGCAAGGATGGCTAGAAGCTTCCTGGGCTCTGTAAACAGGGATGCAGCCTTTGGACTGAGGGAGCAGATTATTTCCCATTTCTCAGCACTTGTTAGATCATGTACTGAAGCCAGTTTTGGGCCCACCACTTGCCCAATGAGGAGAGACTGAAGGAACTGGGCTTCAGACACAGCTTCAGGGGGCAACCAACAGCCCTCTAGTACCTATGGAGAAGGCAGCAAGAAGATGGAGTCAGGATCTTCACAGCAGAGCACAGAGAGAAAATGAGGCTACAGGCATAAATTGAAACAGGAGTGGTTCAGACTGGAAAAAGAAAAAACTTTTTCCCCCATGAAGACAGGCAGTGGGACAGGCTGCCCAGAGAGGTTGTACAGTCTCCATCCCTTGAAGTTTTCAAGACTCAACTGGATAAAGACCTAAAGAAGCTAGTCTGAGCTCAGAAGTGACCCTGCCTTGAGCAGGAGGTTGAACTAGAGACCTCCTGTGGTCCTTTCCAGCCTGAATTAGCCTATGAGTCTATTCCAGTATTCAGGAACAAAGTTCATGATGACAGATTTGTGTAAACTATGCTACAACATCAAACTAATTTTTAATAATGTTGTAACTGGGGCTTTTCCATATAATAGGCTTCAAACTGTATAATGGACCTTGAGAGAGAGCTGCGTGAACTGAGGTAGTAAGGAAAGAGTATTCCTGCATCTTTCTGGAAAACCTCTACAGCCCTTACTTACAGGTCATTATACTGGTATGAGACTGGGACCCACAAAATCTCAAGTCCTTCTGTATTTAGCCATCTTCTGGGTAAATATTTTAAGCTCATATTTTTGCAGATACTCTCTTTTTAGACAAAAATGCTATATTTTTTATTTTGTACATAACAGGCCATGCAACTTAAGCTGAGCCTAGTGAGGACTAGGAGCTCTGTGAGGCAGGAGAGAAGGTGTTGGGAAAAGCCCCAGTCTGCAACCTGAGGACAAGTCCTTGTGTTCTGCTGTGGGATTGCTTCTAGATTTTGCATCAGCTGGCCTGAGGCTGCCTAGCTGTATGCCTGGCTGAAGCATAAAAAATGGGTTTCATCTTTGTCACTGAATGCATTTTGGCTAAAAGAGGACTTCACTATTTTATTTAATCTTAAGCTTTTCCAGCCTGGATTCTGCCGCACAAAACAGCCCCTTCCAGAAATGTCAGCAAAACCAAGCCTTCAGGGCAGACTTCAGTGTGGGCTGGGCACAGGGGATGCCTCTGCCACGGGATGGGTGACTGACTGCCACAGGCTCTTGGAGAACTTGGAGCCCATGAGGCATTTAACTTTGAAAATACAGGTTTTGTAGTTGCCCCAAAAGCTGGCGAGAAGTATGATTGGGCCAATGCTGTAAACACAGGGGCCTGTAATCATACTTTGAAGGTAATGTCTGGTAAGGATCTGGCTGAAACCATATGGTTAAAATTTCCAAGGCTCTGTTGGAGCTGATCATAGCTAGAATGATTATAGTCAGTAGGAGGGTACTCACGTCTTTGGAGCTTACCTATTTTATAAGCAGTATGAACCAGCATTAGTAATTTTTGTCCTAACTATAGAGTTACACAAGTTTTATGAAGTCAAATATAAACATGAAAGTTCTGTCTCACCTTTGTTTTGGATCTTGCCCAGTTTAGGCATTTGACTTAGAAAATTCATAAGTCAAAATTAGTGTTCAATATCTATTTTAGGAATAGTTCTTTTCAAATTAGAATAGCATTTGTTGTCTTGGTGCACTGATGACTCCTCCTGACATGGAACACTATTTCAAATTAAGCTTTCACTTGAGATTAAGGTTATACCCTGAATATTTTAAGATTGATGGGATTCAGCGTATCATGGAGTGCAAGACTCTGCATAAAACTGTGCTGTGGTGAGAATACAGGGTTGCACGTAAGAAATCCTCATTTTCTCCTTTCCATACCTTACAGGTTGGCCTGACAAGAGTTGTTTCTGTGGATTAGAAGCTCCTCAGATGTGAGATACCCTCTGTTATTACCTGCACTTGGTGTCTTTTGCATTCTTTGCTTGTCTGCTTTTAATGTGCTGCTGAATTCTCCTACCAAGCTGTAGATGTTCATTTACATTTTTATCTCCAAGCAAACAAATAGCAAAGAAGCTATTTCCTTTCCCAGATTTTTACAAGTATCAAGCGTGTATCTGAATTTCTGTTATTACTCTAAAAATCTTTTTCTGATTACTGTCACACAAATGCGAGAATGAATTTTGACAATAAATGTGGTTTACGATTCATTACTTTCAAATATTTTTTCCAGTACTTTCAACCATTCATTTTCTTTCTCTTCACTAAAATTCAGCCTTACAATTTTTTTCTGCTTTGCATAAATGTGCAGCTACAGACTGCCTATGTATTACTAGGAAAAAAGCTATACCTAATTACAATGCTTATGACGTCCCTCGATTTATATGCATTTAATACAGCTCTCTTACTTCATTGAAGGAACCATTTTTCCCCACTGTGAAGTGTCACCTTCAATACCGCATTTGGTGATGTTACATATCAATCTTCTTTGTGATGCTAAATCAAAAAGCCTCTTTGGAGTCAGCTTCGGATGTCTCCTACTTCACACCTGTCAGTTTTCATTGTCTTTCCCATGAAGAAGTTAATCACGTTAGTTAAACACATTTTTCCTTTTATATATCTGCACTGACTAGTGTGTATCTATTCATGCTTCCGAGTTATCTTGCGAAGGTAATTACTGAAACAATTTTTGTGTTTTGTTGGTTCGGTTTTTCTAATACAGCAAATCATACCTGCATAGCATGTATGTGGGAGTTAACTGAGACACCGGGCCAACAGGGAGAAATTACTTGGCAGAAATCCTAATGTTACAAAAAGATGTAATTGCCTGGGAATGGTCCTCTGACATGTCCACCATGTGTTGTTTAACCTGTCACTGTTTGTCAATCTGTCTGTCCTACGTACATAAACTCTGATTCTGCAGTAGCCATCTATAAGCACATTACAGCACCCAGTAACCCCTATTTAACCCCCCTTCTCAGGTCACTGAAATAGAAGTCAAAAGGATGTGATCAATTACTCAATTAAGGTAGATTGTAATCTAGCCAGGTGTTTACATAGCACCTACTCCCTTGTCTACAGTTACTTCTTCTCTTCTTTCTTCCCCGTGCACTCACATAATTTAGATGTCGTATTTTTTTACTCCGCAGAAGAATGAATAACATCTCAGTACCATGTAAAAACCATTCACATTTCATTATGAAAATCATTACAGGTAGTCAAACACTTGCCAACAAATTGGTTTTGGTTGGAAAACACTCATTGGAAAAAACCTCAATCATTTTTGTCTAGAAGTTCATTAAGAAAACTGAAAACTTGTGTTTTGTTACTATTGGCACTCTGTTTGGATACTAAAATACCAAGTAATCACTCTCATCAAAATGAAACAAATCATCTACATATTTCAGGGGCAACACCTGAAATTTCCCTTTGTAGGAAATGATAATGTCCCAGGTTGTTATTCCAGTTTGGAATGCAATTTCGAAAGGTCAGAAGTGATCATGAAATAGATTACTTGCAGGGTCCATGGCCAGTGGTTTTCTGACTGTCCTCACGCCAGCCTCAACAGAAGGGTTGGTTTTTATTCTCTCAAGCTGCTTGAAATATAATATTGCTGGTCACCACTACAAGATCTTCTCTTTGACACAGGCAATACTTCATCAGCTGCTGACAGTGTGGGGTTTTTCTTATTATCATGGCTAACTTACAAAAATGTTACTGTTTCGATTCAAAGTCCAGTCACCTCTCTGTTTTTTCCCTAGGTGTCAAACCCACACCTGTACTTCAGCATGCTTGAGTAACTCAGCCTAGAGAGGCATTTGTAATATCCTTGCATCATCTACCCTTGTTAGACCCCTGCCCAACCTCTTGCACCTCATACAATAAATCTCTCTTTCTTTTCAGATCTCATGCAATCACCCTTTTCCTTGGTCTTAGTTAAACCTGCCTTTATGATTTTTTTTGCCATTTGATACCACTTCAGAAGGCCTCCTCCTCTTGCATCACGGCAGGGGATCATACCATTGTGTGGGGTTCTGCTGAATTTCTCGTATGATCCTTTAGAGGTGCTGTACATCTGGTTTGGTTTTGTATAGAGGGAACACTGGAAAGAGTCAATTTATTTTACACCTATTCTAGTTGTCCTATTAGTTGTCCTAATCAGTGTTACTATACTTACTATAATTTTTTTTTACAGTGTTAATGGTATTATAATTGGAAAGTCTAGAGATCCATCCAGCTGTTCACGATCCATTGTGCATTGAGCTGTAGCTCACTGATAGCACGTAGAAACCTCGATCTCTATTTCAAGTAAGTCTGAAGAAAACTTTGAAGTTGAGCATTAGTGGCAGATACAGCACAGCCCCTTGAAACACACCAGTGAGAGTCCCTTACTATTTGTCATATTTTAATATGTTATTACTTCCTTTCTTGCACCTGTGGAGGTGCGCAGCAGACGCTGGTTTTTAGGTTCTCTCGTCTCACCGAGGACTTGTCCCTAGGCACCTGGGAGTGCAACTCTGGTGAACACAACAGAACCCAGAGTAAAGATGCAGCTTATTCCAAGGAACAATTTCGTCTAATATAAAAATACTATCCTGAAAAATATTGAAAGAATAATGTTACCCACAGCCTCTGCCTGTTTAAGAACACCAATAAATCCATACAGGAAACATTAAAATTGTCAATGACCTACTGGAGATTTTTATGCTACAATTTATCTAACAAGCCTTCAAGCCATATAATTTTACTGTTAAGAGCAATGACTTTTAGTGGACTCAGTTCAATTAACTGCTGACTTAACTTTTCCTCCGCGTTGTAATTAAAAACAACAGCAGCTGGAAGAGCAGTTTCTGCATTTGTTTGTGCTGCTCCTGAGAGAACAAAGTGAAAATCCCAGATTATTGATGTGATAGCTTGAGCAGCCTTCCTGTTTACAATGTCTTGACCATGTCTCCGATTCAATATATTTGGAGGCCAAAGGCCAAAATCCTAGGCCACAGTGAGACATTCACTGCAGAAGTGACAGTGCTTATTTAAATGCTCACACACCAACCCCCCCTGCGCTGCCACCCATGCCTCTTTTCTCTGCATTCCCAAAGCAGAGATGCCAAAATAGATTGTGTAAGTCGCTCTGCATCTTCCTGAATCCAAATATCAGCAATATCAGATAAATCTAATTGGCTCTGAAAAGCTCTGTAGGATAAACAGCTTCTTGCAAAGGAGACAGTGGGAGTCTTCACATGAGCGATTTTGAACATGCTGCTGTTTGAGTCCACGTTGAAATTGCTATTAACAGGCTTCATGTTGTGTTCTTTGTCCCCTCCCACTTGTTGAAGGTATTGTGAAGTTGTAGGTGGCTTCTATCTTCAAAAATTCCCTGTTCATACTGTGTTTGACCCAGACAACCAGTGGTTCCTTCCTTTTCTACCACCTCACCTAACTGCACCCTTTTCAGCATCTTCCTTCACTCTTTTAATTGCCTTTGAATGAGGCACAGAATTTTCCATTGGCCTCTTCCTCCCCCCTGTAATTCCTTTCAAAATTATGTTAACTGTTTTGGCTTAGTTAAGAGGTAAGCTGAGATGAAACAGTTGGGGCTGGAGCTAAGGAACTCTGAGAGCTTTAACCTTTTAGTCAAGGCAATGACACAGAGATAGCATAGTAACTAAAAAATAACCAAACCATGGCCGCCAAAATCCCAGGATTTTGCTTTGTAATGGCTCTCAAACAAATAGCGCACCGGCTTTTCTATGTTAGGCAGTGATCTCAAATAGATCACACCTGATTTGCCAGGCAGGGTTCATTGACCAAGAACTGACTATGAACTTTCTTGTCAGCAACTGTACAGCATTCCTGCCTTGTGCCAATGACCCAAATCCATTCTGGTGAGTCTGAAGGGGTATGACATTTCCTGAGCAGGCTATTTTGTTTGTATTTATTTTACACTGTATCCACCGATGGCCCCAAATTGACTTAGACGGCAGCTCTTTTTAAAGTAGAAGAATCCCACATTGACTAACAAAACTAGTTTTGCTCACAGTGAAGAGAGACAAGTGCCATGCAGTGCTGCTTTTCTGTTGCTGTTTGTTACATTAAAAAAGAATAACAAATATTTACCATATGTTTCTCCACTGATTATTATTATTATGATGATTTACATAGCATAATGTATATCAGCATAAGGGAATAAGAGGAAAACCCCACCTAGGTGCAATTTATATGCAAACAATTTTCTTACTTCAGCTTCCCACACCTGGCCAAACCCAAAGCTGTATTTATTTTAATGACAGTTGCCCCTGTCTTAGAGCAAAACCTCACACAGTGAATGTGGGAAATGGCCCAGAATCTAAACTGGTTCTCCTGATGGAAAGATACCTTCTTGTGGAATACTGAAAGGAATCTTTGCCAGACAAAATTATTTACACAGTCTTCCTGTTTCCCTGAAAAATAAAGCGCTCTTAGGGTTTGATGTAAAGTAAGACCCTTTGGTTTGCAAATCTGTTAGTGACTTTACAGAAAGCATGGAAATTCTGAAAATGATACCAAAGGCTGCTGCCCAGTGAGCTGCCTGCTGCTGCCCAAGTCAATGAACACCAGCTTTCAAAGAAAGCAAAATGATTTGAAAACCAGTATTTGGGCTTTTCATGTCAGAGCCTTAAATACAGAAAAAAAAAAACCAAAACCCCTCAGTTTAAAAGATGGTTGAGACACTACCTACATCATTGTGCTCAGAGGCTGAATACTGTGAAATCCCTACTGATCCAGTGCCTTATATAGGGAGATTTTTTATACTGAACCCAAAGCCATAGTAAATGGTGTTATTGTCCAGGATATTTGCTAAATGACACTTTTTAGAGGTGGGTAGACAGATGGACTACAGCCCAAGAAGAGCAAACCGGTCTTGTTAATGGCAGAAGAGTGGTTCTTTAGTCTTATCTTGGTTAGGGTCAGATTCTGATAGCTTTCTGCAGCTTCTGTAGTGCTTTGCTCCTTCAGTAACTCAACTGCAATCCAGGAGAAAAGGAGCATTATTCAAGGCAGGTAAACAGAGCAGAACCTGGCCCTTGGTCAATAAGTGATTCGCAGAAAGGTCTTTTAAAAACCTACTGTGAATGACTGTTTACTTGCCTTGAGGCAGCAAACAAAGAGAACCTCCAAATCCCACTATAGCAATTGGCAAGTGTAATCCTAGCCAGCCTATTTCAGTTCATTTCAAATACACTGTCCTAACTGAAATGGGAATTTCAAGGAAGCAAAGTTAAAAGATGCTGGCAAATGAATCTCTGCTACAAAGGCTGAAGTGGAGGATTACAAATGAGCGATCCCTTTAGTTAGCCTGCTAAATTGGTGTGCAGGCCTGGAAAAAGAGAACAATGAACACCTCCTGACACCAGGCTGTTTGTCTGGTGAGTATCCCTCAGTGCAAATGTTGGTACTGTGTGAGTATTTTTTGTGTTTCTATAAAGTCCTAATGAGCTCCTTGGGTGAGAGTGAAACCCTTTGCTTTTTCACACTGTGCTCAAGACCCTTAAACTTCATGGGGTCAGGCCTAAAGAAAGGGTAATGGACCATGAGGTCCAGCTTAATAGACCCGATATTAACACAGCAGCAAGAATGTCACCAAATGCAAAGTTTAGGGCAGGCAATGAATGAAGTATTTGTTACACTTAAATAATATACAAAGATTATAACAGAGTAGTAGCACTATATCAATGTCATCATGCGGGACTTTGAAAGTCCCCCTTGTATGAAATAACTTTGCAGTGCATCCTGGTATAATAAACAGCACAATTTACCTACATGCCCTAAATGATTAATTACATTAATATGTGTTAAACGTCATATCTAGCCACTAATATTAATCAGAAATTCTCATTAATCTTGGACCTTGAAAAACCCACATGTAAGAAAACCTCTCTAATCTATCAGATCACAGGAAGAGAATATTTGCATATGAGAAGCAAAGAGTTTATTCATTCAGTGGCTGAGATTCCAGTACTGGCAGATCAACAATTTTATTGGAAAGTGAATGAGATCTGTCACTTTTAGTTTAGCACTGAAATGCTTATTTGTGCAAATAATGTTTCATCTGACTAATGAAGTTAATTGATAGCTCAGGCTAAATTATGAACCAATATGGTGCCTCAGCCTTCTTGACTCTAACATTAATTTTAATATGAAACAATAAAGTAGCATGTGCTAATGAAAGCTGTAATTAAAGCAAAGGAATAAATACAGTTACTTACAAACACCAGGGATCAGCAATTCAGCAGCCTGTTTCATAATTATTTAATTTCTTTTCATAGGCATACGTCTGTAAGCTGAGAACTGCCTAACGCTATATTTGAAGTAGCCCTATATTAAACTTTATTTGTAGTTAAGGAGCTTTTATTACTGTCTCCATATTGTTAAAAGAATTAAAATGTAGACATAAATAGTGATTTGGTGAGCTTTCTGAAAGGGGCAAAAAAGCCATTGTTCATTGGGCAGAGGTTGCTTTCTCTTTTATTGGCTGACAGCACAATACTTTCCAATAATATACCTCAAGCAGCAGCTACTCTATGAGGAGTGTGTACTGACCCTTTGAAATAAAGCCCTATGCAGATGTGTGATGCTTGAAATGGGAAACAGAAAAATTAAGAAAAACAAATATTGGCAAAGTTAATAATTATATTCAATTTGACAAAAATAAAAAATTGGTTTTACTTTGGCAAAAAGAAGAGTTCCCACATGTAGATGCCTGACATTATTCTGACCTAGCATTCACCAGTGTGTGCTTTCAGGTGATGGGAAGAAAGAATGGCCCCTACCTGCCTGGGAACTTCAGAGGTTATCTAAAATACAGATTTTTTTTTTCTTCCTTCTGCGTTTAATTAAAGGTTGATAGGTTGATGGAGAACAGGTCCTCTTCCAGGGATGTCTTTCTTTCACAGAAACTTTGCGTAGAAACTGGCATGCTGCTGAGTCTTCCCTGGGTTGGCTGAAGAGATGGTGAGAGATGCTGAGCTGGGCTGGCCCAGTGTCCAGAGGTGACAGCAGAAACTGCACAAAACTGTGATTGTCTCACTGGGGGACTCACCTCCTTGCCCAGCATGAAAACTGAGCTTGCAACAGTTGTGTTTCTACAGCCAGCTGATGAGCTTGTTCACATTTCTAGACCTCTCATGCCTGGACAGCAAGCCAGGCTGTACAGTGGAAAAGGAGGCCATGAGAAGCAAAGAGAAAAATTGCTTCACTGACTGCTAGAGAAAGACAGGGAACCAAGATAATTGCCAAAGCACCCAAAGAGGGTTAATATTATTGACCTTAACTGTTTGCTGCCTCTCACAGAAGTGTTCAATGCTCATCCTTAGTTTTTCAAAGCTCGTGGTTTAAGATTTAATTTAATCATTAAAACATCATAAAACATAATAGTCCATTAAATACTAATAATTATTTTTAAAATATTATGAAAAAAAATTCTATGTGTTTTAAAACTTCAAATTCAGTATTCTTGAGCAGGGAAGGAAAGCTTATTGAACTTATGTTTTCTAATATTATATTCCAGCCTTTGGTACAGCTCAAAGCTGTGCATGGAGAAGCCCTACCTGGCTGAACCTGGCACTTCCAGTATCAGCACTGCTGGCAAGGTGCCTCAGGAGCAAGGCAACCAAAATTACAGTCAACAAGGTGAAGCTGTGCTAGACCACCATGCTGGATGGAAATGCAGCGCTAGTGCAGGAGTATGCTTGCCTGCATGAATTATGAGCTTAAATTTTATCACACTGAGTGAAATTTAAGTAACATCTTCAAAACATCTTCCCTAGCTTAGGACTTTGTTCCATTTTGAATTTGACTTGGGCATTCAAAAAAACAACTTCCTCCATCTGTCAATGAGGACATACTCAGAGATCCAGGACAGTAGGTGCCTTTTTCCACACTGCAATGTGACCAAAGTGACCAGACACTATCAGATCAGAAGGAGAACAAAGTGACTTTTAAGTTTATCATCTGACATTACTTCATACAGTCCACGGTTGGTGAACATATGTTGCAGACTTGAAAGAAAACAACAACTCTGCAGGATTTTAAGCTTTTTTTGAAAAATTATGAAACCAGCAATTCAAAGTTAATTGAAATCTGAACCGAACTATTCTAACTTTAGGAAAACTAACTACAATGAAACAATGCCATTATGAATCAAGCTTAATGAGAATCAAAATAATTATTGTATAAATAAAATGTTATGAAGTCACAAATTATTTTGAGCAGTGGGTGAAATCATCAATGAAACACTGTGTGCAGGAATTTATGTAACACAAACTCAGAGGAAGACTTGAAACTGGCCCTCTCAGTTCTTGAACAAGTGGTATGTGAAGTATTGAAATATGAATCACAGAATCATAGAATTGCCAGGGTTGGAAGGGACCTTAAAGATCATCTAGTTCCAACCCCCCCTGCCATGGCCACGGACACCTCCCACTAGATCAGGTTGCTCAGAGCCCCATCAAGCCTGGCCTTAAAAACTTCCAGGGATGGGGCTTCCATCACCTCTCTGGGCAACATGTTCCAGTGTCTCACCACCCTCATGGTGGGAACTTCTTCCTAACATCTAATCTGAATCTACCCACCTCTAGTTTTGATGCATTCCCCCTAGTCCTACCACTACCCAACATCCTAAAAAGTCCCTCACCAGCTTTCTTGTAGGCCCCCTTAAGATACTGGAAGGTCACAATAAGGTCTCCTTGGAGCCTTCTGTTCTCCAGACTGAATAAGCCCAACTCTCTCAGTCTGTCTTCATAGGAGAGATGCTCCAGACCTCTGATGATCCTCGTGGCCCTTCTCTGGACATGTTCCAGCACATCCATATCTTTCTTGTAATAGGGGCTCCAGAACTGGACGCAGTACTCCAGGCGGGGTCTCACCTCATGTATATGAGTATATATGAGTATATGAAACGGGACTTAGCTAAAGAGGAAAGTAGAGGTGTTAAGCTTTTCGGTCTCGTGTTTTCCACTGGTTAAGTCTAGACAGCTTCCTGCTCATCGTTTAGGTCTTCTAGATCACATTTCAGGTGTGACTTCAGGCAGCAGGTTTGAGATGCACTGATTGAATGGGGACACACTCTGATTTTTTATGATCTGGCTCAGACCACATCTCATGAAGTCTGGTGTAGATGATGATGCAGTGGGTAAGGAAAAAGACATCTTAAGATTGCACATTCTTTGGAACATGAGGGTTAGAGCTGTGGCCAGCCAATATAATTTCTGTTTGATACTTCATGCCATGCGGTTTACATTAATCATGAGGCTCCTCAGGCTATCGTGGTATGTAGCTACTTGCTGTTCTCATTTGGCCTGAAGACATTGGCATTTTCCAGGGAAAAGCATGTGTTCCACATTTTCTAACTCAGTGAGAAAGTACGATCCGTACTCAGCGGTACATATTTAAGTGAAGACCAGTCTCGCATGCAGCAGACTTGCACTCAAAGTATAAAAATCATGAACTCCAAAAAAGGTGAGTCTAGAAATTTTGTGTTTCTCCCAGCTTGTCTATGAGGAATAAAAAAATCCCTCCTAAGGAATAAGAACAGTGAGTGTATATATATGTATACATACATATGTATACACATGCATATATATACGTGTGTGTATTTTTAAAAAAGTACAACATAGAAAAAATAATAACCCTTGCAAAATCCAGGAATCTGAAGTTTATACATAGTAAGTTTTATTCCAGTTTATACCCCTCAGCCTAGATATGAGGCCTTGGCCTCTGTGGCTATGCAAGTTTTGAAAAGCAACTAGTCATTTTGAAAACTGACAATATTACACAGGGCTCTGAAGAGCAGGAATATAGACACACTCTGAGTCTCTTCACAAACAGAACATCCCATTTATAGGCAAGGAATGTACTTTTATAATGGTTTTTCTCCCTCAGGAGCTGTATAACTGCTGAATTATATTTAAAATTACTATTACTACTATTAATAAAATAGTCATTTAGCCAGATGTTGCTTCATCTTGCTTTACTGTAAATCCAAAAGCCATATTGTTTACCTGGGCTTACACTGTTACAAATACATGAGAGCAAACTCTGAGCAACTGGACCAAACTCCCAGAACATGCAGTGCTGCACATCTTGGATCTTGAAATCTCCTGTATTAGATTGTAAGTGTTCATTCCAATAATGTAGTATTTCACGTATCACTTAGCTTTTAGCTGAAATTTTTCTCAGTCTCAGCAGTCAAAGATGTACTGTAAGTGCTGGTACATTATATATGTGCTCACAGAGCCCAGAACAGATCTTATCAGAGAAAGTGTATCTCACTTCTGGTGATGGAGAGAACAGAAAATGGATGTGAGAGCTGTTGCCACAAAATTCTAGCTTTGTAGGAACCCCTCCTCAGGAATGATGTAGTCTCTAATATATGTTACCATATTAATATACTCAGATTAATACCGTATGCCATTTTGCAGTAGTCTGACAGCAAACATGATACAATCTTCTCCCTGACAAAGATGACAGAAGGAAAATACCGCAATAACCTACTATCCTGTTACATTCATTTGCAACAACAGAGTTCAGTAAATGCATTTCCGGTAACAGCCTTCACCCAAGGCTCTGCCCAAACAAGTCAGCTGGTGAACAACCACTCCGGGCTGTGGCCAGGTTTCTCACCCAACTGCCACCGCAATCCTGGGCTGCGTCTGCCAGGTGGAGAAGAATGGGCATAGCAAGGCTAACTCAACTTACTTCAAACTCAATTCATAATAGTCAAGAGTACAAGTACATGTGACAAGTACAAGTTACAGTGTAAACAATGAATTAGTAATACCATTCCTTCCCTGGAAATCTGGAACCTGTTTTTTCATCATGAAAAAAAGACTGTTTTCCAGTATAGCAATGTAGCTTTGCCCACAAAAGTTTCCAGGAGTATAAGTAATCTGGGGGGAAACCTGCTTGTTCAGCAGTCAGTGTCCTGAGCTTAGATTGTCCCTCCAGTAATGGTAAACTAACAGTTATTTGCTTAGACAGAATTAAAACCAGTGAGAAAGTGAAGAACAAATACTTGTTCTCAAACCCAGGCAAATCTTCAAAACTTCACACTCAAGTGACTGGAATAATGGATCTTCCTAGTGCGAAGGTACAAAATGTGTAACAACAAATATTTTCCCATCCAGTTAAGTACAGAAGGGTCTCTTACTTCCATGCTCAAAGCAGAATCACATCAATATACCACCTCTGGTTTGTGTTGTGCTAGAGGGAAGTCTAGCAAGGACTCTAAGAGACAACACAGGACGTGTGAGCACCACTAACTTTCCTTTATTTTCATAGCCCATGAGACATCATTTCCTTTGAAGGCAAAATGAAACATTGGAATCACCCCTGCAGAATGGTTGCATCCTGTCTGAAATCCTTTTATTTACAAATGGATTTGCAGTCTAGTGAGTCAGATTCAGTCTGTCACAGTGAAAACAGAGCTAAAGCACCTCTGCGTGTGGCTGCGAGTAAAGGAAGAAATATCAAGGCAAACACTTTGAATCCCATTACTTTATTCCAGCCCACAGAACTTGGGGAGATTATTTTCACAGCAAAGTGGGGTCCCGTAGAAGACTCTATAGGGTCCTATAGGCACCCCATTTCTTTTGTTAGGGCAACTGCTTCTACCCAAGTGTTTGGCAAAGATGGGAATGCTGGATAAGGATAACTCCCATTTTGGATTATTATTTTCTGGGAAAAAAAAATAATGCCCCTTGCAGACAAAGGAAAATATGTTAAACTGAAAACATGTCACGAACACACAGCCTCTAAGTGACACTCTCAACACAAAAGCACGTTATCTGGCACACAGGACTCATGGTCAGAACTTAGTTTTTGTGTTTGAAAGCAAATGAATGAGCAAACCTCCCAAATGCTATTGCATAGTGCTGCTTCCTTATCTGTTGCTAAAAGAAAGTTCCTATAGGAGTTATCTGCCATTACTTTAACTTGCTGGCTCTCCATGCTGGAGGTTCCCTCCCCCTCTGTAAAAACAACACACCTAGAGATCCAGCTGGTGAAACCTGCTGCTTTACTGTCCGCACCTGGGGTTTCCTTGCTGAAGAGGGGGAAATGGGATGTCATAGAATCACAGAATAATATTTAGGCTGGAAAAGAACTTTAAGATCATCAAGTCCAACCGTTAACATGGCACTGCCAAGTCCACCCAGGCACTGAGAGTAGCATGGCAAACTGGAACCACAACTTTGGTTTTCCGCCAATGGCAGGCCCAACAGACCTTGCTTCAACAGGACAAGATGGGACCTGCCTGTCTCTGAATGTGAGTTTCTAGCAGTGTTAAATGAATGAAACTCAAGGAATTACTATAAGCTGCCTCACAGCTTCTCCTTTACCCTCCTTCTCCTGCTCAGCTGTACTGAATGGAGCAAGAGTGGCCCAGCTGGAAAAAAAAAAAAAAAACGTATTTTTTAAAAACATATGAGGTAATGCCTTTTTCTCTCTGGTGAGGCGGATTTGGTGGGCTATGGTTTGGAAAGGGAAAAGGGTAAATCTGAAAAAAAAAAAAATTAAAGTTCACTGAAATGTTCAGGATTTCACTCTGTTTTCTCTCTGCTAAATTTTGCCTATTTTTTAATTCTGGCTACGAGGATCTGCCAGACGAATGAGTGGAATCTCCATCAGTGCACTGCACCAGGGCAGCTTCTCCTTGTTGCAAATTTGCTTCCAGTACAGATGTCAAGAAAGGAGTCTCTGGGACCAACACCACCTGTTTTGGGGATCAGTTTTCCAGAATTCTGCTTCTCAGATTCTTGTGGGGTGAACAAGGCTGCTGTTCTATGTTGCATCCACCGTGCTGGGTTGGCAAACCTAAATTTTCAGTACTACAAGTTCATTTGTGCAAGTGAGGTCTCTTCTTTCCTTTGAAAATTCATCTACTAGGCACTGAAATAACTGAGAAGTAAAATCTGACCAGCACTTGCGTATTTTCTTACATATTCATCCTTTGCATGGTTAAAAATACCAAAGCATTCTTACTCAGTGTAAGTTATCCTGTTTACTAGGAACTTATATACAGGGGAAGTAAATTAGTATATTCAAATACAGCCTGCATAAACCATACAAAATGGTTTTTCCTTGCATTGTGTCATCAAATTTATATCAAAATGCCAAAAAATGTCTAATATTTTTCAATTGTTTAAAGGCCTCCGGAAGTTTAAAACAGTAATTAAATGCATTTTTATTTTCCTAAAGAAATGTCACCTAACCTGCTCTGTTTACTAACATTTCCAACCCCCAACCTGTTAGCATAACAAGTCTTTTTTCTTTTGCTTTGTTCTTTTTTTTCTTTTTCTGTTCCTTTTTCTTCTTTTTCTATTTCCCTTTTTCTTCTTTCCTCTTCCTCTTTCTTTTTCTTGTCCTTTGTCTTTGTCTTTTCCTTTTCTTTTTCTTCTTTCTTCTTTTTCATTTTTCTCCATTTTTCATTTTCCTTTTCTTTTCCTTTCCCTTTTTCTTTTCCTTTCCCTTTTTCTTTTCCTTTTTATCTTTGTCTTCCTTTTTATCTTTGTCTTCTTCTCTTTTTCTCCGTCTTTCTTCTTTGTTATCCTTATTTTCCTTTTTCTTCCTTCTTCTTTATTCTTTTCCCCTTTTCCCTTTTCCCCCTTTTCTTTTCCTTCTTTTCCTTCTTTTCCTTTCCCTTTTTCTTTTCCTTTTTATCTTTGTCTTTTTCTCTTTTTCTCCGTCTTTCTTCTTTGTTATCCTTATTTTCCTTTTTCTTCCTTCTTCTTTATTCTTTTCCCCTTTTCCCTTTTCCCC